>OZ010799.1:93868113-94468113 GCA_963932465.1 Maratus speciosus
CGCGCCCGTGACTGTCACTAGGCTTCTTTTCTTTTATTCAGATTGTTCTATTTCTGCCTCTTATTTTAAATAATGCAATTGGCTTTATTCTCTCATTATTTTATCAGCCATTAAAATGAAGAGAATATTTCAAATTGAAAAAAGTGGTGGCAATCAAACAATCTGAATTTTAAAAAAGTACTAAACACTTATCAGGTGCGACGATTAAGGTGTTAAATATTTTGAAAATTCTTCATTACAGGAGCATTACAGGATTCATTCCGGACCACTGTACCCCAGCAGTGGACGGTCCACTGTGCCCCATGTTAAGTTCAATACATACGCATAAACATATTATTATTAAAAGTTTTCTTTTAAGCATATAAACTTTTAAATTAAATAAAGACCAGTGTCTTAACTTTTCAAAAAAGTTGTTTTGTCTTATTTATCCATAACTTTTAATTACTCAATAAAGAAAAGTATGATGATAAAAAATTTTACTTTTAGGAGCTCAAGACAACCAGTCAGGATAACAGGGTTCATTCTGAACTATCAATGTGTTCTGAAGGCTATAAGTAATCAATTCAGTGCTGTTATCAATTAGCCAAAAGAAAATCTTTAAAAATTTAAAAATAAGCAAAATATAAGGGGTGGTCCTCTGTCCACTGTACCCTGCTCTCCCTTACATACATTTATATATATGTAATATAACACTTGCGTTTGGCTAACCGAAAAGTACCAAATAATCTTTCTTTAGTACCTATGTAATCTGTTTTTATGAAAATACAAAGTTATTATTAATGCCAATAAATGAACAGAATATAATCATTTTATTCTAAAATATGGAATCCCCCAAACATTCGGTAGCCCAATTGTTCTGCCATATGCGTTTAAAAAAAGAATAAGGTGTTGCTGGTGGGAAAAGGGATACTTTTAAGATTCTTTAGGGTAGTTTTTATTTATTGTAAATGCACTTTTAGATTACCAATTCCTATAGGCACTTTTTTAGTCTTAGTGGTATTTTATTTTTAAAGGCAACTTTAAAAGGTCAGAGAATACTTTTCAA
This sequence comes from Maratus speciosus, assembly GCA_963932465.1. NCBI lineage: Eukaryota > Metazoa > Arthropoda > Arachnida > Araneae > Salticidae > Maratus > Maratus speciosus. Next base: position 93,869,159 of record OZ010799.1, read on the forward strand.
GACATAATGAGTCACTTTTTGCTATGTAAGCAAATTTTTCATACAAAAGACAGTTAGGGCAAAATTTTTTTATTGAGGAGCAAGAAAGATTTCATTTTTTTTACTAAAAGGCAAGAAGGTTTAAAAATACCTTAAAGCTATCAAAGCATTTTTTATACTTAAATTGTAGATCTTGACTTCTGAATAAAATGAATTATGTACAATTCATAATATGATTAAATAATAGAAAGCTCACAGGGTACCCTTAAGGGTGTATTCGAAAAAATATTTTTCCACCTTCAACAGCTCGAAAATTTCTAAGACATTTTCAGACTCATTTTTAAAAGTAAAAACATGAAACTTGCTGGGGTGATTTCTGAAGACATGTTTAACATGCCGTGTGATTTCATTTTCAGCTCAATTAATTAGAATTTGATTTTTAAACAATTATTTTCTCAGTATGACCATTTTTTTCATTCCCAAATCGCCCGCTTCGGAAAATTCGGTTCAAAACGCCAACTTTGACAGCGTTTTTTACAGTATTTTCTGCATTTATCAAAAAATTAAGAAGCACCGCACATTATATAGTTTCTAAATAAGAGAATTTCCAAGTTTGGTGCGTTTGAGAGCAAAAATGAATTTTAAAATGAATCAGAAAATAAGCAGTTTGGATCGGAATACACCCTTAAAACAAACCTCTTTATAATGTAAACCTGCCAAAAACAAAATGATTTACACATTAAATTCGTTAATTAAAATTCATAAGATACAGGTTTAAATGTAAATACATTACTTAGCCCTTCACTGCACGATGTGCCACATTTGGCACATACCTAAAAACATTATAATTCTTATTATGTGCCATGAATTTGACCAATATGATCTCCTATCCCTGTTCAAGAACAGTCCAAAGAATGGAATAATACTTATTTTGCCCATGTCAGATTACTGCATTTGAAAAAAAAAAAAATAGAATTTGTTCTTCGGAAGCAAAAAAAATTTCGATCAAGCTGTTAAGGTAATTTTATTATTTTTAGTGAATACTTAAAAATATTAATATAAAAAAAAGTTGCAGAGTGTTAAGCAGATAAAATTAATTAATTTAAGATCATTTAGTTGTAAAATATAGCAATACAATATTTTAAAATCCTAATTGTGTAGGTATATAGGGTACACGCCATAAAATATCAAATTTTAGCTGAAAATTTGATATTTAATTTTTTTTTATTATTTTTCCCATTATTAGACCGATATACAGATTTCAGATAATTTTTTTCATAAAAATTGAAAAAAAATCGTACAGTGAAGGGTTAAAGGTGCGTCAAGTACAATAAAATCATATTTTCCAAATTTCTATTCCACCTTATATTCCATACCACCCGTTGAAGTAAAATGGTTTGTTCCCGGCAAAGATAGAGGGCACAGAGAGACAACAGCTATTAGTTTTCCACTGATGAAGGCGGGAGTAAGTTTCGGTTGGAAATGTTTTGATATTTTAAAATGACTTTAATGTGTTTTTAAAGGATTTTATTGTATTTGACGCACTTTTAAGCAAAGTTTTTACATTTATTTGTATCTTATGAATTTTAATTATTAATCAAGGTGAATTTTGCACTGAAATTGTGACTTTTTATTAAACATAACTGCTAGTTAGAAATAAGTGAATTTTAAATAGAAATACTGTTTATTAAAAAAATTATAATGAAACTCTGCCTAAAATTTTAAATGAATGAAATGGAAAAATAAAATGAAAGCTTTTTGACAGTTTTCTATTTGCACATTTGTTTTGTTTCATTTTAGCTGTGCTGGAATATGCAGGGATTTTAACGACATAGAAAGGGGGACATTGTGCTCTAGAATCCATGTCTATACCCCAACTCTCTGCAGCCAGATGTCAAAAAAAGGTTTTTTTTTCTTTTATTCATTGTTTCTTTTCTTTTGTTTAATTTACTATATTTTTGTGGAAAATAAAATTTTATATTTAAAAATTTTTAAAACCAAGGTTTTTTTAATAACAATTTTTTTTTAAAACTTTTTCTGCTGAAATTTTCTATCTGGTAAACTTGTTTTGTTTGCAAATTTTACATTTTGAGATACAAATTATGAATAGTTTGTCTTTATGGAATTAAATTTTGTAAAGGCGCCTATTTTATTTAGAGTAATTTTGTAAAGAGGCCTATTTTATTTTTAAATATTTTGTGAAAGAGCCTGTTTTATTAAAAGGAATTTTGTTAAAAGGCTTTAAGTAATCTCCATTTAATACTTGAATCCTGTACAGATACATTATATAAAAATTTCTTGAAATTTGCACTTTTAGGTTCATTTTTTAAAATTTAAGTCATTTTTAGGGTTCCGTACTTAAAAAGTGCGGAACCTATGTGAAAAATCACTTTATTACACCATATGTCCATTTATGACCATAGAAGAGTGATGGATTGTGTAAAATGACCCAAACCTCATCCTACGTCTTCATTTTTAAGGGTTTTATACTTTTATGCAAGTTTTCATTCCAACATGCAGAGCTAAGTGCTATAATTTCATGTTACAGTAAAATCATGCAAATTTTCTTGCGGGTGAGTGATATATTAAATTAACAAAATTGCTCATACTAAAATAAATGTTTATTCTATGTATTCCCAAGCATTTTTTCTTTTCACATTTAAAAGTATTTTTCGTTTTTTCTGAAACACGTCACTTATCGAATAATGGTGCAATGCGATCAACTGTGTATTTTAACTATCCGTTAACAGCATCCAATAACATTATGTAATATAAAAAATAATTTAATAAAATCTTTTAAACCTAATTGGGTTTAAGGCAAAATTTGTTAATTAAATATTTCACTATCATGATATTTCCACTTATATGAATGAATAGTTTTTAAAACGCCGCACGGTGGTCCCAAATCGCGATCAAGTGGCCAAAAATCATTTCTGGCTTTCCTAATGGTTGTATATGATTCATTTTTAATTTTATAATATTCTAAGTGATATTACATTGTGAATTTAAACTAAATGTAATTGAGGTTCCGGGGGGGGGGGGAGATTGGGGGGGGGCGAAATAAAGGATGGCAAGTTTTTTAAAACATAAAATTTCTTTTTTTACAGGAAGGAGAATTTTCTACTTTTGATTATAGTGAATAATTTCACTTTTTAAAGACATCAGCCAATTCAGTCTCCCCTGAAATTTTAACCCCCCCCCCCTCACCCTCCTTCCCTAGAAATATACAGGTTAAAATCTTATTTTTTTCTCTATTTGATGTTATTGAAAAGTAACAATAAAGAGTATAAGCAATCAATAAAATTCATAAATAATATGATATATCATAAGATATGAATAAGTATGATTGCCATTAATAAGAAATCTGAACATAAATTTGATTCGCAAAAATACAAACTTCATATTATTCAATATATTCCAAGCTTTTTTTGAGAAATTAAAATATAGCCTTAAACGTTTCAATATCTGCTTAGTAGCAAAACCACCTACAAAATTGATGATCATTTGCGCTAAAATTGACCCAATCAGTTTTGAGAATTACTCTGGGGTATATAAAATACCATTTATTAGAGCAGACGGATCAAAGAATTACTATATCTGTATGACTGGCAGAAAATTTAAGTATAGAAAAAGGAGCATATTGTTGATATTAAATATAATAGAAAAACCACAGCCCTAGCAAGATTTTTATCAAGAAGAAACCATCCAAGTAAATTTCAATAAAAGAAAAATAATTTTCCCGTCCAGTCTATGCTATCCATGAATTATAAGAGAAACCATAGAGGTAACGCGCAAAAACTTAATATGTAATGATGCAGCGTCATTTCACTTACCAAAGATATGGCTTGAGCTACTCAATGAGTATGAAAATAAAATAAACATCCATCTAAAATAAAAATGTAACATGCATTATATGAAAGAATACTTGGAAAACTGAATGATGGCGTGTCATAAACTGTGCAAATTTACAATAGCTTTATTTATTTGTTTTTGAAAATGATTCGGGGTGAGTCGAAATAAGCATATTTTTACTGGTTTTAAAGTTTTAATTTACACCTTTTAGCATTTGAAATTAATACATAAATAATCAATCAGCTAAATTTTGCCCCCCCCCCCCCCCACACACACACGTGAAATCTCCCCTTTTTCCATTTGTCCCTATAGCAAGGAAAATCTAAAAATATCATTACCACTTTTTAAGTTTTCGACATCTATTTACTATGAATTAATAATAAAATCATCCAATTTATTAATTAGATTACTTTCAAAATTTTTGGAAAAAAGCAAGGGGGAAAAAAATATATATATGTATATCCCCCCCCCCCCCCCCCCCGCGAATTAAAAAAAAATGAAATTGACAGTGTTATGTTAATTAGAATGTTGTATAAACGCTGACAATTTTGGGTCAGTGCGAAAATTAGATTGACTTTAAACCCGATTACTGATTTTGGACTAATACTGGCAATATCCAATGTCCAACTTCAAACTGCTGGTTCTCTCAAAGTCGCAATAAATCTCTTGGGATATGATTTTAGAAGGTTCATTCTACATTTTGTACTATAAAAGTCCAAGGAACTCGGAAGGACTTTTTTTGTATATCACTTTTTATGTACGAAAATTCCTTAAAACTATATATTTTTAAAAAAAAAATCCCCTTTTTTTTAATTTTTGAGATTTTTGCAATCGAAAAATCAAATCACATATGTAATTTAATGTTGTTTCAGAGAAGTGCAAAGAAAAAAACGATAAACTATCTGAAAAGGTCTTAGTTAGGGTGTGAATGCAGCAAATTTGCCTGAAATTCAAGCAACAGCAGAAAACGCTCAAAACTCCTAACTTCACATAAGCAATGCGAATTCATGTGAGCTTATAAAACCAAAATATTAAAGAATATAAATCTTTCGATATTTCTCAATACTGTGGAATTTATTCCATTTCGAAATACGAAACTTCGATTTTCTGATTTTGGGCCACATAATCACGATTTGGGACCACTGTGCGCCGTCGCTTTCATAATTCACAACAGTGATTATTATTTTTTCCAAATTGATTATAGCATTTTTAAAATTTTTACAAATGTTCCTGTAAAATAAGAATCTTATTGCTTTAGTAAAATTAATTCCAAGAAAAATGTTTTCTAGCAGTCATAGTTTAATAAAAAGTACAATAGATGAATAGCTTTACTGAATCCATACGTAGCAACAAGACATATCATTCAACAGGCAATCGAAAAAATATTTTACTTCACTTTAAAATATCCCCCCCCCCCCCCCCCCCCAACACACACACAAGTAAAGTGTGGCGGATTGTATAAGAGTTGGATTGTGTTGGAAATATAGAAATGTGTATGTTAGAGGATTGAGTTTATGTCGCATATAGAGTGATGTGGTTTTAAAATGTGTGTAAATTTTACATTGTAAATATGAAAGTGAATAAATTGTTTTAGATGTTAATCATTGACTCGGAGTACACTGGAACTGAAATATTGAAAGAGAAAACATTACAGTGCAGGGGGATAATCCCCATCCAGATGAGTAATAATTACCACAGAACATGGGGTTGCAAACCACTTATTGAGTCACAAATACAGGGTGTTTCACCCTAACTGCAGTCGGTCATAATTTTGCGAAAAATAAAAATATTGCAATAAAAATGTAACTGTATGTACCTTATTTTGTATGAAATGTGATAACATCACAAAAAAAAGTGATAGAAGTTTACATTATATGCACCAGCAGTATGCATTTGAAGCTCCACATTTGGACTGTGATTATCATTTCATATGGTATCATCGATTGTCCAGTACCCTGTTTTTCCAGAACTTTTTGTGATGTTCTCCATTTCATACAAAATAAGGTACATATCGTTACATTTTATTGCAATATTGTTATTTTTCGCAAAATTATTACCGACTTCAGTTAAGGTGAAACACCCTGTATTTGTGACTCAGTGAGTGGTTTGCGACCCCATTTTCTATGGTGATTATTACTCGTCTGGATGAGTATTATCACCCCTCTTATTTTGAAAGAACAATTTAGAATCATCCTGTATATTATATGGTTACGCGGGATTCTTGCTGCACCCTTCCCATTTGCATCAAAATGCTTCATTGTGGGTAAAAAACTATCAAAATAGCGAGAACATTATTATTATTCTGTGTATATGTAGGAAATATTTTCATTCATATTATTGAATGATTGAGGTTACTTATAACATTCAGCTGTACTGTACCATTTACATCACTTTCTTCTTTTTTATAGGGTTGAAAATTGCTTGTGATCCAGGATTATTGAATTTCCTTTCTCATTATCAACATGGCCTTATTGTAGTCGGGAATCTTACAGTTTTCAACGATATCACAGAAAGTGGTGTGCATGAAGAGTATAACTAATATTTTATTATAAAACTGTGGAAGACTGTAGCAACCATTTTGTATCTTGCACAAGGAGTTCTTAAAATTTTATTAATATTTTTATTATTGTAATTTAATGTAATAAAAACTTATTTCAAGTGGTTAAGCAGTTTTAGGTCTTATTTTAGTCGTTCTAACACCTATTTTTTTGTTTTAAAATTTAAAAAAATAATAAAGTTATTGAGAATATTTAGGACCTGCATTTTTTATAGATTTGTTTAATGTGTTAATGATGTATTATAAAACAACCACTTGCTAATTTTAATCCTATGGGACATATTTTTAAAAATATTGTTTGTATTTTAATATTTTGAAATGGTTTTTTGTTAATAACTGAGGTCAATCTCTACAAAACCTTATTTTAATTCTTTGATTTTGTTTGCAGGTTTTTTTTTTTTATGAGGATATTTTCTTTTCAGAATCTGTTTTGAAAATAAATGTGTCCTCATAAAAAACAAACCTGTAACCAAAATCAAAAAGGTAAAAAATGTTATTGTACACACTGCTTTGTAGATTGAATGACCATCCTTTTGCCAGACACATCTCCCCTTTCATGGTAAATGGAGATTTTAACTTGATTTAGATACGAGTTGGAAGGCAGGGAGTAGAAAATGGCTTTTTTCTTTGTTAGTACAGTTATCATATGAATATATTCTAGGTGTTTATACTTCAAAAATAGAATGTATATTAATAAACATTCATGGTTAAAAAATATTATAAATTTCAAAAAATGGAAACAATATGGAATATGTGGGTGCAAAAACACCCATATAGTTAATTCAAAGTTAACCGGTAGAAATTTAGATTCAGACAGTCGATCATACACTGGCATTAAACAGTTTTTTCAGTTTATTTTATCACAGAAAATTGTATGTGACTGGCATTTTTGCACACTTTAATTTCTCATTTCATTTCCCATTCCATCATTATGACGGCCGATTATCAACACAAGGGATATAGGCCCTAAGGGGGGGGGGGTGGGGAGTGCCCTTCGTGGGGGTTTTTCTAAGGGAACCTACCCGTATTAATGCTTGGAAATCCAAGGTTTGAAGAAAACTCCGAACGATTAGGCCTAGTTCAAAGAAAGCTTTTTTGCTAGCAATACAATGATTTAACATAAAAAAATAAAATCTGAAAAAAATAATAAGCTGTATGTATTATGATTATGCTAAATACACAGGTTTGTATTCATTTTGTGTTTCATTATTTCTCATCTTTTACCATTAAATAAGTAATTGCACATTTCGTAATAAAAGTTTAAATAAAAAATTTTAGTTTTAGAAGAATAACAAAATTAATAGAAATGTTGTACCTATATGAATATGTAATATGAAATTCTTTATAAAATTCATTACTGAGATTATAATCTGAGTAATGAATTTTATAAAGAATTTCATTTCAAAGAATTTGTATACATTATAAAAAATCTTATGTGAAGTTATTTTCATGATTTCAGGAAGTTTATTCTAATGGAATTTCGCTGTCTTTTCAGTATTGCACTATTAACAAATTGGAACATTAATTCATTATTTCTGTGTTTAAAAAAAATCTTATTTTAGAAAGTATGTTAAATGTGTTAATATAGTGTTCTATTTATAGTGTTCTAAATTGTGTGTGATGCTTAATATAGTGTTCTATTTATAGTGTTCTAAATTGTGTGTGATGCTTGAAAAGTGTTCTTAATTTGGGGACAATGCGTTGTACAGTACAACACTATTGTAAGAACACATTTTAACACAACACTATTTACAACACTATTTTTAGAACACATTTTAATCACAACACTATTTACAACACTATTTTTAGAACGCATTTCTGGATCGCAACACATTTCAGAACACTATCACAACACAATAAAGTGTTGTTTATGAAGTGTTCTAACTGACAACACTATAAAGTGTTCTTAATTTGAGGACAAATTGTGTTCTTAAATGCGTTTTTTTTGTGTTTATTTTTGTGTATGAGCTTTTGCAGTGTATAATACCGCCGATTTTCATATTTTTGTATGCAACAGTTTTTTTTTTTTTAATATTAAAGATGAAAGGCCATGCTTAAGCATACAAATTGGAGGCCGATCTACCCGGAATATCCACGCGGATTTTCATTGGTCCATTTCCAAATCAAAACTTTTTTTATATATACTACGGGGCTCTGCCCCCTACGAGCTACGCTCGTCAACCCCCGTTCAGACACCGCAGACTCTAACAGCACGATAATTTAATCAGCTTTAAAAAGATTTCGGAAGATTGAATTACAATTTGAATCTGAGAATTATAATCTGACGTAATTTTCACCAAACTTTTCTTTTTCTTTTTAATATTCATGTAAAAGTACTTTTGTTAGAAATGAAATACTATGATCATCGTAAAATATCAAATAAATGTCTCGAGCAATTTTTAAATTTAAACTTTTGCAATATTATTTTTTGTTCATTTTATATAATAAGTGTAATGTGACGTAAATTCTCCTATTTAAGACTTCTAACGCATGTTTATGAATTTATTATTTTACAATATTCTGTCTCTTTTAAAATTCACGTGTAATTATAATTTTTATGACGTAATTTTCAACGAGTTCCTGCTTTTTATATTTTCTGTTTATAATAGTCACGCGTGAAATAAATTTTTAATTTGAAGTAAACATTATTGTTTGCGCTGTTTATACAACTGGCAACAGTTTAAATTAATAACATTTTCTAAAATTTGTAAAAAATATCTCTCGAAATGCTGAAAATTTGAATTTAAAATTGAAATAAAACCTCAAAAAATGAGTCAAATAAGAAAAATAAATACAATCAGCACACCGGAAACTTATAACGTATAAAATGATCTAAAAATGATTAAATTCTCATGTATAGTTTTTGCTCCAATAAAACTTTTTTAATGGAACGATTTTGTCCAACTTTAGCATTAAATATCTCTTAAAATAATTCTTCGATTTGAAAACTGTCTGCTACAGCGTGTTTATCAAACATTTCTCTATAATACCACTGATTTTCATATTTTTGTATGCAACAGTTTTTTTAATATTAACGATGAAAGGCCATGCTTAAGCATTCAAATTGGATGTGGATCTACCCGGAATCTCTACGCAGATTTTCATTGGTCCATTTCCAAATCAAAACTTTTTTATATATATAGAAGGATTTGCTTGGTTTTCTTTTTAACACTTTTCGCAAAGTTGAAAAGTGTTTATGAATTCGGTTTGTCTCTCCGTCTGTCTGCTATTCACGCTCTAACTCACGTAAATATACTTCGTTTGCCATACAATTGATGTACGTTATTGAGATTTACTATGGCATGTTCTGTATTGAAAATGAAGTGTGTAGCATTAATTAGTTAGTTCATTTACAAGGGGCAATCAAAAGAATTCCGTTACATTATGGTCAATGGAGAAAAATCGTTTGCAGTGTATTTTAATGACATTACTATATTTCAAATGTATTGAAAATGATATAAATCACTAAATTTCACTACATGCTGATTACTGTAGAATAAGTCATTCATAGCATTTATCGTTCATTTACAGGGACTCCCAAAATAAATCTGTTACAGTACTGTTTTTGAACAATAATTGGTGGAATTCGTCGATTTCACTATGCGCTTTTAAATTTAACTAATTTTTTGCATGTTACTCGTTATGTATAAATTCTATAATACTTCGTATACAGGGCTGCACAAAAGTATTCACGTACCATTCTCCTTATTAGCGGGAATTGCTGAAGGAGAATTTTCAACTCAGGTATTTCCTAACTGAACTAAATTTTTGCATGTATGTAATTTATAGATACAAATGTATATCTTATGTACAGGGCTGCTCAAAGTCGGATAATTTTCCGACTATAGATGGAATTTGCTGAAATTGGGTTTTCATGAGCGTTATACGTTACCAAATGGTTCAATTAGACATCCTTTTTCAACTTATTAAACGGTAAAGTTTTGTTATTATTCGGAATGTGTTGGAAAGTGTTTCATAATCTGTGCTTGACGAATCATTTTTTCTTTCTTCTTTATTATGAGTGGTGAAACTATTACTTTGACTTTATGTTTATTTTAAGGCTGCCTTATTCTTGCTATATAAAATGTTGCATATTGGTTTAACTTAGTATGTCCTATTAAAAAAAAAAAAAAAAAAAAAAAAAAAAAAAAAAAAAAAATACGATACAATAAAATGTATTTTATCCAAAATACTAAAATATACTCTATCGCTTGTTATGTAGATTTTCTCCCTCGGGTAGGTTCTCTGAATTGTCATTATGTGCATATCAGGCATTGATTTGAATCGTTACATTCAGATTTCCATAAGTTTGCCACAGCTTATCGGTAACATATGCTGCCCTTTTGAATTCTCGTAGCTTGTATTTACGAAAAGCAGTCACTTATCATTTTTATCCAATCCAAACAAGGATATCGGAATACCTACCTGCACAGTAGTTGTATAAAATTTAAGAGTTGGGATAAAATGTCGTGTATAACGCAGAGATGCCACTTTTCCGTCTTCCGTGGATCCGCAGTTTCCGTTTTTTTTTAGCTCCGGTACGGTATGCTATTTCTTTCTCCCAGCTTATTTTGTGTAGTTTATAAAAAATAACGTTACCTTACAGAAGCCAGCCGTAAAACAAAGCAGTACGATTAAATACTCTGTAGTAGGGATGCACAACCTGTGGCCCGCGATGGGTTAACTTGTGGCCCACGAATTTCGTCAATTTATAATTGGCAAAAATCGCAATTTTGACGATAGGTTGCATGAAAAAATCGTGAATTTCGTCAGTCGCTAGTTTCATTCATCGGGCGCGGAAAAATCGTGTGTTTCATCGATAGCGCGCGGAAAAGTTGCAAATTTTGTTGATCAGATCAGGAGGAAATCGCGAGTTTCGTCAGTTTATCGGTAGAAAAGTCGCGAATTTCGCCAATTTGACGCGGGAAAATTGCAAATTTTGTCAGTCAGTTAAGAGTTGCGAGTTTCGTAGATCTGGCGCGGGAAAATCACGAGTTTCGTAGATCGGGCGCGGGAAAATCTCGAGTTTCGTCGATCGTGAGCGAAAAAAAAAAACGCGAATTCTGCCGATCGGTCTCGAAGAAAACGCGAATTCTTTCGATCGGCTACGGTAAAATTGCGAGTTTCGGCAGTTTATCGCGAGAAAAGTCGCGAATTTTTAAATTATCCACCGGAAAAAATTGAAAAATTTCGTCAGTCAGTTAATCATAAAGGGATAAACCTGCACCCCTATGAAACCATGTTTTTTAAATGCCACAGATCACCCCCCCCCCCCCCTCCCGAAATAGAATTCGCTCTGTGTTAGTAATGTGGCCCTGGCAAACCCAGACATTTTTGTAGGTGGCCCTTCTCTTAAAAAGGTTGTACACTCCTACTCTATAGCAATTTTTTAAACTTCTAAGCATCGCACATTTTCGATTTTTGTACCGTCGTATTCAGAAAAAAGTACTTTTTAATGCAATTTGTTTGAAAACTGCATCCCCATCTATTTTTGAGATACTTTTTTTTTTCTTTTGTAGTTTTTTTTCTTTTTGTAGTTTTTTGAGCCATTTGCTTATTATTGGCAACGGAAGAACTCCATTTCTATAGAAAGTGAAAGAAAAATATCAATTATATATTTTTGTTGTCATTTTCCCATAAAAACGGGAAAAAAAATGTAATTAAAATACTTGCTATTTTGAAAAAATATAAATGAAGGATTTCTGATAAAACATGGAGCTATTAGAAACTGAATTTAATTTTAAATATCTATATTAATAATACAAACAAATGAAGGCCTGTGAATCTTTTCATAGCCGATTTTTTTGTCGAGTTTTTTGAATGACGAAATCTCTCTCTCTCTCTCTCTCTCTCTTTATTTGTGTATTATTCAGCGATAGTGACGTCCTAAGCGTACTTTACTGTAGATGCTGTTTAACACTGGATCGCAAATGATGAATTCTTCAGCGGATGTGGATGACGTCACTTTATATAAAATAAAATCGCGTGTTATAAGTCTTAACACTGATCTACAGTAGAGTCCCGATTATCCGAGTTTCCGCTTTCACAGAATTATTTTCTTCTGATGGACTGGTGGCTTCCATTATTTTTTTTTCTTTCTTTTACTTTTTTCTTTATAAATCCGCGATATTCACAGTACAGTAGAACCTCTTTTAACCGAAATCTATTTTGAAAGCTTTTTTTTTTTTTTACTCACATTTCTTGTGTGAAAAATCCATTTTGAAAGCTTTTTTTTTTTACTATCATATTCCTTGTGTGCAAGCGGTCCTTTTCGAGCTGCGAGTACATATAAATATTTTCGATCCCCTTTCTTTGGAGTTCCTTTGAAATTAACTTGAGCTCCCATAAGCTGCGTAGGCGGAACAAAGAAAATGAACAAATTAGCAATTCTAAAGCTTTTGAATGTTTTGCAAAAGGTTTGGCATGGCTGGAGCAGCAGAAAGACTGACACTTTTGAATTAATAATATTAAAAAACTCCGTGATAGAGCTTCAAATCAAAGGCAATCGAAACTGTGACAAACCAAACCTTTTTTCAAACTCTTGTGATAAATGTAAAAGGTTGAAAAAATGTACTTAGTTCAAATTTAAAGGTATTTTGGGTAATTTATTCTTGTTTCTATTTTGCTATTGCTTTATTTTTATTAAGCACTTGTTACAATAATAAGAAATATTGTATATATTTCTCCTTAATCTTTTAAAATTGAAGCATTCTCGATTATCCGAAAATTTCGATTTTCCGAAAGAGGGTCGGTCACAATTATTTCGGATAATCGAGGTTCTACTGTATACTTTTCAATAGTTTTGTTATATTTTCTGCTTTATTTTTTAAATTAACCATTTAAAAAAACTATGAGTTAAAGGATATCTTCCGATAGAAAAATTACAAAAAATAGATCGGCTGAAATATTCTCATTAATCGCGTCAGAAAGGGGGGGGGGGGGAATCATGTCGGTATGCCCTCGGTCGATTGAAGTCAGCGTCGGTAGTGGGTCTCAATAAAATCTAGAAAAAAGTGTTTTATCCATGAAAGAGATCTTATACCAGAAATAAAGAATTAAGTTTTTTTTAAAGTGAGTTTATATACTAAGATTAAATCTAAAAATACGGAATTTTAACATTAAAACTAATTTTTATTTTTAATTTTTCAAGTAAATCTTAAATTTACGTAAAAATGCATCTTTTTACTAATTTAACATTTTCAATTATCCGTTGAGTAAACTTGAATTTTATTGAAACAAATGGACATTTATTTCTTATATACATGCATTGATTTTTTGAATAATTTGTGAGAAAACATCTTTCTTAGGCAATATGTTTATGACAGTAAATAGTTTAAATCTCTGATTTTAGAATAAAAATTTTATTAATATATTTTATATTCTTGACGTGTGGATTTCTGTTTTTGTTTCGATTTTAATCTAAATTAAGGCATACTACTCTATTGTGTAACATCCATATTTAAGAGTGATTTCCGTGAAAATTCAACTTTGTTAGCTTTGAGTTAGCAGCATTATCCCAATTATGCTTCATACTTCTTCTCTGCTGTATTATTATGTCTCAGTTCCAAAGGGAATTTCGATACATTATTTAAAGTACCAGACGACATAATGTTCTCCGTTGAAAAGTTTTACAACGTAATAGTTACATATTCTGTGGAGATTACGTGCGAAAAAGTTATCTGTAAGTGCAAGCTAATGAAATTAGAAAAAATAAATTAGCAGACACAATTCTCTTGTGAATTGATGACAGCAAACTTTCCTGATTATAATGCGCGGATTTAGATGTTAAATGCGTTAATGTGAATATTGTGAAAAATAAAAAAATGATTAAAATAAAATACATATAGTTAAAGGGATTACGTAAACAGGAAGGCCTAGAATTTTTTTTTAATAAAAAAACTCGACCAGTTTCGTATGCATATTCGTACGGTGACATTCTCAAGATCTGTAATGATAAATGAACTATCTTCACATAAAATCTGAAATATATACTTGATAAACAAACATCGCGAGATATCATGTATCAGTTAAGTAGGTGCTTTAATAAAAATGATCTCCTATAAACGTGATTTATTTTATTTTATTTTTAAACTTATGAAGCATTTCGTGCCAAATTCTTGGTAATTCAAAGAAGGCTGATTCATTCTCTGTGCACTCGTTGCACATATAGATTTCTATCAGTTCACGGAAAATAGATTGGGAAGAAAATCTTAAAGGATAAATTATTTTACAGTTTTCAAAATGAATCTGTAAAGGTTCTATGTTAAATAGTCTCGCTAAAGCTCTAGTTTTCTTGCTGATTTTTTTTTTTTTTCTTATATAATTCTAAACGAAAAAATCCTTGCCGGCTCGGCCTACAAGCGCAGGTAGATTTGGAAGTTTAGTACTAATTTCACCAACAAAAACTAAATCATGATTACAGATAAACCCACTTTAACAATTTTGAGAACGCTCTTAAGTCTGTTCTTAACTGCTCTGCTCAACAAGCGCAAAGTGTGTTCAGGGATATGTTTAGAAAAATTTTAGGTCATTTAAAGGACCCTTCACAAAATAATTTATCTTAAAACAGGACCCTTCATAAAAATTTTTATCCCCAAACAGGACTCTTCACAAAACATTTTATCCCAAAACAGGACCCTTCACAAAATTATTTCTCTTAAATAGAACTTTCACAGAATTTTTTCACCTTCAAACTGAACTTTTCACAAATTTAGTCATTTAAAAATAAAATCTGGCCTGTAAGTAAGCAGTTGAACTCACCAAAGAACATATATATTACTTAGCTTTTTATATATGAAGAATAGAACATGAAGACATTGATAATTTAAAATTCACAAAATTATGACTAGAATTTTCACAAATATAAGAAAAACTTCACAATTTCACAAAAACAGGACCCTGTGAGAAAAGTCTAGACAGACCCCTGGTTTTGACACATCTACAAATTCCTTCTTTAACGGAAAGGTATAAAACTGGAAAGCCTAACTATGAAAGCGATTTCGAATTGAACTGTTTTTACCATTTTTTGATCAATCAATTACCTATTGAGTTGTAAGGAATTTGATCATGTGACAAACACGTTTTTCGCCCGCTCTTGAATGCTTTTTCTTTCTTCGGGCGTAAATTCGGTTCAAAACGCCCACTTTGACACTCTTTTCTGAAAGATGTATTGCGTTTGCAAAAAACTGGAAAAAGCAGCTTAATTACATAGTTTCTGAACAACAACACCAGCAAGTTCCAAGTTTCATACATTTTCGAACAAAAATAAATTAAAACTTATGTCAGAAAGTTGCCCTTTTGGATTTGAGAACGCTCTTAAACCTTTTATTTGAAAAGTTAATATTGAACCGTGGTATTCTGTGCCAGTTTTAAAATCGCCAGGAGCGTTAATTTATTTCTCAATTTTTTGAGATTTGGAAAAAATAATTTCACCTTTTCTATTCATATAAATTGCGTTACTTATCCCACCGCCTGGTGTCGGAACGAGGCTGAAGTATATCTCTCTTCTTGGATGGACGCCAATCCAATAAAACTCGGTGTTAAGTTTCTTTCATACTCTCTATAAATTGATTTAGGTGTATGTAAGACCCTTTATGTCCCAGATATCTGGGTTGCATCGTCAAGCCGATTAATTAAATCTTCTTTCAAAATCTCGCACGTTTGTGAAAAATTCGGTTTAATCAGGCGATGTTGGGTGCGTAATAAAAATGTAAAATTTTATTTATATAACTATTCTGGTAGCTGAATTGTCCTACTTTATTCCTTTTTGTCCTAAATTATAAATTAAGTAAAAATACGTTAGAAGATTTATGCAGTCATTAAATAAATTTTAGAAGTATTTTGTGCATTAAAATTAATGAACTTAATCGGTATTGCTTAATCGAAAATGCTTATTTGAGTTATGCAATTACGAATGAAAATGACTTCATGAAAATGTCAGAAAGTAGCTCGTGTAGATTAGAGAAAAAAAAAATCTTATCCTGAATTTATTTGGCAAGATATCTTGCAATATTCGGTCTAAGCATTTGGCCAACATGCCTTCAGTATTCGGCCAACCGAATATTCGGCAAAATGTTCGAATACCGAATAGTGGCCGAATATTCGTCCCGTATAAAGGTGTATTTACTTCATGGAGATTAATTAATTCTGCTTCCAATAATTCGCGCTTTTTCAAAATATACTTCTCGTCAAATTGGAAATGAAATTCCTTTCAACTCTACGTGAAACAAAAATAAATTTATTTGACCTTAGTAAATATCTTTAACTTAACTCATGATATGTATATGCATTATTTCCGTCGAATATCTTCTCTGAATGTCATTAGGTGCATATCACACATTGGATCGAATACTAATATTTAGATTTCCATAAGCTTTCTACAGCTCATTTGGTAACTTACGTTACTTTTGAAATGTGGAGGTAAATAATAAGAGGCATGTGTTCTCTATTTTATTAGAGTTCCAAAATCAACTGTTTTGTTACTTTTAAAAACACCTTTTTTACCATTTCAGATTGCCTTAAGCGTAATGGTATTCTTGAGATATTAGAGTTCAGATTTTTGAGATTTGTAAGAAATAAATCGCATTTTTGTATTGATATAAATTGTCCCACTGCCTGGAGAAAAAATGACAATGAAATTCATCTCCTGTCTTGGATCGAAGTCAATATAAGCCGGTGTTTTGTTTCTTTAACCCACTATCTGCAAATTGATTTAGGTGTCTGTAAGGGCTTTTATGCTCCAGATATCTGGGTTACATCTAAAGGTGTATTTGCGTTATGCAGAGAAATTAATTTCACTTTAATAGGCTTGCCCATTTTTAAAAAGTAGACTAGTCAATAGTGTAAAATTGGTTTTTCTGTTCATTGTGCGACTAAATAGTTACATTTTAAATAAATACCCACAAAAATAAACTTATTTGACCCATATCTTTAAAGAATGTCTTGCTAGAATGTTACATAGTTATTTAACTGTTTATGGCACATTATTAAAACTGTGAGAACTTCACTTTTCACGAGAAAAACTCTCAAATATAGCAAAATATATCTCATATAGGAATCCCCATGTATTGGCGATTTAACCTCTTTTGATTTTAAAGTACAGAAATATATCGGCTGAATTGAAACGAAACGATGCATCAGCATTCATCTTCCGAGATGAAGGGAAAATGAAAGTCGTTTCTAAAGAGTGCGGAATGAAACTTCCTTCCCTACTAATGGAATCGCTTGTGATCTTTTCCGGCCGACCCTTCAAGCTGCGAAAACGAAATTAGCAAAAGCGAAAGAGCGCTCAGAGTGTGGGAAAACTCTGGGAGCCTATCTGAAGAAAGTTTGTTAATGATGCAACAGCTCAGGTTCCCTAAATGGTCAAAAGGATACATTCTTTTGTTCAGGAAGAGGTAGAGAAAATGATTTCTCGAGGACATTGAGAGAGAGAGTTGGGTCTGAAATTTCAGAGAAGTCAAGTCGGTAAAGACTGATTCTCTTGGTGGATAATTTTCGGTGACTTTTCACCAGGAAAACCATACTTCGAAACATCGAAGTAAATCGTTAGCCAAATCAGGTCTAGACTTCGTTTCTGCTCAACGCAGGGAAACGGAATATTGTTTGTGATTCCAGCTCTTTACTCTTTAGTAGAGAAACTTATTTGTTAAGTAGCCTTTGCTTGAACTTTGACACAACACGAATATTCGTGCTTAGTAACTTTGGACTCTGTGATACATTTAGTTTCAACTTCATAGACTTTCAGCCTTGTATAAAGATTTTGCTTTGTCAACAGAGACTATTCTCCTCAAATCTACGATACCTTTAAAAGGTGTGACAAACCTACAATTTATAAGCGTTGTACTTATTTAGAAACTTAATTTCTTTTGTTAATAAACAACTTTTCTATTTAAATTTGTGCCTTGATCGTAAACTGCACATTTCACGCTACCCGTCCTACGCCCACTTCGAGGCATTTCAAAACAAATAACTTGTTCTCCTCCAAATTCTAAGGCCTTACTTAACTCACGATATATAACATTCTTTCCATCTGATATCTTTTCCGAATTGTCATTACGTGCATATTACATATTGAATCGAATGATAATATTTAGATTTCCGTAAGTTTTCTACAGTTCATTGGTAACTTATGTTGCTTTTGAAAATTGAAGATTTGCAAATCATAAGAGGCAGCAACTTATTATTTTTAAATATGTTTTTCTATTTTCTTTGAGTTTTAAAATCAACTGTCTTGTCACTTTTAAGAACTCTTATGATTTTGGATTGCCAGAAGCGTAATGGTATTATTGAGATATTCGAGTTCACATTTTTGAGATTTGGAAGAAAAAAAATTCCCTTTTTGTATTGATTAATTGTAACTTCTCCCACTGCCTGCAGACAAAACTGAGACAAATTCGTCTCCTGTCTTGGATTGAAGCTAATAAAAGCCGGTGTTTTGTTTCTTTCACCCACTATCTGCAAATTGATTTAGGTGTCTGTGAGGGCCTTTATGCTCCAAATATCTGGGTTACATCTAAAGGTGTATTTACGTTATGCAGAGAGAAATTAATTTCACTTTAATAGGTTTGCGCATTTTTGAAAAGTAGATTAGTCAGTAGTGTAGCAATAATGTAAAATTGGCTTTTCTGTTCATTGTGCTACTAAATAGTCACATAGATTAATTAAAATTATACTTCTCGTCAAAACAGGTTGTGAAATTTTTTCAACTTTACACGAAACAAAAATAAACTTATTTGACGCATATCTTTGAAGAATGTCTTGCTAGAACGTTATTTAATTATTTAACTTTTTATGTCACATTATTAAAACAAATAACTTGTTGTCCTCTAAATCCTAAGGCCTTTACTTAACTCACGATATATTCATTCCTTTCCATCTGATATCTTTTCCGAATTGTCATTACGTGCATATCACATATTGAATCGAATGATAATATTTAGATTTCCATAAGTTTTGTACAGCTCATTGGTAATTTACGTTGCTTTTGAAATTTGAAGATTTGCAAATCATAAGAGGCAGTATATTATTTTTAAATATGTTTCTTTTATTTTCTTTGAATTTTAAAACCAACTGTCTTGTCACTTTAAAGAAACCTTTTATGATTTCGGATTGCCAGAAGCGTAATGGTACTATTGAGATATTCGAGTTCACATTTTTGAGATTTGGAGAAAAAGAAATTCACCTTTTTTTGTATTGATATAAATTGCAACTTCTCCCACTGCCTGCAGACGAAACGAGACTGAAATTCATCTCCTGTCTTGGATGGAAGCCAATTCAATAAAAGCCTGTGTTTAGTTTCTTTCACCCACTATCTGTAAATTGATTTAGTTGTCTGTGAGGCCCTTTATGCTCCAGATATCTCGATTACATCTAAAGGTGTATTTGTGTCGTGTAGATTAATCAATTCCACTTTAAAAGGCTTGCACATTTATGGAAACCGAATTAGTCAGTACTTGTGTAACAATAATGTAAAATTTGCTTTTCTGTTTATTGTGTGAGTAAATATATTTTAAGGGGGCTCTGGGCTTGATCGATACCGAAAAACATGTAAACTGAGCTCTCGCTTCGAGTCCATATAAAAACAGAAGTATTCATTGTAACTCATTTAAACTTGCTGATATTTTTAAGGTATGTTTGTAGTCTTATAAAATGAAGTACTTCAATGTAATAAAATAAAAAAATATAGCAAAATTTATATAACACAATTTTCGAAAAAAAAAAAAAAAAATTAGGTGTCATATCACTCTCAAATTTAAAAAACCCTAAAAAATAATATTTTGTTTTCATTAAAAAAAACTACTCAAAATATTAAACTATCTAAAATATATTAATTCATTCTATAGATAATAATGTTATATGCATGCAAAAAAAAAAAAAAAAAAAATTAAGCCATTTCAACAAATAGTTTTTTTAATGGTTTCTTACGGATAGTCGTAAAAAATTAAGTTTTGAGAAAACACAACTTAAAGTTGCAATTAAATGGGTGCGGCTTTGAAAGTGGTTGTTACGTAAATGCTTATAACTCCGTTAAAAATGCAAATATTTTTATGCGGTTTTTTGCACTGTGTTCAGAATTAATTGAATAATCTAAATAGATACTAAAGAAATAGTTTTTTAAGTTTTCAAGCTTTGAGTTCCCTTAAATATATAAGGATACCTCAGATTAATTGAAATTATACTTATCGTCAAATTAGGTTATGAAATTCTTTTCAACTTTACACGAGACAAAAATTAACTTATTTATATATATATATATATATATATATATATATATATATATATATATTTCCATCGCATATCTTTTCCGAATTGCCATTACGTGCACATCACATATTGAATCGAATGATAATATTTAGCGACTTCCATAAAAATACCGTATATACTCGTGTATAAGTCGACCCCCACCCCCCTCCTCCCAATTCTTAGAAAATTTTGAAAAAAAAAAAAGAAAAAAAAAATCAGTTTTCGTGTATAAGTCGAACCACATTTCTGGTAAAATGTTGAAAAATGGTTTGTAATCGAGGATAAAAAAAAAAAAAAAAAAAAAAAAAAAAATTGCATTAAATCAGTAAACTTTTTTACGTTTCTAATAAGACTTTAAAAAACAAAATTCAATGTTTTAAAACTGTACAATTATGTAAAACCGAAGAAGCTTAAACTATTTTTAAACCTATTCACATCAACTTAATGATACTTAAAAAGAAAAAAGAGTACTTTTCGGTTAGCCGGGCGCCAGTGATATATACACATGTATGCATATATATATACAGACCTCCCAACTGCTACGAAAAAATCGTAGTTACTACGATTTGAACCTATAAACTACGATGCTACGAAAATCAGTCTTAAACTACGATTTTTTGCAAAAAAACACAAACGCATTTTTGTTTCTAGTTGGGATTTTTATCCCGCACAGCATATTTTTCATGAGTGATTCTGTTCCGAAATTTCCAACATTTCAAAGCATTCATTTCCAAAAGTTTTAAAAAACTGGTCATTAATCTGAAAATTCGGACATTAAAAAATATTCATGGAAAAAAAAAAAAAAAATCTGGGCTATGTATATCAACCACAAGTGAATCGTGTTTCTGTAAATATTTCTACAGGAATTCCCTTCCTTAGAAACAGGGATGCCATTTTAAGAATTTCTGGAGGGGGGGTTCTTCGATGGGCAAGATTTGAAATAGTGTGCAAAATCGCATGATTTGTACAATTTATTATTAAACATTTCAATTTACGAATTATTATTAAACATTCCGTTTTTGCGTGGTAAAAAACGCAAAATTCGTCAAAGGAATGCGGTAAAATATGCGAATTTCATCAAAAGTTCATGGTAAAAAGTGCAGATTTCAACAAAATATCGTGATAGAAAAATGTGAATTACGATTGTGGGAAAAGAATTGTGAATATTCTGAAATGGTCGCGGGAAAAAAATTCGAGAATTTCGTCAAAATTTACTGCACTGGGCTAAAAAATTGGAACCAAGCTCCTTTTACAAAAAAAAAAAAAAAAAAAAAAAAAAAAATGCTGCAAAACGAGAAGAAACTTTAAATATTGTATAAAAATTTACTATTTTGAGTTGAAAGACTGAAACCTTATTCCTTTTACGAATGTCAAAATATGACTGTGAAACACAAAAAACCAACCAACCAACCTCCAGATTAGTTTTAATTTTATGCGCTACGATTTCTCATTTTCAAAGGTTGGCAGGTCTGTATATACAATATATATATATATGTATATGTGTGTATACATACAATATATGTAAATATATAGATGTGTATATATACATATATATACAATATATGTAAATATATAGATGTGTATATATACATATATATATATATGTATATTTATATACATATATAACACTGGCGCCCGGCTAACCGAAAAGTACCGAAAAAATTCTTTAAAAAAATTATTCAAGCCTTATTTACAAGGTTAAACAACTTCTTAGACTGGTAAAATATAGTACTTCTTTGTATTGTAGGACTTTTAGAAGAGATAGCTAGAAGCATTCTTAAGTTGAATTTTTTTTTTAAAAGGGGATTAAAATGTTGGAAGCAATTTTCCTGTATTGAAGGGAATTCTATCTCAAGAGAAAATGGGTGCAAAACAATTATAGGGACATTATTGTTAAGCTTTTTTTGTCAATCACAAGGACAATGACCATTGTCCGCTTCTATCTCTCCCTCCAACTTTGACCCATATGTGATTACTTAAAAGACTTGCCCATTCACCGATTATCTGGGATTTTTTTTTTTTTATTATTTATTAACTCGTGTATAAGTCGACCCCCCCACTTTGAACTCCCAAATTTTGTCTAAAATTCTTCGACTTATACACGAGTATATACGGTATGTTTCTCTATTTTCTTTGAGTTTTAAAATCAACTGTCTTGTCACTTTTAAAAACCCCTTATGATTTCAGATTGCTAGAAGCGTAATGGTATTGTTGAGATATTCCAGTTCACATTTTTGAGATTTGAAGGAAAAAAAAAAATTCACCTTTTTGTATTGATATAAATTGTAACTGCTCCGACTGCCTGCAGACAAAACTGAGATTGAAATTCATCTCCTGTCTCGGATGGAAGCCAATTCAATAAAAGCCGGTGTTTTGTTTCTTTCACCCGCTATCTGTAAATTGATTTAGGTGTCTGGGAGGCCCTTTATGCTCCAGATATCTGGGTTACATCTAAAGGTGTATTTACGTCGTGCAGATTAATTAATTCCACTTTAAAAGGTTTGCACATTTATGGAAAATGGATTAGTCAGTACTTGTGTAACAATAATGTAAAATTGGCTTTTCTGTTCATTGTGTATCTAAATAGTCATATTTAAATAAATACATACATATATATATATATATATATATATATATATATATATATAAGGATTACTCTTATATATAGAGAGAGAACGATCATCGCAATTTTGGTGTTAGTGTTGTTTAACCCTTTTAGGAGTAAGCAGTGGTGGGATTCAAATAATTTCACAACAGGTTCGCTGACCGAATGATTTTTGATGTACAAAAATTAAAGAAAAATGAAGCATCACACATAGATCATGAAACACTTTCCAATATTATAAGTACATTGTTAAAAAAAACTTTGATCCTTTGGTACAGTGAAAAAAAATTCTGAAACACGTTACCCTATAAAAGGACGCTAATAATAATAATAATAATGTATTCGGCAATCATGGAACCCTGATCATAATTTCTATCAGAAAATGCATCAAAACAATCAGGGCTTAATTTCTAACAAAAAAGTACCATGGCCCTAATATTCTGCAATGCTAACAACCGTAGAGTGCTCTCCCCATCACTCCAATCTGCATATTTATATTTTAAAATTTAAAGCATTTTTTTTTCTTTAACAAAATAAAATTTTTAAATATATCTATCTGCATATACTTAATTGTCAACTATTTCTGTTTTTAGTTATCATTCCTTCCGAATATAAATCTTTGTCTAATTTTAAATTTAATTAATTGAATAACTCTGCGATTAAATATGATAAGGATTATAATTCAGAAATAGTGTTAACACAAAAAAGGAATAGTTCGCAGCTGTGCATTTTTATAAAAAAAATGAATGAAATTTAAAGAAATTAAGATTTATATGCTGAAGAATGGAGCAGCGATATTCAATTTCCCATAGAATATGCTTACCTTAAACTATAATCGATTCCTTCCGCATAACAATCTTTCGTGGTTAATTCCTGAAAATCAGATTAAATGAAAATTTTGACATCGTTATCGGAAAGATTCGATGCTTTTATAGAAAAAGAAGTAACACTGCTCGATTGCTTTCAGTCAGAATAACGGTACATGGCAGTTATATCTTCTTATAAATGAAAGTAAACTTCGTAAATCTGCAGAGCAGAGCCTTAGCATGGACATTGTTCATGTTACAAAATAAACAGAAAAATCACTAACGTGATTTTTATACTCGTGCAAATTAGAAGACTAAAAACTTCAAACAAACAATACCTCAAGCTGATGCTCATTGACTAAACACAAAAAATATTCCTTTCAGGTTCGATATCTAAATAAAAAAATAAAATAAACCAGCCAATTAAAAATTATCGTAATGTCACAAAAGAAAATTGAACTGTAAGCAAATTCAATGTTAAGTCTCTTGATTAGCGCTGTATCGACACGTCGCCACCATCAATACCATACATAAATTTGCAAATAGAATAGAAAAGTAAAATTCCTGTTTCCCTTTATTCTAACCAAAATATCATTAAAATGATTTGAAATAAAATAGAATACGTAATTTTTATTTTTAAATAGGATTTTTTTACATATACATGAATAAATAAAATTTTGAATGTAATTCAGATTGAGCTTAAGCCAGCTCAAGCCCAAATACTGGTATAAAAATTGATTTGAAACATCTTCTGTATTCAGTGTTTTGATAAAAAATAATGCAAATGCTTGGAGATGAGAAGGAAAGGGGAATTTAGGCTTCGGTTTTTCGGAAGCGCTGCTGCACTGGGCTCCGGAGCCCTGTATTTATGAGCTTCTGTGAATTCCGACCAATATTTAAATATTTACTAAAAACAGAGAAATACCGGAGCTAAGCTCAAGTGGGCTCCTGCGCAAATTAAGCCCTGGAAACAATATAATTTAAAAATAGCAGAAATGTAAGTTTAAGAATTAACCCATGTTCATGACCTAAAGTTGTCTATAACATATTTAGAAAAATATTATCCATGCTATAGCAAGTGAGGCAAATTTTTGCATGACCAAAACTTCTCGAGTTATGACATTTAGAAATTTTAGGAATTTTTACCATTTCTTAGGACAAAAAAAAAAAAAAAAAAAACAGGCAGACAACGCTGAAAATTCGTAAAATACAAAGTATCATGATTCGGCAAGTTTAGATCATACAATATATTTTCATTTGTCAGAGCTGGAAAAATATTTTTCTGAATATAACTTATAAGACTCGAGGAACTTATCAAAATTTGTATTTGTTATATTTACGAAAATAACTTACTTTCATTTAAAAAACTTCTAAGATATGAAAAACAATATAAAAAATGTGCAGTTGGAAGTACATATCTAAATCTGACGATTTAAGTGTTAGCTATAGATCAGTTATAACAGGGAACATTCCGTGCCAAAGCAAAGTACCGTTTATTCGAATAATAGCGTTGCCTGGGCCCGTGATGAATGACACTTAAATTAACCTGAAATTTGTATGATTTTTTGTATAGTAAAATCTATTTTATCTGAATTTATATTTTTAAATAAAAAAATTTTGAATTGAAAGTATATACTATTTGGTAATTTACTTTCTGCGCAATTTGATTTGTGGAATCTATGCGCACCGAAAGCGAGCGAAACCACGAAGAAACACTCAAGTTTTCATTGATTTCGTCGAAATTTCACACATTTTACTTTGTAAAAAATATTTCTACCCGTCCGAATGTTTCAAAATTTTCGTAGATGATGTAAATTTGATCTATTGAGAATCTCAATACCATCTGAATTTGAGATACTCTTAAAAGATTCTGTTCAAATGCGGTCGTTTAATTACTTTTATCGTAGAAAAATATCGTGTCCCTGAAACGCGAAATGACCTGCATTTGCCGGTGTATTTGTAAGGGTTAAAATTCCTATTTTTTAAAACCGATTGTCCCATCGAAAAGAAGGTGGTTTCAGATTTACGAACATATTATTGATTTGTCAGTGCCTCTAAAATTTCGCCCTGAAGGAGCGAAACCCCAACGAAACACTCAGATTTTTGCTGATTTCGTCGAAATTTTCACACATTTTATTTTGTAAGAAATATTTCTACCTGTTCGAACGTTTCAAAATTTTTGTAGGTGATGTAAATCTGATCTATTTATTGAGATGCTCTAAAAAGAATACGGAAGTTTAGTTATTTTTAGCGTAGAAAAAATATCGTCTTCGTGAGGCGCGAAGTGACCTGCGTTTACGGGTGTATTTGAAAGGGTTAAAATTCACATTTGTTTTAAACCCATTGCACCACCGATTAGTACAGGGTTTCACTTTAAGAACATATTTTTGGTCTGTCTGTATCTCCAAAATTGCGCCCCGAAGGGGCGTTGCAATAAGGGAGAAAAAGTTTTTCGGAAAACGACCCCTTTTGAAAATTGTTTTTCAAGCGGTTAACCGCGATATTTTTTTTTTTTATTGATTGCGGCATTTGAGACGTAGATCTTTCAAAATATGTCTTTCATTATTATCTTTACTGAGCGGTTTGGCCGATGTAAGTTAATAAATAATGACAAAATATCCCCGAAATTTCTTCTTTTCGTTCTTCATTTTCTACTGATGCGTAAATAAGGCTTCTGTACGTACGCCAGAGTTTTTTCTTTCTCGCAAGGACCGAGTTGAGTTTTTAATGAGAATGAGTTGCGATTTTTAATTAATAACTCAACTAATTATTAGAATTTTAAAATTCTGTGTCTCAGGTGCATCAGGAGACATTTTGAGCTAGCCTCACAAAAATTTTCAGTCTCGTACGTGACGTAGATTTTGCTAGCCATCGCACACACACAGGCAGAGCAAAACTTTCTTTTATTAGTATAGATAAGTAGTTAGTGTAATTTTTAATAACCTTGCCATATAACTGTGATTAGCCTACGGCTGTCAATTTAGTTACCAAGATTCTTCAAAATTTTGTTTTTTTAAATTGAATTTTCTCTTACAGGATTGGTGAAGATAAAAAAATATTATTTTTCCAAATGAAATATTACTTTATTAAATTAAATCGATCAGGACTTATCACAGAGTTATGCCTAGAAAACAAAAACAATGTTGTGCAGATAAACATTTAAAGAAAGCAAATTAATTTAAATGCGATTTTCGCATTTGAAGTATCATTTTAACAACCGGTTCTACCGGACCAGTGGGAACCGGCTGAATCCCACCACTGGGGGTAAGTAATTGTGTTTCTCTAACGTTAAATTTTCAAAAAAAAATTACTTAAAAATAGGGAAAAGCAATTTTACAACTTTGTTACACAAAAGTTATTAAAGTAAAATTTAATTACAAGTTTCTGGTGGAAATGTCGATTAAAATTAGGTAGGACATAATATATCCCATCGCGGTTGAAAAATTTATCGGGAAAATTAACTCCTTAAGGGTGTTGGCCAGTGCGATCCGAATTCCCCTCGCTAATGTTAAATCTATGGCGGGTGGAATGCATTCTCATTTTTATAATATTGTAACGAAACTAGCATTCTGTGCTTGTGTGATCCTATGGCTCCGAGGTAAAGCGCTGGACTACAGACCAGCAGGTAGTGAGATCGATCCCCGTCGAAGGCAAGTGTCCTAAAATTCGTTTTGGTTTAAAGATTGCTTTGTGTTTATTTCTAGTTCCTTCGGAAATATGCTAATTGTTATTATGTTAATTATTATGTTAATCGTTATTTAATTTCTAGAACTTTCCAAGCTTGGAATGTTCCATTCGAGAAAGCACCCCTCGAGTGTATTTAAGCTGGTGTAGCCTTGAGTTGAGGGAATAAAGCTTTGAGTTGGTTCATGCTTGTTGTATTCACTCGTTCTCAGTTAACACCTACGCGACAATATCTTCTCAGGAAATTAATCTTTTTAACTTCTGTTTTCTGTGTACTCTTATTAAGGGATGTCCCTCTTTCTTTTAAGTTTTCAAAATATTTCTAAAATATATGCTTAATTTAATATTCGTAAGTGCGTACTTTATTTATTTTTCAGTTGTCTAATTTAGTTAATAACAAAAACTGTCGTCTTTGTTTTCGTTAATTTTAACAGGAGACCCGGAAGTAGTAATCAAAGTGTATTTGCTCGTAACCCCCTTGAAAGGCGGTGGGATATATTTTATCCAGCTTGATTTTAATCATGATTCGCACCAGAATTTTTCCTTTTTTTACTTTGTTGGAAAAAAGCTAAAAAATTGCATTTTCATATTTTGAAATAAAATTTACTGAAAATTCTCGTGTGAATTCAATATTACATTAGCACAATTACTTTCCCCTGAAAGGGTTAAAGCTACGTATGGCCCACTCACAGGTTGGACCGATGACGTTCTTGGGTTCGAAACCAGCGCGGTCTTGCCGGGGTGAATGTGCAAGGTTTGCAGGGATTTCTTTGTACGAAAACGATAAATCGAGTCAATTCGGGACGGGAAAATTTAATATCTTCTTCCTTCATTGAGCTCCAACGAATAACTTAATGATTGTAATATTATAAAAATTCTCAAACTTTTAATTTTAATATCCAGTTACTTGCGCTGCAGACAACATTAGTAAGTTTATATATATATGTACCAAGTTAACTGATGGTATTGAGCTCACAGGCACTAATTGTATCTTCACACTAATTGTGTATTATACTTTTGTTTCAAAGAATAATGCCCGTAGAAAAATAAAGAAATCGACAATAAGAAAAAAAAAAAAAAAAAAAAAAAAAAGCTAAATTAAGGGTGGCGGTGTATTAGCTCCCCCATTTCCCCCCTTTATACTCAACCAATGAACCTCCAAATCTATCAGGGAAGCGCCTTACTAGAATAAACTTGTATATCAAATTTGAAGCAAACCGTATAGTTCTGCACAGGTTTCGTTGATATATATCAATCGATATATATCTTGATATATATCATGATATATATCCGATATTTATTTTGAAAATATCAAGATTTTTGATATTTTCGATATTTTCATATTATTTTGATATTTATTTTCAAAATATCAAGATGTGTGCTATTTTCAGTATTTTTCTATATTTGATATTTATTTTCAAAATATCACTGTGCAAGATATTTTTGACATTTTCAGACAAAACAAGTGCAAATAAAATTTCTAACTGTTGTTGACTGTGTTGTTCTGTAAATAAAGAGTTTTTTTCTCTGATAGTGACTTTTTTAGCTGAAGAAGAAAAATATCTTTTCCAAGATTTATGTTTGAATTTTTTACTTTTAACTGCAGATTATGAGGGACATTATTAATTCAGAACAGACACTGAATAATAAACTGTCTAATTTAAATACTCATATATATATACAGCTTCATTAGAAAAGAATATATTCTGGTATTGATTTAGTTCAGTTTAAATTGTATAGCATGTTAGGGAATAAAAATTTTTAAAAATTTTCAGTTAAAACAATATTATGTATTTAAAATTTTGTTTTAGAAATATCTGATTTCTTGATAGTTGATATTGAATCAAGTGCATAAAGCAAATTGTTTTGGTTTTCAATTAGTTGATCTTCAATTTTGTTCTAAATTTCTGATTTCTTGATAGTTAATACTAAATCCTATAGCAGGGATGGCGAACCTATGGCATGCGTGCCGTAATTGGCACACGATGAAATATTTTCGGCACGGTGTTGATTCAGAATTTAAAATATAATATAATATTTTTTTTTTAACAAAACACACAAATGTATACAAACTGAGTTTTTCTGAATTTTAATTTAATTCCCTGAAATTGTAAAAAAATTGGAAAGGAACTTCATGAATCCCAAATTTCTTGAATATGTACTCAATAATTTATCAGATTAAGAGAAGATTTAGAGAATATCCGGCATTATAAGTAAGAATGATGGAATTATAATGACATGGTATGTAATTTGTAATTTTGACAATTGTCCCCTCTATCTATTCCTGAGAGTCTTTATTTTCAGAAATGATACGACAATCTTAAACGTTTACCACTTGCGAAATAACTCAATTTCGGCTTCAATTCCTTTAAAAGTAACTCGGTATGAACCACATATTAATTTTTTGGCATCCAAGATCAGGGTTGCTAGCTTTTAGCCAGGCCAAAAAAAGCCGGCCGGCTTTTTTTGGTTTTAACCACTTTAAAAAAGCCGGCTTTTATTAAAAAAAGCCAGTTTTTATTTTTTAAAGTTGGTTTACAGTAAATTTGTTTTAAATTTGGATCAATTAATTTTTATTACACTTATAAATATTTTCTACTAAAAAAATAATAGATTTCTATTAAATTTTATCAAATAAATAAGTCTTTATAACTTCTAGAAGACAACTGTGAACGCATTATGTCTGAAAAAAAAATGTATATAAACATTGAAAAGGATATAAGTTAGGCTCCGAACTGGTGTTTTGAAATTCTATATTATATAGCTCCACATATACTACACATTTTAAAGATTATATTTAATTAAAACAGTTCTTAACTGCTCTGCTCAACAAGCGCAAAATGTTTTGACACATTTACAAATTCATTTTTTAATGGAAAGATGTAAAATTCAAAAGCCTGACCATGGAAGCGATAATGGAATCGAACTGTTTCCATTTTTTGATCCATCAATTATCTATTGAGTTATAAAGAGATTTTGATCACGTGACAAACATGTTTTTTCACCCTTTTCTGAGTAATTTCTTCTTTTGTGCGAAAATTCGGTTAAAAACGCTCACTTTGACACTATTTTCTGAAAAATCTATAGCGTTTGCAAAAAAACCCAGAAAAAACAGTGCAATTACATAGTTTCTGAACAACAACATCTGCTAGTTTCATGCATTTCTGGACAAAAATAAATTAAAACTTATGTCAGAAAGTTGCCTTTTTGGATTTAACAGCCTTAATGACAAAATGTAACACATCAAAATGGAAACGAGGAATTAGAAAAGATGTTTTATTTGAGGAGAGTGGTACATAAGTGTATAAAAAATAGAGCATTTAAACAAGGAAAAAAAATTTCTCAAAATAAAATTTTGAAAAGCTTGTTGCTATGCATATTCATGCATAGGAAAAAAAATTTCTCAAAATAAAATTTTGAAAAGCTTGTTGCTATGCATATTCATGCATATGCTATTCATAATGTTTTTAATAGTGAGAAATTGTGGTGTTTTTATTAATTTGACTATGTATCAGGGCTGGCTATTTGCCGGCAAAAAAGGGTTTCTGCCTTGCCAGTGGCAGAAACTGGTTATAACCGGTTTTAACCGGCAGAAACTGGCATAAACACATTTCATGACATAATCTGAGACTTTTTTACTAGTATTAAATTCCTTAAGTACATTTTATTCCGTATAAATAACAAATGAAATATTGTGGGTAGTTTTAATTAAAAAATAAATAGATTTGTATTAGAAAAAATGAGTAATGTAACAGATAAAATTTTTGTTATAGTATGGTTATATAATTTTATATGTAAACAATTATTAGAGTATTTTAAAATTTCAGTTTAAAAATCAAATACAAAACTATATCCAATACTTATGTTAAATTAAACCAATGAAAAGAAAAGAAAAATATATTATACTTGCTCAAAATAATTTTCTGTAATTTAACGTAATAATTTAATAATAACACTATAAATTATCTCTCATAGAAATATTATAGTTATATGCGGATCTTGTAATTCCATGAATTTAAAAAACATTCCATTTAAATACAGTATTCAAAGGAACAAATCTGACTTTTTTTTTTTTTTCAATTTAAGACTGTTATAAGCATAGATCAAATTTTGTGCGAATTTTAGTAAAAAAGCTAAAATCTTTAACAATGATTTTACGCACAAATAACGTATAGACACGACAAAAAACGATTATATGGGATATTTGTGTCGTGTCTGTATGTTATTTGTGCATAAAATCGTTGTTAAAGATTTTAGCTTTTTTATTAAGACTGTTAGTTGAAAATGTTCCTACCACATTTTGCACTTACAAAACAAACAACTACAAAGGTTCAAAGCAGATTTGATACAGTAATAACCGACTACCATATGCTAACTTATTTACTTCATCCAAAGTATATGGGATCAAAATTGACATATGAGCATAAAGAAAAGGCAAGGAAATTGCTTTCTGATATTAATCCCAATTTTGTGCCACATATAATATCCTTCGAAGCAAAATCGACTCCTGCCTCAGAAACATATTTCTCCAAGGAAGACCTAGAAAATGTCTTGCCCTTACCTTCTATGTGGTGGTCATCTTTAAAAACGAATACTGGTGAAAATGAGGATTTTTGAAATTTGCATCCTCAATAAGGACATTGCCAGCAAGTAATGATAGTCTTGAAAGAATATTTTCAAACTTTTCTTTCATTCAAAATAAAGAAACAGTGTGTTCAGAAAGATTAGCAAAATTTTGTCCTATGCTATGGAATGTTCTGTGGAAAAAGTAATAATAGTATATTTGAGTGGCAATTTTGTTCTTTCAATATTGTAAAATAATTGTGCAAGATATTTCATTAAATTTTTTTTCTGTTATTTATTGTGCTTCAATTATTTACTTATATAATTTCACAAGAATCATAATCTTTAAGTTATTGCATTGCATTATTTATTTAAAAATACTCTGAAAAATACATTTGTTAAAATATCAGATTTTTTTGTAAATTTCTTTTTTTACTTTTAAATAAAAATTCAACTCTAAACAATAATATAAAATAGTTAAACTTGTACAGCATCAGACTACCATTGAAAATTTCTGTTTTTCAAGTGAAAAAATATTAGTACCTATTATTATTATTATTATTATTATTATTATTATTATTATTATTATACAAGCAAAGTATATTTATATGATAATTTTGAAACTTTTTTACAACTTTGAATAACATTCATAATTTTAATTTTTAACTTAATTGTTTACACATCAAATACATGTATGAATTAAGAATCATTGCACATTAAAGTTCTTATTAATATTATTTCTGAGTTTCTGCCAGTTTTTGCCACTTACTGGCAGAAACTAGTTTCTGCCATGCCGGTTTTAACCACTTTGGCAGAAACTTGCCAACCCTGCTATGTATAATTTTAAATGTTTGCTAGAAATAAAATAAGACTTGTATATTAATAGCTCTTAAAATTAAGTAATAAAACATATAACTAAGTAACCATTGTCCTCTTTAATTTTATAAAGCAGTAAAAATGAAAAAATTGGCAGTTGGTATGGCCCTTTTAAAATTTAGCTGACATATTTGCAATTCTGAATACAAATCACTGGCAAAATCATATAAGTTTTATTCCAGTATTAATGTCCTCATTATTGAGAAATTGGGTTACTTATTAAACTGTAAATCAATTAAATGTCATTAAAACTAAGTAAAAACACTTTAAAATGCGTAGTTTATAATTACAATGCTTTATTGTATAAAGGCCAATTATGGCCAAAAAAAGCCAATTTTGGCCAAAAAAAGCCGGTTAAAACCAATAAAAGCCACCGGCCTGGCTTTTTTTAATTTTAGCCGGCTTTTTTGCAACCCTGTCCAAGATGTACTTACAGAAAACGCGTTTACTATTTTATTAAAACTTCTAAATTATGTTACTGTGATTATTACATGTATATGTTACTCCCATACTTTTAAATCCTAATAAAAAAAATTAATGGTAATTTTGATTCAATAATTTTGATCAATTTTTGGGTTGTTGGCGCATTATGATCAAGTAAGAACGTTTTTTTAAAAATCTGGCACGCGGTTGTAAAAAGGTTCGCCGACACTGTCCTATAGCGTTTTTTCTTTCTTTCTTTCTTTCTTTTAATGTAAGTGCATAAAGTAAATTGTTTCGGTTTTCAATTAGTTGATCTTCAATTTTGTTAAGTAAAAAAAAAAAAAAAAAAATGTGCTTTTAGTACATTAAGTTTTCATGTTAAGTGCAATATGTTTTAGTTTCTAATGTATATTATGCTTGAAAATATTTATTATCAGCAAAGTTGACTATTTTGAAAATATCGGATATATATCGAAAATATCCGATATATATCAAAATATCGGATATTTTTGATATTTTCGAAAATATCATGATATTTACGAACCCTGGTTCTGCATGAAAAACCCATTTATATAAATTAAGGTGAGGAGAGGGGGGGTAAGCCCCCGTATTTGAAGGTGTATTTTTTTTTTCTTATTAAACGGTGTAAAAATTTAAATTGTGCTATATTTATAAATTGCGATGTTAATAAAAATGTGCTATGTTAATAAATTTGCGATAAAAGCAAAATTGATTGCTAAAGTCGTTGACAACGTTGATATGACGTCAGCGTTACTCACGGACATATTTTTTATATAATGAATATACTTAACATTTTAGTAAAACTTTATAATGAATTTTTAACCTAGTGAATGGTGAATGTTGTGTTATTTATGAAACGCAATTTTTAGTGAAATAAATAACAATTAATGTGTACTGTGGGCAGCCATATGAATCAAATAGGATGCCAAAAAACACAATCAGGACTGTTTAATAAAACATTGGTTTTTATTATTTCGGAAATAACTACGAATTAAAAATTCAAAAGAACAAAAGCTAAAACGCAATCTAGGAATTTACTCTGCCGAAATTCAAGAAGAGAAAATTTATTACTAACCTTCTTTATTAAGTTCCAATAAGTGAAAGTCATAATGAACTTTAACATATTAGATTTTTTTAAGTTCTTAAATTTTTCTTTTTAATACTGAGCAACTTGCGATTCAGAGAAAATCATCATGTTAAAAAAATAAAGCTATTTTATTCAATTAATTAATAATGCCCTCTTTTCTTTTTTCTTTTCGTAAAAAAAGAAAAAAAAATAAGAATATTAAAATTTAGATAGTTATGAAATTATATGACCAAATGAAAATGGCTGAAATGGTTATGAAATTATATGGCTAACTCAATAAACATTATATGGCTTCTATGAATTAGCCATTAATTCAAATCCTACTGTCTTTATTCGTAATTTTAATAGTAGTAATTTGATTTGAATTATTAAAATTAAGCACTAGTCCAGATTTTGAATTTTTCAATAAAATTTTAAAAAATTACCGAATTAGTTTTGTGATTATTCGATTAGTCGATTTATGTACACTTGGTAACACCTGTCGATTATGTTTTTTAGTGAAGTGCGATTGTTTTGAAGTTGCATTATAATTTTTTAGACAAATAGACGACTTTAAATTGAAAACAAACTCTTATATCACATATTTAGTTATTAAATACATAACATTTTAGTAAAGCTTTAAAATAAATTTTTACTTAATGACAGATGAATGTTCTTTGTTCATTCATCTCTGAGAATTAATGAATGTTTGAGGTTTTCACAAAAATAGCATAATTAAATTTTAAATACCATTTTTTTTTTTTTTTTTTGTATAGCAACATTCGCCTTATTTAATTACAGAAATTCTGCGATTAACTATGGCGAAATATTAACTATACGAAAATAGCGGTATTCAAAACTCAATTGTGGTATTTTTCTAGGAATCCTGGTTGTATTTAGTATGAAGTGCAGTTTTAGTGAAATAAAAAATAAATTACAGTAAAATCTCGTTACAAAAAATATCTAGAGAGCACTGAATAAATTCGCTATGCGGAAAAATTCTTTAAGGTGGACATTTTTATAATGAAATAGGTAAGGATGCACAGGATATGCGGTATTTGGCCATGTTACATTCGGTTTGGCCAAATATCAAACTATTCAGTATGCCGAATATTCGACTTAGACAAATAGCAAACTACTCGGCCTGTCAAATATTCGGTTTGGTCGAATATTTAAATATTCGGCCGAACTGAATACGTAAAAAAAACTTTAAAAACATATTTTTAAAAACCTTATACAACTTCTACGTCAACTTATAAAGATACTCAGAATAATTAGAAACAGAATCATATTTAAATAAAAGAGAATGTTTTTACATTATTTATTTGTATTATTTAAGAAAATTAACCAATCACTAGGATTTTCGTAGGAATTAATTATGTACAATTGCAAGTTCCTGAACATTGTCCAGTAAATAACCTGTTTCTTGCTAAGATTTCAAGAACAATGTTTGCAATCTCTGAAAATGATCGCACACTACAGACACCGATCTAGGATGCATTTAAAAACTTCCCTGATTAATCAAAGGGAGTAGAACAGTTATTCTTGCTGAGTTGCCACCGTATAAAATTTGAATAGATTGTAATATTTATTTACTTTTACTTTAGTCTCTTTCTTACAAACAAATAGTATGTAATCGTGTACAATTTTTTCACAATTTCTCTTTGATTTTAAAATGTAAAAGAAAATTTTATTCATTTTGTTTTAATTCACAGAAGAAACTATGAAATTAAAAATTTTATTAATTAAAAAAGTTTTATATCTATCCTCTTCTTAAATAAAGCAAATTTTTTTTCAGCAGTAAGTTTACTTGAAAAAAAGCTCTTGTTTATCAAAATGAAAGTTTCTGTTTAAAATATTAGGTAAAATTGTTTTAAAATTTAACATTTTCATGCCTTTAAACTTTGAACTATAAAAGTTTTCGACAAGCCGAATATTCGGTATTCGGCCAAATAGTTACTATTCGGCTGGCCGAATATTCGGTATTCGGCATAAGTTACTATTCGGCTAGCCGAATATTCGGTATTTGGCATAACAGTTACTATTCGGCTAGCCGAATATTCGGTATTCGGCCAAAAGCACTATTCGATGCAGCCCTAGAAATAGGATAATAGGATTTTTTTTTTTTAACAATCCAAATAATATTCGTTAAACTGAATAATTCGTTATAGTGACACTCGTTGTAACGAGATTCAACTGTACTGAAAATGTAGGAATTAATTTGTATTGCGGTTAACAATATTAATCAAATACGATGCTAAAGAAACCATTAGTTAAATAATAGCTTTTGTTATTTCAGGAATAAATACGAAAGGAAAGATTAAAAGAACTCGTAAAAACTAAAAAGGAATCCAGTAATTTATTCTTCCTCAATTAAAGGAGTTAAAGAGAAAATTTAATACCTTCTTTTTTTTATTGAGTCCCAATAAGAAAATGGTAATGAACTAAAAAATATATAATATGATAGGAGCTCTTAAACTTTTCATTTTAATAACCATTTATTTGCGCTTGAAGCAAATTAGTAAGTTGGAAAAAACTAAATTAAATGATTTTACCTAATTACGATTTTTAAAAAAAGAGCATTCTGAAGCCTAGATAATTATGTTAGACTCAATGAAATTATATGACGTTCTATGAATAAGTCGATTAATTTATATCCTGCAGTCTTTATTCGTAATTTTAATTGTAGCAATTTGATTGAATCGCTGTTCGAGTTTTCGAACTGTACAGTAAAATTTACAAAATTCTTAACGAATTAGTCAGTCTTTTGATTATTCAATTAGTCGAATTTATATAAGCCTCACAATGTTTAGTAGCCTTTTGATTATTCAATTAGTCGAATTTATATAAGCCTCACAATGTTTAGTAGCCTTTTGATTATTCAATTAGTTGAATTTATATAAGCCTCACAATTTTTAGTAGTCTTTTGATTATTCAATTAGAGGAATTTATCATTTACTAGCAGGAATGACCGAGCTAAGCTCGGTCAAAATTAGCTTTCTCTTTACCTCGATATATTTTCCCCACTGAATCATTCTTCCTGTTTTAGATGCAATTAGCTTGACCGTGAAACATAGTGATCCAAAATGACCCACTAATCGAATTTTTTCGAACATGCGACCTATCACAATGCTCTTCTTGAGCCTGAAAACGATGGAATACAAAATTTAGTGAAAATCGTTAGTCGTTTTCTAGGTAAAATAAGCTTGATCCGCGTTGATTCAGAAAACCACTAACCGAAATTCAACCACAGACCGCTATTTCAATGGTCTTTTTGTACTGTGAAACGGTATAACAATAAAAATTGCCGAAATTGTTTGAACATTTTTGAGATGCCGTTAGCTGGACCCCGACCCATTATCACCAAAATGACCCACTAATAGAATTTTCTTGAGCATGCGACCCAGCCCAATGGTTTTATCTTGTCCAGAAACGGTGTAGTACAAAGTTTTGTCAAAATCTTTTGAGCGGTTTTTTAGATACAGTTAGCTTGATCCTGATCCATTAGGACCCAAAATGACCCACTGATTGAATTTTCTTGAACTTGCGACCCTGCCCAATGTTCTTAGCATGCCCGGAAACGGTATTATACAAAATTATGTCAAAATGTTTTGAAGCGCTTTTTAAATACAATCAGCTTGACCCTGATCCATTGTGATCCAAAATGACCCACTAATCTATTTTTCTTGAACATGCAACCTAGCCTAATGGTCTTCTCGAGCCCGAAAACGATAGAATACAAAATTTAGTCGAAATCGTTTAAGCCGTTTTGTAGATACAATTAGCTGGACCCTGACCCATTCTGACCCAAAATGACCAACTAATCGAATTTTCTCGAGCATGTGATTTAGCCCAATTCTCCTCTCATCCCAGAAACGGTATACGTACTATAAAATTTGGTCAAAATGTTTTGAGCATGTTTTTAGATTCAATTATCTTGACCCTGGCCCATTGTGACCAAAAATGACCCACTAATTGAATTTTCTCGAATGTGACTTAGGCGAGGCCGATGGTCCTCTCATGACCAGAAACGGCCGTATATTAAAAAATTTTGTGAAAATGTCTTGAGCCGTTTTTTTTAGTTATAATTAACTTGACCCTGACCCATAATGACCCACTAATCGAATTTTCTCGAAGACGTGACCCATCCCAGTGGTCTTTTCGTGCCTGAAAACGATAGATTACAGAATTTCGTCAAATCGTAGTGCCGTTATCTAGATAAACTTAGCTGCACCCACGGTGACCCAAAAATGAACCACTAATCGAATTTTCTTGAAGACGTTACTCATCTCAATGTTTTTTTCGTGCCCGAAAATGGTTAGATACAAAATTTAGTCAAAATCGATAGCGCCGTTCTTTAGATATAATTAGCTTGACCCTGACCCATTATGACCCAAAATGACCCATTAATCGAATTTTCTCGAACACGAGACCCATCCCAATGGTCTTTTCGTGCCCGAAAACAGTAGGGTGCAAAATTTCGTCAAAATCGTTAGAGCCGTTATCTAGATAAACTTAGCTTGACCCACTGTGACCCCAAAATGACCCACTAATCGAATTTTCTCGAACATTTGACTTAGCTCAATGGTCTTCTCGTAATCCAAAACTGTAGAATATAGAGTTTAGTGAAAATCGTTAGAGCCTTTTTTTTAGATAAAAATAGATTGACCCACAGTGACCCAAAAATGACCCATTAATCAAATTTTCTCGAACAAGTGACCCATCCCAATGGTTTTTTCGTGCCCGAAAATGGTTCAGTACAAAATTTAGTTAAAATCGATTGAGCCGTTCTTTAGATATAATTAGCTTGACCCTAACCCATTATGACCCAAAATGATCCACTAATCGAATTTACTCGAACACGAGACCCATCCCATTTGTCTTTTAGTGCCCGAAAATGGTTAGATACAAAATTTAATCAAAATCGATTGAGCCGCTCTCTAGGCATAATTAGTTTGACCCTGACCCATTATGACCCAAAATGACCCACTAATCGAATTTTCTCGAACACGAGACCCATCCCAATGATCTTTTTGCGCTCGAAAATGCTTAGATACAAAATTTAGTAAAAATCGATTGAGCCGTTCTCTAGATATAATTAACTTGACCCTGACCCTATGACCCAAAATGGCCCACTAATCCAATTTTCTCGAACACGAGACCCAACCCAATTATCTTTTCGTGCCCGAAAATGGTTAGATACAAAATTTAGTCAAAATCGATTGAGCCGTTCTCTAGATATATTTAACTTGACCCTGACCCATTATGACCCAAAATGAACCACTAATGGAATTTTCTTGAACACGAGACCCATCCCAATGGTCTTTTCGTGCCCGAAAACAGTAGGGTGCAAAATTTCGTCAAAATCGTTAAAGAAGTTAGCGAGATAAACTTAGTTTGACCCACGGTGACCCAAAAATGACCCACTAATCGAATTTTCTCGAACATGTGACTTAGCCCAATAGTTTTCTCGTGATCCAAAACTGTAGAATATAGAGTTTAGTGAAAATCATTAGAGCCGTTTTTTAGATAAAATTGGCTTGACCCATAGTGACCCAAAAATGACTCACTAATCGAAGTTTCTCGAACATGTGACCTAGCCCAAAAGTTTCTTCGTGTCAAAAAACGGTTTGATGTGAAATTTGGTCAAAATCAATTTAGCCGTTTTTTAGATATAATTAGCTTGACCTTGACGACCCAAAATGACCCACTAATCGAATTTTCTCGAACATGTACATAGCTCTCAATGGTCTTATCATGCCCGAAAATGGTAAAATATGAAATTTCGTCAAAATCGTTAGAGCCGTTTTTAAGATAAAATTTACGTACACACACACACACACACACACATACATACACTCACAATTTTTGCTCGCATTATAGTATAAGATACAAGCCTCACAATTTTTAGGGAAGTGTGTGTGCAATGCAGGGTTGTAAAAACCCCGTGTTTTTAATTTTTTAAAAACCTATCCCGGGCGGGTTTTATTAAAAAAAACCGCGTTAAATGGGCAATTTCCCCCGCGTAAATCGGATTAAAATGCCAAAATGTGGACTATGATTCCACCTTCCTCACGAATAATAATCTTCAGGGTTACCACTGTATACGGAAAACTAGATAAACTGAGGGAATTTAAAAATTAGTATTAAAAATAAGAAATTTTACTAAATTTTAGTACTTTGCAAAATTTATCCATTTAAATTTTGAAAATTCTTAGAGGAATTACTCTGCGAAAATTTAATTTTTTGCTCGGGAAAGTGCAAGGAATTCGATTTCCGAAATAAATGGCAATACTGATCTCAAATACAATCTTCGTGAACTTTTCATAGTCTAATGAGAATGACTTTATAGTCTTAAATGGGCATTTTTCCCCGGTAAATTGGAGTAAAATGCCAAAATGTGGACTATGATTCCACTTTCCTCACAAATAATAATCTTCAGTAATAAAATGATAAAATCATAATAAAATACAGTAAACTCTACGTTAACGGAACCTGTTTACAACGGAATCATGTCTAAAATGTAAAAATGTCATTGTCCTTACAGTAAGAATACCATACCTGCTAAGACAGCAACCTGTTTAATACGGAATCTTTCTTCTGCCCCTTGAAATTCCGTTTTAGTCAGTTTTATTATACTAAATAAACACAACAATCTTATCAGGGTTGTAAAAATCCCGGGTTTTTTATAAAAAGCTCAGACCGGGCGGGCCGCTGGACGGGTACCCAGGCAGCTACCCACTACAACTTTGGTGCAATGTCTAATTGATAAAAATATGTTTTGAGCAATGATATTTTATTTATATTAATTTGTAACTTAGCTTTTTTTATCTTTTTGCGTTCAAGTGCTTTAAAACTTTTCCCCCTGGTATAATCAAAATATTATAACAATTAGTCATAAAAAATTTCGATACAATTTTTTGGTTGGGTTATTCAATGTAAGAATCAGCATCTTTATAACACGAGGTAGGCTAAAAGTCTTTGACGCATTTTAAAATTCTTTAAAAATCATGTAAATGGAGTACGAGAGTGAGGCATGTTCAAAAATGATTCTAATTATCGAAAATGTTGTTTTACAAAAAATAGTTCCAGTAACGGTAAACGCAAAACTAAGGCAACGTCGAAAGTTTGGAAAGTTATAAAAGCATCTGGTTATAACAGAAAGTGATTATTAGATGTCAACACCTTCACTGCTTTTCCAAAAAGTGAATGGATGAATCTGAACTTGCTTATGGCGATTTTTTAAGAACCACAGAGCAAACAAGAGGCGCAACCTGGGGGACACATTGAAAACTGGAGGGTTAAATTTATAGTGTAGTGGCCGCAGTTCGGTAACTTTGAACGTGCGTGGTCCGAATTAGAGTCCTGCGCAGTTCGGGTCGTGCTGCTGAACGTCAAACCGACCCAAACACATAAAAAAAAAAATCATTGAACCGAAACTCGACACTAAATTTCCCGTCCGAAATCAGACTAGAACTCGAAATAATTCAACCCGAATACGACTCGAAATCCCAAAAAATTGATCTATAATTTAATGTAATTATGAAAAAATAACCCACAATTATCAGTATCCAAGCCGCGAATCGAACCCGGAACCCTTGGAATAGCGCTCCAAGTTTCGCTATGTTGGTTCTACGCTTAGTTTGCAATGTGAAAATCATGTATTAAATATTCAATAATTTCAAGCGTAATTTCACTGCTGATAATTAATTGAAAAATTCATTAAAATTGTATATATCTAATATCAGTTTTATCTTTTATGAAGAAAAACTATTACGTAAAAGTTTATTCATATTCAAATACTATATAGTTTGTCATCTGAAACAATTTTTTTGACTTTCTTTTTAAAAAATTGTGTTAACCTCGCCCACAAGTATAAAAACATAACCCTAAACAATTAATTGCCGCCCCGAGCCTCAACAACAACAACAACAAAAAAAAAAAAAATAGCTCCAACTCGACTAGTTCGAGTTCAAATAAAATCTAATCACCTGACCCGAGTCTGAACTTCTAGACGAAATAATTTGCAAGTTTTTATTTTTTTATTTTTCATGTATAACAGCGAATTATTACTGTTATTACACGTGCAATTTTTGTTTTGCTTTATTTTATTATATTTCGGAAATTTTATTTCTGTTATTGTTTCATATAAAAGCCTGTAAATTGTGGTAATCACAAAACGTCATTTTAATACATTAATTTAACTAGTGTAGCTTCACAAAACATCATTTTAATACATTAATTTAAC
The DNA here is from genome assembly GCA_963932465.1 of Maratus speciosus. Lineage (NCBI taxonomy): Eukaryota > Metazoa > Arthropoda > Arachnida > Araneae > Salticidae > Maratus > Maratus speciosus. The sequence continues at coordinate 93,912,083 of OZ010799.1, forward strand.
TAGTGCAGTTACTGTTTACAAGTATGAATTTAAATTACAGTTTTTTATTTTTTTTATTTTTTTGCATTGAGTTATTACTGTGAATCATTAAGTAAATAAATATATAAATAAAAAATGCAGCATAACAGTCTTTGTTAAATATTCAAATCCAAAGTTGGATCAGTACATAATCTTTTTAATTAATAATAATCTATTAAATCTAATGCATTTCTACCCATTAAGAACTAAAATATAGAGTTATGGGAAGGGTAGATCAATGACAATAAAGCATCAGGGTGCTCGATTTCTTTTCTCATCTTAAAATTGCATTTATTAATAAGACATTTATTTACAAATGTTAAAAAATACAAACATGAAGCATGTATCTGATTAATTCGTTGTCCTTATTAATGTGAATGGATTTTGTGACATATCTGTCAAACTACTTTGAATTTTAAATAGACAAAAGATATTTTGTACCACTTATTTAATGGAATTCATGAAATAAATTCAAAATTTTGACTAAAAAATTGAAGTAATGCTTTTTAAATTATCTTTCCTTGAATTAAAAATATCAAGATTGCAAAAGCTTCAAATATATTTTTATTTATTTATTTGTAACAGTAGAGGAAATCGTGTTATTAATGGTGTTTTGCTTCTCACTAATTTCTTACCTAATGTACTCGCAAACGCGAAGAAAGAATTGTTTTTCGATTTTTCTTTTTAGTGTTGATATCCTTTTGTTTGCAAAATTTGAAATCGCTTAATACTTTAGGATCACGGATTTTGTAGAAAAATGTGAAAAATACAATGTGTACAGAGTTTTTTTTTTTTTTTTTTTTTTTTTTTTTCGTTCCAAGAACTGCTTCCACTTTAAAATATTGTGTTCTGCTCTCATCCGGGAAAATTTAGTTTTTCTTCTCTTCCTTTCGATATGTGCTGCTGCTTTACTTTTAATTACAATTTTTTTTTAATTTTAAAACGATGTGCTTCCTTTTCGTATAAATGCATCTTACCAGACATGCTTTTGTTTTAGGGGTCACATTTTTTTCTCTTTCAAATTACACTTTTTTGAAAAAGGGGGCGGAGATTAATTTGTAAGGTTCTTGTAACTTTTTAAGGGTATTCGAAAACTAAAAGGGTGGAAAAAATGCTAGGGAAAAGGTGCTTTTTGATTTTTCTCCCAAAAGGAAAAATAATAAAAACGGAAAATGCGAAGAAAAAAAGTGCTAGGGAAAAGGTGCTTTTTGATTTTTCTCTCAGAAGAAAAAATAATAAAAACGGAAAATGCGAAGAAAAACTGCTTTTCGATTTTCCTTTCTAGCGTTGAGATCCTAATTAATATGGCAAGGCTAATATAAATTTTCCCTTGTTCAACACTCGCCTTTGTTTATAAAATTTGGAATCGCTTAATGACACATTTTGAAGAAAAATATGAATAAGAAAAAGTGTAATAGGTTTTCTTTTTCGTTCCAAGAGCTCCTTCCACTTTAAAAAATTGTGTTTAAAAAAGAAAAACTAAATTTTCTCTTCTATTCCTTTCAGTATGTATTGCTTGCTGCTTTACTTTAATGTTAAAACACCGTGCTTCTTTTTCGTATAAATACAGCTTGCCAGACATGCTTTTTTTGAGGGGTCATTTTTTCTCTCTCTTTCTTTCTAGTTAAACTTTTTTTATTTTTAAAATGGGGCGGGGATTAATTTGTAAAGTTCTTGTAACTTTCTGAGGGTGTTCGAATTCTAAACGAAAAAAAGGATAAAAAAGGAAAAAGCGAAAAAAAAATTGCTTTTTGATTTTCCTTTCGATTTTTCTTCCAAAAGAAAAAAGGAATAAAACAGGAAAATGCGAAAGAAAAACTGCTTTTCGTTTTTTCTTTCTAGCTTTGAGATCCTCGTTAATATGGAAGTCTAATATAAATTTTCCCTTGTTCAACACTTACCTTTGTTTGTAAGATTTGAAATCGCTTAGTTACTTTATAAACACATTTTGTAGAAAATGTGAAGAATAAAAAGTGTACCAAGGGTTTTTTTTTTTTCGTTCCAAGGGCTTTTTTCACTGTAAAAAATCGCATTTAGAAATTCTGATTTCATCCGAGAAAATAGAGTTTTACTTCCCTTCTTTTCAATATGCACTAATGCCTTACTTTAATTTTAAAATAATGTGCTTCCTTTTCGTATAAATACAGCTAACTAGACGTGAATTTTTTGAGGGGTCACATTTTTTTTCCTCTCTTTCAAGTTACTTAAAAAGGGGGGGGGGGGGTGGCTGGGATTTATTTGTAAGGTTCTTGTAACCTTTCTAAGGCTATTCGATTCTAAAAGAAAAAAGGAAAATGCGAAGAAAAGACTGCTTTTCGATTTTTTCTTCCAAAAGAAAATAGAATTAAAAAAAAAAAAAGGAAAATGCGAAGAAAAAATTGCTTTTCGATTTTTCTTCCAAAAGAGAACAGAATAAAAAAGGAAAATGCAATGAAAAAACTGCTTTTCGATTTTTCTTTTTTGCATTGAGATCCCAAATTTCCCCTTCTTCAATGTTCAACACTCACCTTTGTTTGCAAGATTTGGAATCGCTTAGTACTTTATGGTCACACATTTTGAAGAAAATATGAATAATAAAAAGCGTAAGAGGTTTTCTTTTTCGTTCCAAGAGCTTCTTCCACTTTAAAAAATTCCGTTTAGGAATTCTGCTTTCATACGAGAAAATTTAGTTTTTCTTCCCTTCTTTTCAGTATGTGCTGCTGCTTTACTTTAATTTTAAAACACTGTGCTTCTTTTTCGTATAAATACAGCTTACCAGACATGCTTTTTTTAAGGGGTAGCATTTTCTTCCCCTCTCTTTCAAGTTAGACTTTTATTTTAAATGGTGTGGGGATTAATTTGTAACGTTCTTGTAACCTTTTTTAAGGATATTCGAATTCTAAAAGGAAAAAGGAATAAAAAAAGAAAATGCGAAGAAAAAACTGCTTTTTGATTTTTCTTCCAAAAGGAAAAAAGAATAAAAAAGTAAAATGCGAAGAAAAAACTTCTTTTCGATTTTTCTTTTCAGCTTTGAGATTCTAGTTAACATGGACAGTTAATATAAATTTTCTCTTTTCGCAAAACTCTTTTGCAACTCTCTTTTCGCATCTTTGTTTGCAAGATTCGGAATCGTTTAGTACTTTATGATGACACATTTTGAAGAAAATTGTGAATAATAAAAAGCGTAACAAGTTTTCTTTTCGTTCCAAGAACTTGCACTTTAAAAATTTGTATTTATAAATTCTTCTTTCATCCGAAGATATTTATTTTTTCTTCCTTTCCTTTCATTATGTACCTCTGCTTTACTGTAATTTTAAAACACTGTGCTTCTGTTTCTTCTATATACAGCTTGCTAGTCATGTTTTTTTTTTTTCTTTATGTGAGAGGGGGGGGGGGGGGAATCAGTTTCTTTCTCTTTGGGGAAACAAAAAACTTTTTTTTTAAAGGGGGAGGGGGAATTAATTCGTAAGATTCTTGTAAATTTTTAAGGTTATTCGAATTTAAAAACAATACAAAACTAAAGAAAAAAATTCTAAAGGAAAGCATTTTTATTTTACGTAAAAAAAAAAAAGAAATTATTTGTTAATGATAGAATAGTTTTTTTTTTTTTTTTTTGAAAAAGTGTTATTATTCTCGAACATTCCAGTTATGCAGGGTTTTTCAATTAAATGTTTTATAATATAGGCCTTGACACATTCTCCCAGGAACATAAATTTCTGTTCTCATCATGTTCAGCTAAACTTTGCTCTTTTTTGTCGCAAAACGATTTTTATAAAATCTCGCCAGATACCAGCAGAATATTAAGTTGTTTATTAGTTGAGATTATAGTCTTAGGATGAAGTCAACCCGCAACCAAAACCGAACCCAAAATGCTTCAACCTGCAACTCAACAGAACCCAAAATGAAAGGAAAGTAAATCATGTTTTAATGCAATTATGAAAGCTAATCCCCAATGATATCTCTAATACCAATTTTATCTTTTATACAGGAAAATGGACATATCTGCTATATTCTTTAATATTCAAATATAGAAAAACTTCTAAATAGCAGGCACCTGGGTATCGTTGAATGACATCCTGCATCGAGTCGGGGTGTACTTAATTTTCTATTTTCGGGTTGGGATGACTCTAATTTTGTTTCTGCGGGTTAGGTTTATCCTAGAATAATTCTTCCGTGTCATATTTAAGTTTTTTACAGGCGAGTTGTTGGCATTTTCACGAAAACTATTCACAGAACTATGTTTTAGATGAAATTAAATGCCCATTTGCATGTGAATAAGTATATATTCAATTTACTGCATCAGAAATAAAATGTATTTAAGAATCATCGATCATTCTTTTTATAATAGCTATTTTTTCTTCTCTCGGAATATGAAAAATATTACCAATTTGCTTTGGATACACACATCAACACATGTATTGTAATTTGTGATACATTATGCACATATGCACATTTTACGTGTGTGTAGAGTGGGAGGTACCTAACAGAAGCTTAAACTCACAAACATATAAATGTTAGGAATTAAAGTGTACTCTAAATAAAGGTGTCCACTTTTCGGGAGTGTCCATTTTGAAGGTCTTATTGTATATAGTAGATTTTGACCCTGAAAAATTTTTGGACATTCTTTTGAAAAATCGTGTCAACCCGACCCCGACCCGAAAATGAAACAATGAAACTCAACCCGACCCGCAGCGAAAACATATAACGCTAACCCGAAGTGGGTGCGGATAACCCGACCCCATGCAAGAGACAAAACCCAACCCGAAACAATGAAACTCAACCCGACCCGCAACGAAAAAATATAGCGCTAACCCGGCCCGATGCAGGACTCTAGTTGACATATATATATATATATCATAGCAAACGCGGCAGCGTTAAGCTATAATATGATTAAGAAATAGAAAATGCAAACGACTTTCTTAAATTTCTGGCGAACCAGTTGACATACGACAATGATTTTGCTTTTGAAAGATAGAACTCGACGAGACGAATAAACTGATAGCATTAAAAAAATTACTGTAGCTTTCAGTAGTTTTTTATTTAACCTTAAACGAAAAAATGAAGACACAAAATTCAACAAAGTGTAGCTAACGTTCCAGTGGGTGGATTAACTCCGTTTTTGTTTTATTTTGATCCTCCAGTTCAAACTTAAAATAGATTTTTTTTTCATCTTTGTATGTTTGACGGTCGCTGAGAAAATCGAATTTGTCTTTTATAATGTCTCCATAAAATTATAGCAATCTCTCCTTTTCATTTTCTAATTCAATAATTTCTTTCGTGTTGCCATTCCCTAAAAAGCAGTACAATAATTTAAAAAAAGGGATAACACGTGTACTTTTGTTTTTATAAGTCAATAAAAATTGAAATTCAACTGATAAATTTTTGTATTTTTGAAACCGACGTCAACCTAAGCAGATAATGCATAATTTTCATAAATATATATATAAACTTTCTTCATTAATATTTTGAACTGGAGTAATAGACACAATGGAGCACAAACGAGTTGAGGCACAGATGTCATATTCGCCCCTTATTGGCGCGATTTTTTTCTGACGCCAATGTCATATACGCAACGGGTACTTAACTGGCGGCAAAGTGTCGTTATTTTGCTTGGTGTGGTAACCCGGATTATGTTGTTTATGCTGTTGTTGTTTTCGCCAAATTGGCAACCGAAAAAAAATCGTGCCAATATGGGGCGAATATGACATCTGTGCCCGACTTGATAGGAAAAAAAAAACAGGGTAAATCCCAAGCTTCTTCTTAGGAGTTAAATGTAAGTTTGGCACAGATGTCATATTGGCGCGATATTTTTCCAACGCCAATTTGGCGAAAACATCAACAGCATAAACAACAACATCCGGGTTACCATATCAAGCAAAATAACGACACTTTGGCGCCAGTTAAGTACCCGTTGCGTATATGACATTGGAGTCAGAAAAACAAACGCGCCAATATAGGGCGTATATGACATCTGTGTCGTAAGTTTTAATTATCATCATAACATCCTGACTTACACAAGCGATAGGTATGCAGTAATATAAATACTTCACATACTAAGCATACCTTAAAAAATAGCATTCCATCTATTTTAAATAAGGAAGAGATGTCATATACGCACCAGAGTACATAACTGGGCGGTAATGGCGTTATTTTGCCTGATACGGTAACTGAGTTATTGTTGTTTATTTATTAATTATTTTTTCATTTACTTTTATTTTATTTTTTAAAATTATATAAATTGTTTGTTTCTATAGTTATTAATTATACTTTTCATTATTTATTGTTATTTCCTTTTAAAATAATAGAAAGTAATTTAAAAATATATATGTAACTGCTATTCGAAAACGAGGTTTTCGTCAAATTGGCGTCAGAAAAAAACCCGCGCCAAACCCGTTGTGTATCTGTCATCTGTGCCTTAAATAATTAGGGTTTCGTTTAACTTTAGGTACTTTTGCTTGAGATATTGTCGAAAATGTACAGCAAAATATACGGTACTACCTGATTATCCAGTCGACCAATTTCGCCAAACTATTCGCCAAATGATACAAACTGACTGAATAAATAAATTAGTAAAACATTAATAAAAATACTAATAAAAACTTGGGCACAGATGTCATATACGCTCCATATTGGCGCGATTTTTTCCGACGCCAATTTGGCGAAAACCTCGGGGCACAGATGTCATATACGCCCCATATTGGCGCGATTTTTTTCTGACGCCAATTTGCGAAAACATCAACAGCATAAACAACAATATCCGGGTTACCATATCAAGCAAAATAACGACACTTTGGCGTCAGTTAAGTACCTGTTGCGTATATGACATTGGCGTCAGAAAAAAAAATTGCACCATCGTATATGACATCTGTGCCAATCTCGTTAATATATCATCTATATCCGGGTTACCATATCAAACAAAGTAACGACACTTTGGCGCCAGTTTGGCGCCAGTTAAGTAACCGGTGAGTATATTACATTGGCGTCAAAAAAAATCGCGCCAATATGGGGCTTATATGACACCTGTGCCAAAACTTGAATTAAAAATCACTTGATAACAAACACGTGTATCGTGTTTAATGTCAAATGAATGTAACATTTACTATCATCTATTATTGTCATTTAATCTTATAGTTTGGCGATAATTTTTTGGTCGACAGGATAATCAAGTTGCACCAAGTATGGTACAGATGTCATATACGCACCACGTTGGCGCGATATTTTTTCTGACGCCAATTCGGCGAAAACTTCGTTTTTGAATACCAGTTACATATATATTTTTAAAAAGGGATTAACAATAAATTAAAAAAATAATTAATAACAATAGAACAAAACAATTTATATAATTTTAAAAAGAAAATAAAAGTAAATAAATAATTTATTAATAAATAAACAACAATATCCGGGTTACCATATCAAGCAAAATAACAAAACTTTGGCGCCAGTTAAGTACCCTGGTGCGTATATAACATTGGCGTCAGAAAAAAAATCGCGTCAACGTGATGCGTATATGACATCTGTGGCGGTTCAAGTACACGTCGGAACATTACTTTGAAATCAGTGAGTTTCATCGCCAAAATCGCCAAGATCCTTAATGATTATCGCCATTGAATACATAAATAATGCCATATTTGCAAACTTATAGGTCAAAATATAAGTGGAACCTCGGTTCACGACCGCTTCTGTTTATGGCCACGACCAGTTCGGTTTATGTCCAACTTCGGTGATCAAAATTTGACTCGGTTGGCGTGCAATATCTTGGTTCACGACCAAAGCATCCGAATAGTTCAGTTGGCAACCCTCACATAACTCTTGTTATTAGTCAAGTTTGGAGGAAGGTGTGCATATCAGAGTGCTTTGTGTACCTTTATTACTGTAAAAAAATTAACTTTTTGTTTTACTTTTACTCAGGTTTGCGCTAATTTTAGCTCTCATTATGGCTTCTAAGAATGGCAAAGTGCTTAGTGATAGCAGCAGTAAGAAGCTTAATCGAATTACTGTTCAGTAAAAGAAATTGTAGCAAAACATGAGAACAATGTTAGTATAACCGGTCTAGCTAAACAATACGATGTGGCCTAAACCTTCGATTTCCACGATAATCTATATATGTATATATTACGCTATCGTATGTGTCACAGAAATCGCGATTATTTGATAATTGTTTAATGGCAACGCTCGAACAAAACGCATCTCATTGGTTATAGAACAGTATTTAATGCATCTCCATACCTATAAGGGGGGTGGGGGGTAACCATAGGCGGGACTGTGTTCTGCCGCCAAATACCGCCAAGTGTGTCACCAACTTGGCGATATATCGCCAAATTCCTATAGACTTCCATTGTAAACCAATAGGGTTTACTTGTTTAGAGAGAATCAAGAAATTGAGATATTTTAATGCAACAAAAACTAATACCAGTTTAAGGAATTATATTAATTATATTTAAGGGAGCCCAAGTTGTGCGAAATAAGAAAAAGTATTGGGAATATTTAAAAGCAACTCAGGTTTATTTATATTCAATATATAATTATCAAAAAATTTAAATGACTAGTATTAAAAAATGCTCTGACGAGCAGCAAAAAAGGTTAATATGTTTTTAAGTATGAAAAAGGGTTTGACAAGTGCTTCTAATTGAGCATGAAAAAGGACAAGGGGTCCCTTCTTGGCTGCAGCTCACTGTCAATGCCAACTTTGAAAAAATCATATTTGCGCTTTTTTCATATAAAAAAAATCAGCCACAGTTACGATAAAAATGTGTAGTATAAAGACACAGCCAGTAAAGACGCAGCCTGATTAAACATGAATGTAAGGCGACATAGTACCAAAAACCTTAGTTCCTGCAGCGTATCACACTCATGCAGGACCACCAAGCACGCCCGCAGTTTAGAACTGTACAGAAAACTGATTTGTAATGCATTGCAGACTGTTACAGCACTCTGCACAGGAACAATTCCACATGTGCACGCATAACAGTATAATGCATTCATTGATTGTTGAAATTATATGCAAGTGGCTGTGGCTGTACAATGTACTATGCAGTACTGCAATGCATGTAAATTATAAAGGAACATTAGACGCATACACCTTTAATACGGAAGTACAAAAGCACAGTGCGAGTGTGCGCTGAGGTTCAAAAATCAAAAGCATAATAGGAATGTACAGTGTAGTATAATTTATAGAGAAATAATGGTACACAGTGCACTGTACAAAGTTGCATTGCAGACGCATGCGCAGTACAACACTGCAACAGTGCAGTTAACATGTAAAGCACGACGGAAAGTTTTACTAAAGTACCGCGAATTTATTTTATATGGAAAAAGCGCAAATATTATTTTTTCAAAGTTGGCATTGACAGTGAGCTGCAGCCAAGAAGGGACCCCTTGTCTTTTTTCATGCTCAATTAGAAGCACTTGTCAAACCCTTTTTCATACTTAAAAACATATTAACCTTTTTTGCTGCTCGTCAGAGCATTTTTTAATACTAGTATAGTATATGCCTATGTCTAATTTGACTGCCCGCATGCATAAGTTTCTTATGAATGGGGATGACTGATTCGACTATGCAGGGCGACTTAATTAAAAGCTAATAAGCTCAAAGGATCTGCATTACATGGAAATTAAAAATGTACCCTTTTGGGGAAACGGCTAAGGCTACTTCTTTTTAACCCTTTCAAGGGTGGTGATATGTTTATGAAGCCACTTAATTTTTAATATCCAAATTCCACAATGGCATCAGAATTTTGGTACAAATTTTCTCCGTACTATGCAAGTGAAATATAGCATTTTCTTATTTCCAAATAAATTTACTTGTAAATTCCGGTGTCATTGATTCATTTTAGCAATGGAAGTGCTTTGTCCCTGAAAGGGTTAATACACTTTCGATTAAAATGGCAGAAAAATTGTAAAAATATTTTCTATTGAAAACATTAAAAATCTGCTTCGTTTTCGCATGTAACACAATTATTGTAAATAGATGGGCATTAAAACAATAAAAATTTATTGAAATCTTCTGTTTTTCCCTACAGTGTGTTGAAAAATTATAAGACCACTTTGATTTTGAAAATTATGAAGTAAATAAAGGTTCTAATTATAGTTTAAACACATGAGACATCAAAATACAACATATTTATTAAAATTAGTTTGAAATAATTTTGAATAATGCAATAACTAAGTATGTTAACAAAAATATAAGCAATGATTGAAAAATACACTTTTAAGAAATTATAAGACCAATTGTCTAAAAACAAAAATAATATGTAAATTAATACGATATTGGTCCTCCATTTTTCCTTATAATCTCAAACACTATATTTTTCAAAGAAATGACCAGGTGATTAAGTATACAGATTAAAAATATTTTGCCTTTTTTTTTTTTTTTTTTTACAATGGCTACTTCTAGTTCATTGACAGATAAAAACTATTTATTATTAGCATAAACTTTGCGGCTTAATACGCCTCAAAGATTTTACATAGGGTTCAAGTCTGGACTTGGCCATGACATAACATGAATTTTTTTTCTTTTTTAAACCATTGCTGGGTGGACATGGCAAGAAGCATTTTTCTGCTGAAACATTCAGTTAGCACCACCTAAAAAAGGTCCAAATGGTATCAAATGATCATATAACACAGCCTGATATTGCGCAGAGTTCATACATCCCGAAATTCAGGTTAAATCGCATAATCCATCATGACTAAAAGCTCCCCAAACCATTACTGATCCTCCTCCCGTTTGTCGGCTGGAGCATCTTTTTCGGTCTCTTCCTAAAATCATGCCAATAGTGTTTATAACCATCCGGGCCGTCAAGATTAAATTTATTTTCATCGGAAAATATCACTTGTTTCCATTTCTTGTTCCATGACATGACATTTTTAGCCCATTTCAGTCTTTTTTCTTTATGATGTTTCATTAACCTCTTTTTTTTTTTTCAACAGTTTCAGACATTTTGCATTACTGTTTGATTTCAAACCCTTCCAAACTGTTACGTGTGAGGTTGTTTTGCTGAAACGGTTCGAAATTTCCCGAGTTGAAAAACCTTTTTGAGTTGATAATCGAAATATTTGCCGATTATCCCGTGTGTCAAAATTCTTTTTCTTCCAGACCGTTTTATTTTATTTGAATCCCTTTTTTTTTTCTAATTATTTCATTGTGAATAGCAGTTTTAGAACGCTTCATTAACCGAGCTATTTCTCGTTCAGATTTACCAGCACCCTTATAAAACCAAATTTTTCTTACTTCGGTCGCAGACAACTCTTTTCCCCGCGGCATCTTCAAATATATCACAAATAACACTATCTAAACCTGCACTTTTGCTTCTCGGGAATACTTTCACGATATACAAACGCATACGTTTTATAATTATTCAAATGTGACGTATAATATGCTAATTTCCTCAGGTGGTCTTATAATTTTTTAACAGTCACCTTATTTTAAAAAAAAAAAAAGAAGTTTTTAAAAAACATTTGAAGATTTTAATAAAATGTAACTTAAATTTTAATATAGCAATTATAACAGAAAACGTTCTACGATCAATTTTAAATACGCACGCTAAAAAATTGCATATTGTGTCTTCTTCAGAAGTGCACTAATTCGTTAGCGGTCTTATAACTTCTTAACGCACTGTATTTTCCCCTACACAATATAAATGTTCTAGATAAAAGAAAAGAGTGAAAAAAGATAAATCATTCTCCTTGTTTGTTTGTTTTTTTTTCGCGATTAGATCCTAGTTAACTACAAAGATTAATATAAATTTTCCCTTATCGCTATTCCTAGCTTTTACTTAGATCCGGAATAGCTTAGCATTTTATGATGACACATTTTGGAGAGAGTGGAAAAATAAAAAGTGCAACAGGTTTTTTTTTTTTTTTTTTTTTTTTTTTTTTTTTTTTCCCCCAAGAGCCTTTCATTTTGAAAAATTGTGTTTGTAAATTGTGTTTTCGTCTGATGAAATTCAAACTTTCCTTCTTTTCAGCGGGCAGCTGCCTTCTTTAATTAAAAAAAAAAAAAATTAATTTCTTTTTTCGTATATATATAACTTGCTTGGTTTAATCTTGCCTTAGATTTATTTATTTTTGTAGGGGTAGGGGTAACTTTTTCCATTGTCCAAATTGTTTTGTTTCTAAGGCCCTTGAAATATTTAGCGTGGAAGAGGTTCAAACAGCACAACAACAACAAAAATATTTAAGTGCAATATTTTGTTACACTTTTTATGTATATCTTTAAAAAATAATTTTATAAGTTAAATATCTGTTATTTTCGTTTGTGTGTATATGCATTTAAGCGGTAGCTTATTATTCTACATCAGAAATTAACCGCTTTTTACTAATGATTTCGTAATATTGCCCTTGAAACGAGTTACGAATCATTAGTTCCAATTTTATTCGTAATTTTTCTCTCATTTTAAGTTCATTTTGTAGTTTTTCTTTTTGAATTAATGAATTTTTAATTTTGAGATCATACATTTCGTGCAAAGGATTGGTTGATGCTGACAATGAATCCTTATTTCTGGTCTTTTTTCATTGGTTAAATTGTTTTAGTTACAAATAGCTTTACAAAATATTTCAAATATTTATGATTTCCGACATATATATCTTTATTTATTTGTTCTTTTTATGCATTCGCCTTCCTGTTAATATTTTCCTTTCGCCAATTTTAAATGTTTTAATTTTTTAATATTTCATATATTAGTGATTGCGATCTAGGGTTTAAAAAATTCATCAATGATTGGTTAAATTAATAATAGTTGATCCAGATTTATTATGTATAATGTCTGTGTCATGTATTGATACTCAAATTATTAATTTTTATCAAGGCTGTTCTTAACTGCTCTGCTCAACAAGCTCAAAACGTTCTGACACATTTACAAATTCATTTTTTAACGGAAAGATATAAAATTGGAAAGCCTGGCCATGGAAGCGATTTGGAATTGAACTGGTTTTTTTTTTCATTTTTTTATCAATCAATTTCCCATTGAGTTATAAGGAATTTTGATCACGTGACAAACACGTTTTTCGCCTGCTCTTGAGTGATTTTTCTGCTTTCGCGCGGAAATTCGGTTCAAAACATCAACTTTGACTCTATTTTCTGAAAGATCTATTGCGTTTGCAAAAAAATTGAAAAAACAGCTCAATTACATAATTTCTGAACAACAACAACCGCTAGCTTTAGTTGAATCAGTTTTTTTTTTTTTTTCTTTTCTTTAAATACAAACTGAACTATGACCAATGAATAAATATTTTGAGTAAAATTTATTTTTATTTTAAGATGTATCGCATTTTTCATGCAATTATGTCATAATGTCTTACTTAATGATATATTTTGCATGATCTACTATGGAATGCAAAAGAATCCCGATCATGAAAAAGGTCAGATCTGTCTTTTGAAAAAGTTCATCCTAAATTTATTCTTGTTGCCAAAACTTTATTTTTCTCATTTAATATATTCGTATAAATACTTAGATATAAAAAAATAAACAATTATTAAAATCGTTCGTTTTCAACCATATTTCTTAGTTCTTACTCAGTATCTGTGTCACAGATGGAAAATAAGGAAATGTGTTTTATTTTCTATTATTTTTTCCTCGTTTAGATCCAAGTTAACTAGAAAGATTAATACAAATCCTTCTTTCTCGCTACAGCCATCTTTGTTTGCAAGATCTGGAATCGCTTAGTACTTTATGATGACACATTTTGAAGAAAAGTGTGAAGAATAAAATGTGCAACAATTTTTTCGTTACAAGAACCTCCACTAGGGAAAAAATGTGTTTAGAAATTCTATTTTCATCCGAGGAAATTCTATTTTTCTTTACTTCCTTCACCATGTACAGCTGAACTTACTTTAATTTAAAAACACTGTGCTTCTTTTTCGTATAAACTTGCTGTGCTTAATCTTGCGTTATTTTTTTTTTAGAGTGGGTGACTTTTTTTCACTAAAAATCGACTTAAAAATTTCTTTTTTTTTTATTTGAAAGGGTCTTGTAGCAATTTATAGGACCTGAACAAAATAAAAAAAGATATTTAACTGCATAAATTTAATTATTTTAATACTGGCGGAGTAGCGGTTATTTTTCCTAGTTGAAAAAGAATATTTACCGAAAGTTTTAGGCACTCGATTATGGAAGATTCCTAATTTTAAATGTACAGTAGCTTACACAACTGATCGGACACTTGGAATATCTAAAATTGTCGAATATTTAGAAAAAAGTGCTACAATAAATAAATTCATAAGACAAAATGCAATATTTCACCTTGATTCAATCATAAAATACACAATATGATCTTTAAAAAGCTCACTTTTTTACTTAAAAGGCGACTAAAATAATAAAATAGATGTTACAAGTTAAAAATATACATTTTATTTAAAACTTTTTAGTACTGTCGGCCTGCATTTCCCAAGGCCTACATTTTATTTAAAACTTTTTAGTACTGTCGGCCTGCATTTCCCAAGGCCATCACCAGAGAATATTTTAATAACTAATTGCTGTGCTAAAGCTGTAACTAATTGCTGACTGGCAGAAAAGACATACTTTTTAGCTTTCTTTCCTTTTTTATTTTATACCTCTGGCTTAAGCTTTAAAATATTTTCTGTTCTATCTTTCAGTTATTTCTCTTTAAATTTAATCATTTTTATTAAAATATTTGCATATTATTAGTAATTTACGTTTATCTTATCATGTCTCATTCCTCCCCACTGCCTTCTTTTATGTTAAAGTACTTGTATAAACAGTAGTGCTGCTTTTAAGCTTAGTTTAAATTATGGATAATCAGGGGTGCAGAATATGTCCGATCCGGCGATCTAGGATCGGGGGAAATTTTAATCACTTGGGGAAATTTTGAAGAAACAAGAGATTTCGATTTTAACAACGAATTCCATAATTCCTTGAGATAGAAAAAATTCACTACAAATAAAAAGAACCGTAAGGCGACTTTTACAAAATCGATCTCAGAATAATATGTATAGTATATCAGGGGTGATTCTGTTCCGAATTTTCTGAAAATTTAAGGCATTTGGTTCCGAAATTTTTTTTTTAAAAATCGGTCATCAATTTGAAAATTCAGACATAAAAATACCGCGAATTTTGTCCAAGAATTACGCAAAAAATGCGAATCTCGTCACAAGATCGCAAATTCTGTCAAAGGAACGCGAAAAAAGCCGCGAATATCGTCAAAAGATCAAATAAATTTCGTCAAAAGATCGCGAAATGAACACAAATTTTGTCAAAAGATCGCGAAATAAACGCACATTTCGTCAAAAGATTGCGAAAGAACCGCACATTTCGTCAAAAGATTGCGAAAAAACCGCAAATTTTGACAAAAGATCACGAAACAACCACAAATTTCGTCAAAAGACTGCGAAACAACCCCGAATTTCATCAGAAGGGGCAAAATAACCGCAATTTTTTTCAAAAGATCGCAAAACAACCGCGATTTTCATCAAAACATGGGGAAATAACGGCGAATTTCGTCAAAAGAACGCGAAAAAAACCCGAAAATTTCGGCAAAAGATCTCGAAATGAACGCAAATTTCGTTAAAAGATCGTAAAAAACCGCAAATTTCGGCAAACGGTAGCAAAACAACCGCGAATTTCATCAAAAGATGGCAAAACAACCGCGAATTTCATCAAAAGAAAGCGAAATAACCGCGAATTTCCTGAAAATGAAGGCGAAATAACCGCAAAACTTGTCAAAAGATCGCGGAATAACCACAAATTTCGTCATAAGATCGCTAAAAAACGCAAATTTTGTCAAAAGAAAGTGAAAAAACGCGAATTTTATCAAAGGACCGCGAAAAAAATATAGTGCTGGGAGTGGATCCCCCCCCCCCCCCTTCTCCCACTGTACTGTAACCTTTCAGAAAATTTGCTATGATTTTCAGAACTTTTTTTTTCACTTAAAATCACCCCTGCCATATATACTCGCGCATAAGTTGAGAAATATTAGAAAGATAAATTTTCTATACCTATGGTAATATAGCATTAACCTATAACATACTGTAAAATTTAGGGGAAATTTTCATATGGATTGGTGGAAATGTTGGGAGTAGAAACATTTTCTGCACTCCTGGGATAATATAGAGTATAATGTTCTATAAATAGGGAAACTATTACATCTACACATAAACAAGTTCAGGGCCTGATTGCTGCAGGGGCAAACGGGACAGCTGCCCCGGGCCCCCATCTGAAGGGGGCCCCCATAAAGGACAAATTTTGGTAGATATAAGTAATATATAAGTAAGAATGATACTATATATAAGTATATATACTATATATAAGTAAGAATGAAAAAATAGAAAAAAAAAATACTTTTTAATTCTCTTTATATAAGATCTATAATTTGAAGGATCTAACAAATATAATTCAAAAGTGAATATTCGTGATTCCAGCGCTCTAATACGATTCCTGGTGGCAGATGTTCAAGTCATTAATACACAGCAAGCATAAAAAGTATATGAAGCAAATTTACTTTTGATTCTTGAAATAGCCTTTTTCTTTATAATTGTAAGCTTAAACAGATCGGCTACTGTTTTCAACACAGGATTTAGTTACCATTTCTTCATCTAGTGTGTGATTGATGAAATGTTTAGAATGATATGTAACGAGAAAAACCCATTGTCTCATTCCACCCCACTCTCCCCTAAAGATGAAAATGTGAACGATTTATTTATAACAGCGGAAATCATTTTATTTTTTTTTTTTAATCCTCAATAATTCTGGATTTTCTAAGGGTCCTTTCAGTTTTGTGAACTGATGTACCTTTATTGTTATAATTGAATATCGTGGTTGTTTGAAATACAAAGTATTTATTTTTAAAGAGATGTTTTGTATATTACTTCATAAGATGAATAGAAAGTCTATGCATGAAAAAGAGAGTAGGGCAGGGTTGGCGAACCTATGGCACGCGTGCCAGAGTTGGCACGTAAGCTAATTTTTATGGCACGGGAAAATTTTAAATTTGGTACAGATAAAATCCATTTTGTATTTCTGTTATAACCAATAAAATTTTGTACTTTACGGACAGACTATCACAAATAATGCAAATATTTTTTGCATGAATTAACGACATCATAATGATTTTCTTTTCCTGTGATGCTATGCTGCATTTTCGATATGTATTTTGCTTTTCTATATGAATTTAAAAAGCTGTAATTTTCAAGTCACTGCATTTTCACTGCAGTAAAATGTCGAAAGGATTCAATTTAGCTATGTATATTTGTAAAAATAACAAAATATGAACTAGATATAAAGCATTTTCCATTGAACGTACGACAGCAAAAATCTCATCAATACATTCTTAGTACATTAATGCAATTTGGAAAATTATAACTGAGATGTTGCATTAATAATAAGTTAAAAATTACTGAAATAAAAACTCTTGTTTTTTTTTTCCCCTTTATTACAGCATATACCGTATAAATGAATCCTATTTACGAATTAAAAATTCATTCATTTAATGGCTGATTCCTGTATACAGAAAAATTGCAATTTGATTTTTAATATTTTTTAATTATTAGTGCATGAAAGCAACTGATTTTATATCAGGGTTTCGCATAAACATCGTAATTATTTCTGTATACGCTTGGCACTTTACATTGTTGATAGATATTGTTTGCAAATTTTCGGCACGCACGTGTGAAAAGGTTCTCCGAGCGTGGGATAGGGATTTCTATTATGGAAATTCTGCGAAGAAAAATAACAACAAAATAGCCACAAAGAGATTATGAATTGGAGACTTTTCAAATCTGTTCATTTGCAGATATTGATACACCAATAAGACAAGTTAAAATTTATTGATGCACCTGAAACACAAATTATTATTATTTTTTTTTTTTTAAATGTAAAATGCTCAGTCGTTTTGAAAAGTTGCCGTTAGCATAGCATAAGGCCAGGGTTGGCGAACCTATGGCACGCGTGCCAGAGTTATACGTAAGACAATTTTTCTGGCACGCGAAAAAATAAATTTATAATTATTATACAGATAACACATTCTTTTTTTTCTGTTATAATCCATAAAATTTTGTTCCACAGATTATCACAAAAAATGCAACTGTTTTTGCATGATTAACACATCAAAAGAATTTTCTTTTCCTGTTACGTTATGGAGGGTTTTTAACCCCCTCACTGACAAGCCCGTGTTAATACGTTCACTAAGCTCCAGGTTTCACTGCAATACAAGTAATATTTAAAGTAATATAATTCTATTGATTTAATGTATTTTTAATACATTGAACAATGATTAATACTTCCAAGGATTGCATTTATATTCGTTATTAAGTTTTTTTCTAAAATGTTCAAAGAATCATTTTTTTTAAGCATTTAAAACAAAATGCTGAAAAAACAACATTACAATTTTGCCCTTCTCCAAGACAGTCGGAGGGTTTTAACATGTATTTTGCCTTTCTATACGAATTTATAAAGTTGCATTTTTCAGACTAATTTTGTTAGATAGTCATTGAAATAAGATGGAAAATGGATCCAGTTTCTATGCATATCTTTAAAACTATCAAATTATGAATCAGTTGTAAAGAAATCTCCATCGAACATCAGCAAAAGTCTCATCAATAAGTTTTCTCATCAATACATTGTTTAATGCAGCTTGGATAATTATAACCAGATGTTGCATTAATAATAAAGTCGAAAACTACTAAAATAAAAATTTTTATCTTCATTTCCTTGTTACAGTACGTATAAATTAGAGATGCAACGAATATTCGGCCGAAGCCGAATATTCGGCCCATTCGGCCTTTCTGCCGAATATTCGGCTTCGGCCGAATATCAAGTCCATTATTCGGCCAAGGCCGAATAATACTGTAATAAATGTTTTTATATTTACACAGTATAACTTTTTAATTTGAAAATTTATATTCATCATATATAATGAAAATTTTATTTGAAATTAACTAACACTTTTTTTTAGATTAACTTTTATACTCCGAATGGGTTTTATCTACCCATTTTTATATAAGAGGCTAATTTAGGAATAATGTTAAAAAAATTGTATGCTGTATCAGTAAGTACAAAAAGTATCTGTAATAAGCTAACAACATAATCTGTTAAATTTAAAATTAATCTATTCAAAATTGTTTTAATACAGCTGCACAAGCTAATTCAATTTTTTTTTTATCATAATGGGAAATTTAGCATTTATCCCTTGTTACATAACAAAATATTTATTTCAATAATATTTTGAACAGGGTTCCTACACAATTCTGATAAAAAAATTCCCTGACTTTTCCAGGTTTTCCCTGACTTTATTCAGAAATTTCCCTGACCTTTCTCAGTAAAAAATCGGCTTATATATTGTTGTAAAACCTTCCACAATGGACTTTAATTTAGATAAATGCTAGAAAAAAGTATGTACTGTATGAATTTCCGATTTTTTAATTATTTTTCATATTGTTATATAGTTTGCATAAATTTTATATAAAAATTTTTAGATTGGATGAATAATTAATTCAAAATTTCTTCATTTACAACAATAATAGAAATTCTGATAGAAGTAGTATATCAAAAATTCCCTGACTTTTCCCTGACCTTTTCAAATATTTAAAAAATTTTCCTGACATTTCCCTGACTTTTTACCTAAATTTTCGAATTCCCTGACTTTTCCCTGTTTTCCAGGTTTTCCCTGACCCGTAGGAACCCTGTTGAATTATACCTATAAAAAACAAATATATGATTGATTAGATATAGATGTATTATATGTATAAAATATTTAAGTCATATATGTTGCAATACTTGGGTTTTTTTTTTTTTTGTTTTTTTTTTTTTAGTAAAATACGCTTAAAAGTTAAATATAATTTAAGTGATTTTTTTAAGTCTGTTACTATTTCTTATTAAATAATGAAAGAAATGTAAATACTAAATTATTTTAATTAGTATGCATTTATGTTTTAGATATTTTTTTCAAGAATAGAATTGTAATGCCTTAAAAAACAGTTAAAATGTTTTCAATAAACATAGATTGTGATGCAGAAATAATAATTCAGCATTCTCAGGTGATAGTTTATTTCTATTTTTTTTTTTTTTTCGTAAATGTTACCTGCTTCTGAAAATAATCTCTCACTATATATGGTACTTCCTGGTGCAGAAAGGTACTTTTTGGCTAATTGTGAAAGGTTTGGAAAGTCTTTCGAATTTTTCGCCCACCACTCAAAAGGACACTGTTGTCTTTTTAGTAGTGGCTGGGAAAGAAAATTACTAATTTCTTTTACTTCTTCACATTGAGGGGCACTTTCTATAGAGGCTTCACTGCTGACAGCAAAGAAAAAATATAATAATAAAGATAAATAAAAATTTTGTTAATTGTGAGCTTTATAAAGTCTACAGTGATTTCCTTCCACCATTTTAGAGGATATTCCTTTCACCCTTTCTATCAGTGGTTTTTCTTAAGGTATTAAGATTTCTTATTTATTTTATTTCATCTGAAAGCTGAAACTTGTGTTTCTTAGTACTTTTAAAATTTTGTCATTATTTTGAAATGTAACAACAACACACATAATTTCTATTAAAATGTAACTAGACAGTACCTGATGAGAAACTTTTGCTAAGATTTTTTTTTTTTTGGGGGGGGGGGGGTGGGGGGTGTCTGAATTACATTATTGAGGCAATTTTTAGGCCGAACATAGCCGAATATTTTTTCAAAGTAAAATAATGTTTTAAAAAATTAAAAATTTGTATATACATAATTTTTTTAAAGAAAACAATACATTTTAATTGTGAAATATACAAGAATTGTGCATATAGTGAATACTAAATTTTGTTTTTAGGCAAAAATAAGTTCATTATTCGGCGGCCGAATAGGCCGAATATTCGGCTGTAACTTGGCCGAATATTCGGTATTCGGTTATTCGGCCAAACCACTATTCGTTGCATCACTAGTATAAATCATATTTACGAATTAAAATTTCGTTAGTTTAATAGCTTATTCCAAAATACACAGAAGTCGCATTTTAATTTTTAATATTTTTTAATAATTAATTATTAATGCATGAAAGCAACTGATTTTTTAACTAGTGTTTTGTATAAACATCGCACACTGCAAAATTATTTTATGTCAAAGTTTGGCACGTTACATTGTTGATAGATATTGTTTGTGAAATTTTGGTACGCGCACGTAAAAAGGTTCGCCGATCCTGGCCTAGGCAGTAGCGTATTATTCTTTATTGTTTCTATAATTACTGCATTATGCAATTTAGTAAGTCTCAGATTTTTCTCCCTCGGAAATTTTCCTTCGAAAGAACTGTCGTTAAAAGCTTTTGTTTCCATCATTACAATTTTCGTGCACTTTTTCCTCCCACTTTATTTCTTGCAGTGCAGTATTCCTATACTTAGAACAACGTGCTTCTTTCTGTAATGCAACTTAACGTTGTTTAATCCATTATTAGATTTCACTCTTCCATTTTAACGATTTCTGTTTTATTCAGCTTGTGTTCTTTACAAAATTAAAAAACTTCTTTAATCTTATGAAAGCACTATGTCTAGTTTCTAAAGAAACGGTGCTTTTTTTTTTTTCTTCGCTGAAAGAAAAACATTCTTCTGCCATCATAAGGCTAATAGTTTGTGTTCTTTTTTCCTCCGGATTTCTTCATTTAAAATTAAAAATAAAAAAAATAAATAAAAATTACCTTAACTCGATGAAAAAATCATTAAGTAGAGGTCTTTCTTCCGTTTAGTGCTTATATTTTAATCGGGTTGACTTTGGTCTAACTTTTGTACCGTTCTCGACCGTACAAATGATTTTTTAATCATTTCTTTTTTTTTTTTCACGTATTGTTCCTTCCATTTTTTGACTGAAGGTAAGTGTATTTTTGATTCTTTCCTCTTTAAATCAGGGTTGCAAAAAAGCCGGCTAAAATTTAAAAAAAAAAGGCTTTTATTGGTTTTAACCGGCTTATTTTGGCCAAAATTGGCCTTTTTTGGCCATAATTGGCTTTAATAAAGTAATTATATTGTAATTATAAACTACACATTTTAAAGTGTTTTTAATTAGTTTTAATGACATTTAATTGATCTACAGTTTAATAAGTAACTCAGTTTCTGAATAATGAAGACATTAATACTGATTTTATATCAGGGTTTCGCATAAACATCGTAATTATTTCTGTATACGCTTGGCACTTTACATTGTTGATAGATATTGTTTGCAAATTTTCGGCACGCACGTGTGAAAAGGTTCGCCGAGCGTGGGATAGGGATTTCTATTATGGAAATTCTGCGAAGAAAAATAACAACAAAATAGCCACAAAGAGATTATGAATTGGAGACTTTTCAAATCTGTTCATTTGCAGATATTGATACACCAATAAGACAAGTTAAAATTTATTGATGCACCTGAAACACAAATTATTATTATTTTTTTTTTTAAATGTAATTATAATATGATTAAGAAATAGAAAATGCAAACGACTTTCTTAAATTTCTGGCGAACCAGTTGACATACGACAATGATTTTGCTTTTGAAAGATAGAACTCGACGAGACGAATAAACTGATAGCATTAAAAAAATTACTGTAGCTTTCAGTAGTTTTTTATTTAACCTTAAACGAAAAAATGAAGACACAAAATTCAACAAAGTGTAGCTAACGTTCCAGTGGGTGGATTAACTCCGTTTTTGTTTTATTTTGATCCTCCAGTTCAAACTTAAAATAGATTTTTTTTTCATCTTTGTATGTTTGACGGTCGCTGAGAAAATCGAATTTGTCTTTTATAATGTCTCCATAAAATTATAGCAATCTCTCCTTTTCATTTTCTAATTCAATAATTTCTTTCGTGTTGCCATTCCCTAAAAAAAAAGCAGTACAATAATTTAAAAAAAGGGATAACACGTGTACTTTTGTTTTTATAAGTCAATAAAAATTGAAATTCAACTGATAAATTTTTGTATTTTTGAAACCGACGTCAACCTAAGCAGATAATGCATAATTTTCATAAATATATATATAAACTTTCTTCATTAATATTTTGAACTGGAGTAATAGACACAATGGAGCACAAACGAGTTGAGGCACAGATGTCATATTCGCCCCTTATTGGCGCGATTTTTTTCTGACGCCAATGTCATATACGCAACGGGTACTTAACTGGCGGCAAAGTGTCGTTATTTTGCTTGGTGTGGTAACCCGGATTATGTTGTTTATGCTGTTGTTGTTTTCGCCAAATTGGCAACCGAAAAAAAATCGTGCCAATATGGGGCGAATATGACATCTGTGCCCGACTTGATAGGAAAAAAAAAACAGGATAAATCCCAAGCTTCTTCTTAGGAGTTAAATGTAAGTTTGGCACAGATGTCATATTGGCGCGATATTTTTCCAACGCCAATTTGGCGAAAACATCAACAGCATAAACAACAACATCCGGGTTACCATATCAAGCAAAATAACGACACTTTGGCGCCAGTTAAGTACCCGTTGCGTATATGACATTGGAGTCAGAAAAACAAACGCGCCAATATAGGGCGTATATGACATCTGTGTCGTAAGTTTTAATTATCATCATAACATCCTGACTTACACAAGCGATAGGTATGCAGTAATATAAATACTTCACATACTAAGCATACCTTAAAAAATAGCATTCCATCTATTTTAAATAAGGAAGAGATGTCATATACGCACCAGAGTACATAACTGGGCGGTAATGGCGTTATTTTGCCTGATACGGTAACTGAGTTATTGTTGTTTATTTATTAATTATTTTTTCATTTACTTTTATTTTATTTTTTAAAATTATATAAATTGTTTGTTTCTATAGTTATTAATTATACTTTTCATTATTTATTGTTATTTCCTTTTAAAATAATAGAAAGTAATTTAAAAATATATATGTAACTGCTATTCGAAAACGAGGTTTTCGTCAAATTGGCGTCAGAAAAAAACCCGCGCCAAACCCGTTGTGTATCTGTCATCTGTGCCTTAAATAATTAGGGTTTCGTTTAACTTTAGGTACTTTTGCTTGAGATATTGTCGAAAATGTACAGCAAAATATACGGTACTACCTGATTATCCAGTCGACCAATTTCGCCAAACTATTCGCCAAATGATACAAACTGACTGAATAAATAAATTAGTAAAACATTAATAAAAATACTAATAAAAACTTGGGCACAGATGTCATATACGCTCCATATTGGCGCGATTTTTTCCGACGCCAATTTGGCGAAAACCTCGGGGCACAGATGTCATATACGCCCCATATTGGCGCGATTTTTTTCTGACGCCAATTTGCGAAAACATCAACAGCATAAACAACAATATCCGGGTTACCATATCAAGCAAAATAACGACACTTTGGCGTCAGTTAAGTACCTGTTGCGTATATGACATTGGCGTCAGAAAAAAAAATTGCACCATCGTATATGACATCTGTGCCAATCTCGTTAATATATCATCTATATCCGGGTTACCATATCAAACAAAATAACGACACTTTGGCGCCAGTTTGGCGCCAGTTAAGTAACCGGTGAGTATATTACATTGGCGTCAAAAAAATCGCGCCAATATGGGGCTTATATGACACCTGTGCCAAAACTTGAATTAAAAATCACTTGATAACAAACACGTGTATCGTGTTTAATGTCAAATGAATGTAACATTTACTATCATCTATTATTGTCATTTAATCTTATAGTTTGGCGATAATTTTTTGGTCGACAGGATAATCAAGTTGCACCAAGTATGGTACAGATGTCATATACGCACCACGTTGGCGCGATATTTTTTCTGACGCCAATTCGGCGAAAACCTCGTTTTTGAATACCAGTTACATATATATTTTTAAAAAGGGATTAACAATAAATTAAAAAAATAATTAATAACAATAGAACAAAACAATTTATATAATTTTAAAAAGAAAATAAAAGTAAATAAATAATTTATTAATAAATAAACAACAATATCCGGGTTACCATATCAAGCAAAATAACAAAACTTTGGCGCCAGTTAAGTACCCTGGTGCGTATATAACATTGGCGTCAGAAAAAAAATCGCGTCAACGTGATGCGTATATGACATCTGTGGCGGTTCAAGTACACGTCGGAACATTACTTTGAAATCAGTGAGTTTCATCGCCAAAATCGCCAAGATCCTTAATGATTATCGCCATTGAATACATAAATAATGCCATATTTGCAAACTTATAGGTCAAAATATAAGTGGAACCTCGGTTCACGACCGCTTCTGTTTATGGCCACGACCAGTTCGGTTTATGTCCAACTTCGGTGATCAAAATTTGACTCGGTTGGCGTGCAATATCTTGGTTCACGGCCAAAGCATCCGAATAGTTCAGTTGGCAACCCTCACATAACTCTTGTTATTAGTCAAGTTTGGAGGAAGGTGTGCATATCAGAGTGCTTTGTGTACCTTTATTACTGTAAAAAAATTAACTTTTTGTTTTACTTTTACTCAGGTTTGCGCTAATTTTAGCTCTCATTATGGCTTCTAAGAATGGCAAAGTGCTTAGTGATAGCAGTAGTAAGAAGCTTAATCGAATTACTGTTCAGTAAAAGAAATTGTAGCAAAACATGAGAACAATGTTAGTATAACCGGTCTAGCTAAACAATACGATGTGGCCTAAACCTTCGATTTCCACGATAATCTATATATGTATATATTACGCTATCGTATGTGTCACAGAAATCGCGATTCTTTGATAATTGTTTAATGGCAACGCTCGAACAAAACGCATCTCATTGGTTATAGAACAGTATTTAATGCATCTCCATACCTATAAGGGGGGTGGGGGGTAACCATAGGCGGGACTGTGTTCTGCCGCCAAATACCGCCAAGTGTGTCACCAACTTGGCGATATATCGCCAAATTCCTATAGACTTCCATTGTAAACCAATAGGGTTTACTTGTTTAGAGAGAATCAAGAAATTGAGATATTTTAATGCAACAAAAACTAATACCAGTTTAAGGAATTATATTAATTATATTTAAGGGAGCCCAAGTTGTGCGAAATAAGAAAAAGTATTGGGAATATTTAAAAGCAACTCAGGTTTATTTATATTCAATATATAATTATCAAAAAATTTAAATGACTAGTATTAAAAAATGCTCTGACGAGCAGCAAAAAAGGTTAATATGTTTTTAAGTATGAAAAAGGGTTTGACAAGTGCTTCTAATTGAGCATGAAAAAGGACAAGGGGTCCCTTCTTGGCTGCAGCTCACTGTCAATGCCAACTTTGAAAAAATCATATTTGCGCTTTTTTCATATAAAAAAAATCAGCCACAGTTACGATAAAAATGTGTAGTATAAAGACACAGCCAGTAAAGGCGCAGCCTGATTAAACATGAATGTAAGGCGACATAGTACCAAAAACCTTAGTTCCTGCAGCGTATCACACTCATGCAGGACCACCAAGCACGCCCGCAGTTTAGAACTGTACAGAAAACTGATTTGTAATGCATTGCAGACTGTTACAGCACTCTGCACAGGAACAATTCCACATGTGCACGCATAACAGTATAATGCATTCATTGATTGTTGAAATTATATGCAAGTGGCTGTGGCTGTACAATGTACTATGCAGTACTGCAATGCATGTAAATTATAAAGGAACATTAGACGCATACACCTTTAATACGGAAGTACAAAAGCACAGTGCGAGTGTGCGCTGAGGTTCAAAAATCAAAAGCATAATAGGAATGTACAGTGTAGTATAATTTATAGAGAAATAATGGTACACAGTGCACTGTACAAAGTTGCATTGCAGACGCATGCGCAGTACAACACTGCAACAGTGCAGTTAACATGTAAAGCACGACGGAAAGTTTTACTAAAGTACCGCGAATTTATTTTATATGGAAAAAGCGCAAATATTATTTTTTCAAAGTTGGCATTGACAGTGAGCTGCAGCCAAGAAGGGACCCCTTGTCTTTTTTCATGCTCAATTAGAAGCACTTGTCAAACCCTTTTTCATACTTAAAAACATATTAACCTTTTTTGCTGCTCGTCAGAGCATTTTTTAATACTAGTATAGTATATGCCTATGTCTAATTTGACTGCCCGCATGCATAAGTTTCTTATGAATGGGGATGACTGATTCGACTATGCAGGGCGACTTAATTAAAAGCTAATAAGCTCAAAGGATCTGCATTACATGGAAATTAAAAATGTACCCTTTTGGGGAAACGGCTAAGGCTACTTCTTTTTAACCCTTTCAAGGGTGGTGATATGTTTATGAAGCCACTTAATTTTTAATATCCAAATTCCACAATGGCATCAGAATTTTGGTACAAATTTTCTCCGTACTATGCAAGTGAAATATAGCATTTTCTTATTTCCAAATAAATTTACTTGTAAATTCCAGTGTCATTGATTCATTTTAGCAATGGAAGTGCTTTGTCCCTGAAAGGGTTAATACACTTTCGATTAAAATGGCAGAAAAATTGTAAAAATATTTTCTATTGAAAACATTAAAAATCTGCTTCGTTTTCGCATGTAACACAATTATTGTAAATAGATGGGCATTAAAACAATAAAAATTTATTGAAATCTTCTGTTTTTCCCTACAGTGTGTTGAAAAATTATAAGACCACTTTGATTTTGAAAATTATGAAGTAAATAAAGGTTCTAATTATAGTTTAAACACATGAGACATCAAAATACAACATATTTATTAAAATTAGTTTGCAATAATTTTGAATAATGCAATAACTAAGTATGTTAACAAAAATATAAGCAATGATTGAAAAATACACTTTTAAGAAATTATAAGACCAATTGTCTAAAAACAAAAATAATATGTAAATTAATACGATATTGGTCCTCCATTTTTCCTTATAATCTCAAACACTATATTTTTCAAAGAAATGACCAGGTGATTAAGTATACAGATTAAAAATATTTTGCCTTTTTTTTTTTTTTTTTACAATGGCTACTTCTAGTTCATTGACAGATAAAAACTATTTATTATTAGCATAAACTTTGCGGCTTAATACGCCTCAAAGATTTTACATAGGGTTCAAGTCTGGACTTGGCCATGACATAACATGAATTTTTTTTCTTTTTTAAACCATTGCTGGGTGGACATGGCAAGAAGCATTTTTCTGCTGAAACATTCAGTTAGCACCACCTAAAAAAGGTCCAAATGGTATCAAATGATCATATAACACAGCCTGATATTGCGCAGAGTTCATACATCCCGAAATTCAGGTTAAATCGCATAATCCATCATGACTAAAAGCTCCCCAAACCATTACTGATCCTCCTCCCGTTTGTCGGCTGGAGCATCTTTTTCGGTTTCTTCCTAAAATCATGCCAATAGTGTTTATAACCATCCGGGCCGTCAAGATTAAATTTATTTTCATCGGAAAATATCACTTGTTTCCATTTCTTGTTCCATGACATGACATTTTTAGCCCATTTCAGTCTTTTTTCTTTATGATGTTTCATTAACCTCTTTTTTTTTTTTCAACAGTTTCGGACATTTTGCATTACTGTTTGATTTCAAACCCTTCCAAACTGTTACGTGTGAGGTTGTTTTGCTGAAACGGTTCGAAATTTCCCGAGTTGAAAAACCTTTTTGAGTTGATAATCGAAATATTTGCCGATTATCCCGTGTGTCAAAATTCTTTTTCTTCCAGACCGTTTTATTTTATTTGAATCCCTTTTTTTTTCTAATTATTTCATTGTGAATAGCAGTTTTAGAACGCTTCATTAACCGAGCTATTTCTCGTTCAGATTTACCAGCACCCTTATAAAACCAAATTTTTCTTACTTCGGTCGCAGACAACTCTTTTCCCCGCGGCATCTTCAAATATATCACAAATAACACTATCTAAACCTGCACTTTTGCTTCTCGGGAATACTTTCACGATATACAAACGCATACGTTTTATAATTATTCAAATGTGACGTATAATATGCTAATTTCCTCAGGTGGTCTTATAATTTTTTAACAGTCACCTTATTTAAAAAAAAAAAAAAGAAGTTTTTAAAAAACATTTGAAGATTTTAATAAAATGTAACTTAAATTTTAATATAGCAATTATAACAGAAAACGTTCTACGATCAATTTTAAATACGCACGCTAAAAAATTGCATATTGTGTCTTCTTCAGAAGTGCACTAATTCGTTAGCGGTCTTATAACTTCTTAACGCACTGTATTTTCCCCTACACAATATAAATGTTCTAGATAAAAGAAAAGAGTGAAAAAAGATAAATCATTCTCCTTGTTTGTTTGTTTTTTTTTTCGCGATTAGATCCTAGTTAACTACAAAGATTAATATAAATTTTCCCTTATCGCTATTCCTAGCTTTTACTTAGATCCGGAATAGCTTAGCATTTTATGATGACACATTTTGGAGAGAGTGGAAAAATAAAAAGTGCAACAGGTTTTTTTTTTTTTTTTTTTTTTTTTTTTTTTCCCCAAGAGCCTTTCATTTTGAAAAATTGTGTTTGTAAATTGTGTTTTCGTCTGATGAAATTCAAACTTTCCTTCTTTTCAGCGGGCAGCTGCCTTCTTTAATTAAAAAAAAAAAAAAAAAAAATTAATTTCTTTTTTCGTATATACATAACTTGCTTGGTTTAATCTTGCATTAGATTTATTTATTTTTGTAGGGGTAGGGGTAACTTTTTCCATTGTCCAAATTGTTTTGTTTCTAAGGCCCTTGAAATATTTAGCGTGGAAGAGGTTCAAACAGCACAACAACAACAAAAATATTTAAGTGCAATATTTTGTTACACTTTTTATGTATATCTTTAAAAAATAATTTTATAAGTTAAATATCTGTTATTTTCGTTTGTGTGTATATGCATTTAAGCGGTAGCTTATTATTCTACATCAGAAATTAACCGCTTTTTACTAATGATTTCGTAATATTGCCCTTGAAACGAGTTACGAATCATTAGTTCCAATTTTATTCGTAATTTTTCTCTCATTTTAAGTTCATTTTGTAGTTTTTCTTTTTGAATTAATGAATTTTTAATTTTGAGATCATACATTTCGTGCAAAGGATTGGTTGATGCTGACAATGAATCCTTATTTCTGGTCTTTTTTCATTGGTTAAATTGTTTTAGTTACAAATAGCTTTACAAAATATTTCAAATATTTATGATTTCCGACATATATATCTTTATTTATTTGTTCTTTTTATGCATTCGCCTTCCTGTTAATATTTTCCTTTCGCCAATTTTAAATGTTTTAATTTTTTAATATTTCATATATTAGTGATTGCGATCTAGGGTTTAAAAAATTCATCAATGATTGGTTAAATTAATAATAGTTGATCCAGATTTATTATGTATAATGTCTGTGTCATGTATTGATACTCAAATTATTAATTTTTATCAAGGCTGTTCTTAACTGCTCTGCTCAACAAGCTCAAAACGTTCTGACACATTTACAAATTCATTTTTTAACGGAAAGATATAAAATTGGAAAGCCTGGCCATGGAAGCGATTTGGAATTGAACTGTTTTTTTTTTCATTTTTTTATCAATCAATTTCCCATTGAGTTATAAGGAATTTTGATCACGTGACAAACACGTTTTTCGCCTGCTCTTGAGTGATTTTTCTGCTTTCGCGCGGAAATTCGGTTCAAAACATCAACTTTGACTCTATTTTCTGAAAGATCTATTGCGTTTGCAAAAAAATTGAAAAAACAGCTCAATTACATAATTTCTGAACAACAACAACCGCTAGCTTTAGTTGAATCAGTTTTTTTTTTTTTCTTTTCTTTAAATACAAACTGAACTATGACCAATGAATAAATATTTTGAGTAAAATTTATTTTTATTTTAAGATGTATCGCATTTTTCATGCAATTATGTCATAATGTCTTACTTAATGATATATTTTGCATGATCTACTATGGAATGCAAAAGAATCCCGATCATGAAAAAGGTCAGATCTGTCTTTTGAAAAAGTTCATCCTAAATTTATTCTTGTTGCCAAAACTTTATTTTTCTCATTTAATATATTCGTATAAATACTTAGATATAAAAAAATAAACAATTATTAAAATCGTTCGTTTTCAACCATATTTCTTAGTTCTTACTCAGTATCTGTGTCACAGATGGAAAATAAGGAAATGTGTTTTATTTTCTATTATTTTTTCCTCGTTTAGATCCAAGTTAACTAGAAAGATTAATACAAATCCTTCTTTCTCGCTACAGCCATCTTTGTTTGCAAGATCTGGAATCGCTTAGTACTTTATGATGACACATTTTGAAGAAAAGTGTGAAGAATAAAATGTGCAACAATTTTTTCGTTACAAGAACCTCCACTAGGGAAAAAATGTGTTTAGAAATTCTATTTTCATCCGAGGAAATTCTATTTTTCTTTACTTCCTTCACCATGTACAGCTGAACTTACTTTAATCTAAAAACACTGTGCTTCTTTTTCGTATAAACTTGCTGTGCTTAATCTTGCGTTATTTTTTTTTTAGAGTGGGTGACTTTTTTTCACTAAAAATCGACTTAAAAATTTCTTTTTTTTTTATTTGAAAGGGTCTTGTAGCAATTTATAGGACCTGAACAAAATAAAAAAAGATATTTAACTGCATAAATTTAATTATTTTAATACTGGCGGAGTAGCGGTTATTTTTCCTAGTTGAAAAAGAATATTTACCGAAAGTTTTAGGCACTCGATTATGGAAGATTCCTAATTTTAAATGTACAGTAGCTTACACAACTGATCGGACACTTGGAATATCTAAAATTGTCGAATATTTAGAAAAAAGTGCTACAATAAATAAATTCATAAGACAAAATGCAATATTTCACCTTGATTCAATCATAAAATACACAATATGATCTTTAAAAAGCTCACTTTTTTACTTAAAAGGCGACTAAAATAATAAAATAGATGTTACAAGTTAAAAATATACATTTTATTTAAAACTTTTTAGTACTGTCGGCCTGCATTTCCCAAGGCCTACATTTTATTTAAAACTTTTTAGTACTGTCGGCCTGCATTTCCCAAGGCCATCACCAGAGAATATTTTAATAACTAATTGCTGTGCTAAAGCTGTAACTAATTGCTGACTGGCAGAAAAGACATACTTTTTAGCTTTCTTTCCTTTTTTATTTTATACCTCTGGCTTAAGCTTTAAAATATTTTCTGTTCTATCTTTCAGTTATTTCTCTTTAAATTTAATCATTTTTATTAAAATATTTGCATATTATTAGTAATTTACGTTTATCTTATCATGTCTCATTCCTCCCCACTGCCTTCTTTTATGTTAAAGTACTTGTATAAACAGTAGTGCTGCTTTTAAGCTTAGTTTAAATTATGGATAATCAGGGGTGCAGAATATGTCCGATCCGGCGATCTAGGATCGGGGGAAATTTTAATCACTTGGGGAAATTTTGAAGAAACAAGAGATTTCGATTTTAACAACGAATTCCATAATTCCTTGAGATAGAAAAAATTCACTACAAATAAAAAGAACCGTAAGGCGACTTTTACAAAATCGATCTCAGAATAATATGTATAGTATATCAGGGGTGATTCTGTTCCGAATTTTCTGAAAATTTAAGGCATTTGGTTCCGAAATTTTTTTTTTAAAAATCGGTCATCAATTTGAAAATTCAGACATAAAAATACCGCGAATTTTGTCCAAGAATTACGCAAAAAATGCGAATCTCGTCACAAGATCGCAAATTCTGTCAAAGGAACGCGAAAAAAGCCGCGAATATCGTCAAAAGATCAAATAAATTTCGTCAAAAGATCGCGAAATGAACACAAATTTTGTCAAAAGATCGCGAAATAAACGCACATTTCGTCAAAAGATTGCGAAAGAACCGCACATTTCGTCAAAAGATTGCGAAAAAACCGCAAATTTTGACAAAAGATCACGAAACAACCACAAATTTCGTCAAAAGACTGCGAAACAACCCCGAATTTCATCAGAAGGGGCAAAATAACCGCAATTTTTTTCAAAAGATCGCAAAACAACCGCGATTTTCATCAAAACATGGGGAAATAACGGCGAATTTCGTCATAAGAACGCGAAAAAAACCCGAAAATTTCGGCAAAAGATCTCGAAATGAACGCAAATTTCGTTAAAAGATCGTAAAAAACCGCAAATTTCGGCAAACGGTAGCAAAACAACCGCGAATTTCATCAAAAGATGGCAAAACAACCGCGAATTTCATCAAAAGAAAGCGAAATAACCGCGAATTTCCTGAAAATGAAGGCGAAATAACCGCAAAACTTGTCAAAAGATCGCGGAATAACCACAAATTTCGTCATAAGATCGCTAAAAAACGCAAATTTTGTCAAAAGAAAGTGAAAAAACGCGAATTTTATCAAAGGACCGCGAAAAAAATATAGTGCTGGGAGTGGATCCCCCCCCCCCTTCTCCCACTGTACTGTAACCTTTCAGAAATTTGCTATGATTTTCATAACTTTTTTTTTCACTTAAAATCACCCCTGCCATATATACTCGCGCATAAGTTGAGAAATATTAGAAAAATAAATTTTCTATACCTATGGTAATATAGCATTAACCTATAACATACTGTAAAATTTAGGGGAAATTTTCATATGGATTGGTGGAAATGTTGGGAGTAGAAACATTTTCTGCACTCCTGGGATAATATAGAGTATAATGTTCTATAAATAGGGAAACTATTACATCTACACATAAACAAGTTCAGGGCCTGATTGCTGCAGGGGCAAACGGGACAGCTGCCCCGGGCCCCCATCTGAAGGGGGCCCCCATAAAGGACAAATTTTGGTAGATATAAGTAATATATAATATATAAGTAAGAATGATACTATATATAAGTATATATACTATATATAAGTAAGAATGAAAAAATAGAAAAAAAAATACTTTTTAATTCTCTTTATATAAGATCTATAATTTGAAGGATCTAACAAATATAATTCAAAAGTGAATATTCGTGATTCCAGCGCTCTAATACGATTCCTGGTGGCAGATGTTCAAGTCATTAATACACAGCAAGCATAAAAAGTATATGAAGCAAATTTACTTTTGATTCTTGAAATAGCCTTTTTCTTTATAATTGTAAGCTTAAACAGATCGGCTACTGTTTTCAACACAGGATTTAGTTACCATTTCTTCATCTAGTGTGTGATTGATGAAATGTTTAGAATGATATGTAACGAGAAAAACCCATTGTCTCATTCCACCCCACTCTCCCCTAAAGATGAAAATGTGAACGATTTATTTATAACAGCGGAAATCATTTTATTTTTTTTTTAATCCTCAATAATTCTGGATTTTCTAAGGGTCCTTTCAGTTTTGTGAACTGATGTACCTTTATTGTTATAATTGAATATCGTGGTTGTTTGAAATACAAAGTATTTATTTTTAAAGAGATGTTTTGTATATTACTTCATAAGATGAATAGAAAGTCTATGCATGAAAAAGAGGGTAGGGCAGGGTTGGCGAACCTATGGCACGCGTGCCAGAGTTGGCACGTAAGCTAATTTTTATGGCACGGGAAAATTTTAAATTTGGTACAGATAAAATCCATTTTGTATTTCTGTTATAACCAATAAAATTTTGTACTTTACGGACAGACTATCACAAATAATGCAAATATTTTTTGCATGAATTAACGACATCATAATGATTTTCTTTTCCTGTGATGCTATGCTGCATTTTCGATATGTATTTTGCTTTTCTATATGAATTTAAAAAGCTGTAATTTTCAAGTCACTGCATTTTCACTGCAGTAAAATGTCGAAAGGATTCAATTTAGCTATGTATATTTGTAAAAATAACAAAATATGAACTAGATATAAAGCATTTTCCATTGAACGTACGACAGCAAAAATCTCATCAATACATTCTTAGTACATTAATGCAATTTGGAAAATTATAACTGAGATGTTGCATTAATAATAAGTTAAAAATTACTGAAATAAAAACTCTTGTTTTTTTTTTCCCTTTATTACAGCATATACCGTATAAATGAATCCTATTTACGAATTAAAAATTCATTCATTTAATGGCTGATTCCTGTATACAGAAAAATTGCAATTTGATTTTTAATATTTTTTAATTATTAGTGCATGAAAGCAACTGATTTTATATCAGGGTTTCGCATAAACATCGTAATTATTTCTGTATACGCTTGGCACTTTACATTGTTGATAGATATTGTTTGCAAATTTTCGGCACGCACGTGTGAAAAGGTTCGCCGAGCGTGGGATAGGGATTTCTATTATGGAAATTCTGCGAAGAAAAATAACAACAAAACAGCCACAAAGAGATTATGAATTGGAGACTTTTCAAATCTGTTCATTTGCAGATATTGATACACCAATAAGACAAGTTAAAATTTATTGATGCACCTGAAACACAAATTATTATTATTATTTTTTTTTTAATGTAAAATGCTCAGTCGTTTTGAAAAGTTGCCGTTAGCATAGCATAAGGCCAGGGTTGGCGAACCTATGGCACGCGTGCCAGAGTTATACGTAAGACAATTTTTCTGGCACGCGAAAAAATAAATTTATAATTATTATACAGATAACACATTCTTTTTTTTCTGTTATAATCCATAAAATTTTGTTCCACAGATTATCACAAAAAATGCAACTGTTTTTGCATGATTAACACATCAAAAGAATTTTCTTTTCCTGTTACGTTATGGAGGGTTTTTAACCCCCTCACTGACAAGCCCGTGTTAATACGTTCACTAAGCTCCAGGTTTCACTGCAATACAAGTAATATTTAAAGTAATATAATTCTATTGATTTAATGTATTTTTAATACATTGAACAATGATTAATACTTCCAAGGATTGCATTTATATTCGTTATTAAGTTTTTTTCTAAAATGTTCAAAGAATCATTTTTTTTAAGCATTTAAAACAAAATGCTGAAAAAACAACATTACAATTTTGCCCTTCTCCAAGACAGTCGGAGGGTTTTAACATGTATTTTGCCTTTCTATACGAATTTATAAAGTTGCATTTTTCAGACTAATTTTGTTAGATAGTCATTGAAATAAGATGGAAAATGGATCCAGTTTCTATGCATATCTTTAAAACTATCAAATTATGAATCAGTTGTAAAGAAATCTCCATCGAACATCAGCAAAAGTCTCATCAATAAGTTTTCTCATCAATACATTGTTTAATGCAGCTTGGATAATTATAACCAGATGTTGCATTAATAATAAAGTCGAAAACTACTAAAATAAAAATTTTTATCTTCATTTCCTTGTTACAGTACGTATAAATCATATTTACGAATTAAAATTTCGTTAGTTTAATAGCTTATTCCAAAATACACAGAAGTCGCATTTTAATTTTTAATATTTTTTAATAATTAATTATTAATGCATGAAAGCAACTGATTTTTTAACTAGTGTTTTGTATAAACATCGCACACTGCAAAATTATTTTATGTCAAAGTTTGGCACGTTACATTGTTGATAGATATTGTTTGTGAAATTTTGGTACGCGCACGTAAAAAGGTTCGCCGATCCTGGCCTAGGCAGTAGCGTATTATTCTTTATTGTTTCTATAATTACTGCATTATGCAATTTAGTAAGTCTCAGATTTTTCTCCCTCGGAAATTTTCCTTCGAAAGAACTGTCGTTAAAAGCTTTTGTTTCCATCATTACAATTTTCGTGCACTTTTTCCTCCCACTTTATTTCTTGCAGTGCAGTATTCCTATACTTAGAACAACGTGCTTCTTTCTGTAATGCAACTTAACGTTGTTTAATCCATTATTAGATTTCACTCTTCCATTTTAACGATTTCTGTTTTATTCAGCTTGTGTTCTTTACAAAATTAAAAAACTTCTTTAATCTTATGAAAGCACTATGTCTAGTTTCTAAAGAAACGGTGCTTTTTTTTTTTTCTTCGCTGAAAGAAAAACATTCTTCTGCCATCATAAGGCTAATAGTTTGTGTTCTTTTTTTCCTCCGGATTTCTTCATTTAAAATTAAAAATAAAAAAAATAAATAAAAATTACCTTAACTCGATGAAAAAATCATTAAGTAGAGGTCTTTCTTCCGTTTAGTGCTTATATTTTAATCGGGTTGACTTTGGTCTAACTTTTGTACCGTTCTCGACCGTACAAATGATTTTTTAATCATTTCTTTTTTTTTTTTCACGTATTGTTCCTTCCATTTTTTGACTGAAGGTAAGTGTATTTTTGATTCTTTCCTCTTTAAATCAGGGTTGCAAAAAAGCCGGCTAAAATTTAAAAAAAAAAGGCTTTTATTGGTTTTAACCGGCTTATTTTGGCCAAAATTGGCCTTTTTTGGCCATAATTGGCTTTAATAAAGTAATTATATTGTAATTATAAACTACACATTTTAAAGTGTTTTTAATTAGTTTTAATGACATTTAATTGATCTACAGTTTAATAAGTAACTCAGTTTCTGAATAATGAAGACATTAATACTGGAATAAAACTTAGATGGTTTTGATAGTGATTTGCAGTCAGAATTGCAAATATGTCAGCTAAATTTTAAAAGGGACATACCAACTGCTTTTATCAGGTTTACACTGACCTTTAACTCCCCTCCCCCCCCCCCCAATTTTTCTGCTTTATAAAATTGAAGAGGACAATGGTTACTTAGTTACATGTTTTATTACTTAATTAATTTTAAGTCTATTAATATACAAGTCTTATTTTATTTCTAGTAAACATTAAAATTATACATAGTCATGTAATAAAAACACCATTTCTCACTATTAAAAACATTATTAATAGCATATGCATGAATATGCTTAGCAACAAGATTTTCAAAATTTTATTTAGAGATTTTTTTTTCCTATTTAAATGCTCTATTTTTTATACACTTGCGTAACAAACTCTCCTCAAATATTATATCCTTTCTAATTTCTCTTTTAACATTTATAACGTAATCTCTCCAAATGAACATATAAAAAAGTTTCTATTTTGATGTGCTACATTTTGTTATTGTTTAATTAAATATTATCTTTAAAATGTGTAGTATATGTGAAGCTATGTAATATAGAATTTCAAAACACTAGTTTGGAGTCTAACTTATATCCTTTTCAATATTTATATTTTTTTTTTTTTTTTTTTTTTCAGGCATAATGCCTTTACAGTTGCCTTCTAGCAGTTATAAAGATCAATTTATTTGACAAAATTTAATAGAAAATTAGAATTTTTTTAGTAGAAAATATTTATAAGTCTATTAAAAATTAATTGATCCAAATTTAAAACGAATTAGCTGTAAACCAACTTTAAAAAATAAAAACCGGCTTTTTAAAAATGGTTAAAACAAAAAAAAGCCGGCCGGCTTTTATTGGCCTGGCTAAAAGCCAGCAACCTGCTTTAAATGCTGTTAAATTAAGTTTCTTTATTCAGGTCGGGTCAAACTCAACTCAAACATAAATATTTAATTTAAACGACGAGTCGAGCCCTACATTGGGTCCGGTTATTGTACGTAATAACGCAGAAAATCTTTTTGAAGAACTCTCGTCTCGAATAATCATGTACACTGTTAAAACGCCCAGGACGCCAGAAAAAAACGGGGGTTTTTTTATGGAAAAATTCTGTAATTATTACGAATTTATGGGTAAAATCTGTTAAAATGAAATGAAATTCTTTATAAATACATATTATTTCCGTAAAATAAATAGTTTCATACTGCCTCCGTGCTTAGTTTACTTTTCTGTAAAATTAACTTTTATTATTATTTTTTTTTTTTTTTAGTTTATTTTATTCTAATATTTCTTTTAATTGTTAGTCAACTCTGTTTGTTTTGGATTTCGGTTCTTTGCGAAGTAGACTTGCTAAGTTGATTTTATGTGAAATTACTGTATTTTAACGGAAACTTCCTATTTTGAGTGCAAATCGTAAATTTTCCCTGAATGAACAGAAAAATTTCCTTCTTTAGTACTCGCTGAGTGGTAAAAACGAAAATGTTCCTTCCAAGACAGACTTTAAAATGAAAGGAAACTGAAAAATTCCAGTTATATTTTCGTAATTTATGTTTTGGCTTAGAAAGAAGTTGTTGGATGTGGCTAGTTGGTGTAAGATATACTCTATCTACTAAAAAACAACTTTTCAAAAGTAAAAAAAAGCCAAGCAAAAAAAAAAAAAAAAAAAAAAAAAAAAAGGTGAAAGTTGTGGCTAAAAAATAGTGTGATATCAAATTTCCAAGCTTATATTACGGTACTTATTTAACATTTTTTGATAAAAATTTACCATATGTAAGTCGAGTACCTAAGTATGCGTTGATAGAAAGCCTTTTCTCCTTTACTAAATACATCATAACGTGTTTCTGAAAATTAATTTTTTTTAATTATGCATGATGGGCTTGGCGGCCATCTTTCCATATTTTACACAAATTTCTAAGCACACAAGTTCATTGTTAAGATTGGAAGTTCGAAATTGTTACTGAAGCAAACATTTTATTCTTTTAATTTATGGAAATGAGTGCCTAAAAATTTGTGTCTAAAAATAAAGCTAAAGTAACTTCAGGTTTCATCTTATGATTCTCTTTTTTCGGAGGGGGGGGGGGGATTAATTAATTAGTTAAAGCAGTAAAAATCAATTTGTTTTTTCAAAATAAAAAACTTTCTTAATTTATCTGTCTGTAGCTAAAACTAGAAGTTCGAAATTCTTAATAATGCAAATATGTTACGAGCTTGAGTGCTTAGACATTTGTGTAAAATGTGGAAAGATGGCCGCCAAGCCCATCATGCATAATTTAAAAAAAATTAATTTTCAGAAACACATTATGATGTATTTAGTAAAGGAGAAAAGGCTTTCTATCAACGCATACTTAGGTACTCGACTTACATATGGTAAATTTTTATCAAAAAATGTTAAATAAGTACCGTAATATAAGCTTGGAAATTTGATATCGCACTATTTTTTAGCCCCAACTTTCACCTTTTTTTTTTTTTTTACTTTTGAAAAGTTGTTTTTTAGTAGATATCAGTTCTTTTTTTAAAACAAATGATATATAATTGAAATAATTGTACTAGCTCAAATTCAAATTAGTCCTTGTATAGACTTTATAAGCAGGGAGCAAACAAAATATTATACATTTTGTTTACCTATCATTCATTTTTTATAGTGATTAATAATTTAAAAGTATGGAAAGTCAATTTCTTCTTTCAAAGTATCAGTCTTTCTCAATTTATATCTCCTTAAAATTTTCTACGAAAGATGAAAATTTAGTAAAAAACAGAGTCGAAATAAAATATATATTTACAGGTAGTCTGTCAGTTAATTGTTTTTTCTAACTTTTTTTGCTGACGGTTTTGCAAAATAAATTTACCTTTACAAATACCTACGGTTAATCCAAGAATGAAACCCCGCAGGCATTTAAAGAATCGAAGATCTGTAAATCTAGCAATTCTAGACATAATAAAAGAACATTTTTGATAAAAAAAATCTAAAAATTTAAAGATGTAAACTGTACATATAACTTCATCTTCATTTAGATCGTATTATAGAGAAGAAAGAATAAATATGTAATTTTACTCAAGTCTGTTTATCCATACCTATTTGCATGAATGTGAGGATATTAATTTACTATAAAATTTCCCCTAAATTGATTATCTTTAATAGTCTATTATTAAAGCCGCATGTACATTAGAATTAAATATTTTTAGGTTAAAATTTGCCTGAAATCTATAGTCTTATCGTTCGTCAAATTTGTTTTTTTATGCCCAGACTCTTTTTCTGAACTCTGACAAAAGATCACAGACATATTGAAGCTATCCAAATTCTTATATCTTTCTATCGTATTTCCTTTTTTGAGGGGGGGGGGGGTGAGGAAGAGCCCTTAAGAACTTCGTTTTGTTCTCAGAATTCTGAATTATTCATTCAAAAGATCTACCTACATAAGTCTTGTTGCAGAATTTTCATTAGCTAAGAGTTGCATCAAGTTATACATCATGTGAATCTATTAAATTAATTTTGTGAAATACTAGATGGGAGCCATTGATATTTCCAGACCATTTGCCTACATTTTAAACTTGAGTCATTTACTACTATTCATTAATTTTCTATACGAATTAAAGAAGTCGTTGTTTCCATGCCAACTGTACCTTTCACTATTGCTTGCTTATTTGTTTGTTTGATTTATTGAACACATACATCATATCACATGCGGATCACGGCGGCATTCGAATCTGTTTCCACCTACGCTCTCAAGCGATTAGCGGCATGGTGTCTTATCCACTCAGCCACGGTGGGGCACTATTGCTTTCTCTAATGCCCAGATACTCAAATTTAACCAAATGCACTTAGAATCATGGTCATAACAGAGAACATTTATATGTTAGAGCAGTGTTGCCAGTGGGCTACTTTTTTTAATTCAGATTTCTTGATTGCCAGCACTTATTATAAACGGTAAAATTCCCTTTGTTTTCGCCTTAATTAATATGTCATTAAATAAAGCGCATTTTACAATTTCAAAAAAGTGGTGCCAATCAAGTATCTGAATTAAAAAAAGTAGCCCATCTGGCAACACTGTGTTAGAGTGGTGACATATGTACAATTCGTGTACTCATTTTCAATTTTTTGTCCAAAGTACGGTAACTTAGTTTTCAGTAATAGACGAGGGAGATTTCAATTAAACTAACCAGAAAAGTTAACAAACATTGGCTTCCTGATTTGATTTTATTCAAAATTGTTTTAACCAACCAAAGTTAATGTCCGGGATCCAGATAAATTTTTCTCTGTTAGTAAAATTACATTGACCAATCAGTAGCCTCTATCCTTGCAGGCTTTTCGGTGTTTACTGCAAACATCATAAAGTTCGGAAAAATGCAGACGTCTGATTGATCAATCTCATCCCGCTAATAGCGAAAATCTATCTTGATCCCGGCCTATTCAACGCCCTTTAAATATTGGAGAAATCCTTGACACGTGTCAGGAAAACGTCACACAAAGCAGGCAAAACAAAGAAGAAAAATCATTCATTGGCTCGTGAATATGAACAAGCCGATGAATGATTTTGTTTCTTTGCTTTGCCTACTTTGTGTGATGTTTTCGTGACGCGAGTCAACACTTTCTTAAATATTTAGGAGGCTTTGGCTTATTTCACCACCATGAAGTTATGAAAGGAAAGGAACAGACATGTCAATCTTCTCGTGTGAAAAACTAGTTACCAAAAAAAAAAACGAGTTCTTTCCCTCTCTTCTGCCCTTTTCTCTCTTGATTTTGACCGATAGCAGCCCATTTACCAGTCTCCAGTACAAGATGCCGCTATATACGGTGGACGCAGGAGGGAGGGTGTTAGCGCGACCAATGACATAATAGGCCAGTTCATGATGTTTAAAAGTCATACGGAGTTGGATCGAGGCTAACGAAAAAGACAGGCTACCGCGGTGGGTCCGATTCTTCTTTTTTTACAAACCGCTGGAGTCACGTGATGCTCTTTTCACGCACCTTCTTTGGTGCATTCGAGCATCACGTGACTCCAGCGGTCTGTAAAAAAAGAAGAATCGGACCCACCGCGGTAGCCTGTCTTTTTCGTTAGCCTCAGAGTTGGAGCATCTTTACACGATGATTAGTACAAAGCTGCGCGCCGATTTTTTTTTGTGTCCATTGCCGTGTACAGATAATCAACTCCGTGTGACGTTATGAACTGGCCTTATATGTTGTTGGCCACAGTTTAGGAACAGCTACAAATGACTTCATCTATATCTACTCCGAGGTAAACGAAAAAGACAAGCTACCGCGGTGCTATAGCGCCTAGAATATATAGCGTGGAAATCGGCTATCCCAGTAATACTTTAAAAAGTGCTAAAATATTGGATCTCTTAAATTTCAAATGATGCTGAAATCCAATGAGTCGATCACAGCGATATCTGCAGGATATTTCCTAAATCTTTATGACGATTTGGTAACAGCGTCTAGAATACCTAGTGTGGAAATATTTTATTAAACAACGCTAAAAATTTGTATCCCATAAATGATCGACGATACTGCTAAAATCCCAAGTATCGATCGCAGCGAAATCTGCGGGATTTTCGTATTACATTTTGTATAGTCTAGCAATATCTTGCAGTTTGAGAAAATATCCTGCAGATGTCGCTGTGATCTGTATATTTCAGCAGCATCGTTGCACATTTAAGGATACAATATTTTAGCACTTTTTTAAGTATTACAGGGATAGCCAATTTCCATATGTCGCTGTGATCGACATTCATCGTTCAGCCTCGTTCAACATTTATGGGATACAATTTTTTAGCACCTTTTTAATAAGCCGATTTTTAAACTGTATCTTCTAGATACTATAGCTCCGTTATAGGCCTAGATTATATGTTGTAAAAATCGACTATCACAGCAATACTTAAAAAAGCGCGGAAATAGTGAATCCCTTAAATGTACAACGATGTTGAATTCCAAACAGTCATTTGCAGCGACATCTGCAGGATATTTTTTAAAGAAGAAAGAGACACGTGTAATGCACCGCTATAGCGTCTGGAATACATAATGTGGAAATTTGCTATCCAAGCAGTGCTAAAAAGTTGTATCCCTTAAATATGCCCCCTATATATTCTAGGCGCTATAATTTGGTCTAGACGCTCTAGCATTATTTTTTTTTTTACATTTTATTAACATACATCTGACCTGTGTGCTTGGCGTCAAGCCCGCTGTAATAATACGATGTTTACTTTGAAAGTATATCACAGATGTCGCTGCGATCAGCTCCCTGGATTTCAGCGTCAGTGCACATTTAAGGGATACAACTTTTTAGCGCTGCTTGGATAGCAAATTTCCACATTATGTATTCCAGGCGCTATAGCGATGCATTACACGTGTCTCTTTCTTCTTTAAAAAATATCCTGCAGATGTCGCTGCAAATGACTGTTTGGAATTCAACATCGTTGTACATTTAAGGGATTCACTATTTCCGCGCTTTTTTAAGTATTGCTGTGATAGTCGATTTCTACAACATATAATCTAGGCCTATAACGGAGCTATAGTATCTAGAAGATACAGTTTAAAAATCGGCTTATTAAAAAGGTGCTAAAAAATTGTATCCCATAAATGTTGAACGAGGCTGAACGATGAATGTCGATCACAGCGACATATGGTAATTCCAACGTAACTATTTCAAAAGACATCAATTGAGAAAACGTTTCGCTCAGAGAAGATCTAGAAAATGTTGCTGCTATCGACATTTGTCATTCAGTATTTTTCAATATTTATGGGATTCAATTTTTAGCAATTTTTAAAGTATTGCTGGAATATCCGGTTTCCACACCATGAGCATGATCTAGGTAGATTTTTCTTTGTTATCGCAACGAGATTGACCAATCAGAAGCTAGAATTATTGCTAACTATTCACTGTTTGCAAAAATGTACCTGGATCTCGACCTATATTTCTAGACGTTATGACTGAGCTCAAGAATAGAACAGAAAGCAAACTCCGTATTTTGATACATTAAGGCCGGGATCCAATTAGGAACAAGTGTGTCGCTATAACGAAGTAGCGACATATGGCCAATAAAGATTTATTGGTAGAAGTGATAAAAACAAATCGTTAAAGGCCTTTGCGAGCGTGTCATTATCGTCAGACTAATGCATATTGAATTATTTCCCTAGTCTAATAAAGCTCGTCCATGCGCGTATCGTCTAATGGAGGATATTCCAAATGTGGGTTCAAGGCTGAACAAGTCACGTGGTACCGGCAATTTACCTAAAGAACTTCTAACTGATGAGAAGGGAAACAGGAAACTACTACTGCTT
This sequence comes from Maratus speciosus, assembly GCA_963932465.1. Classification (NCBI taxonomy): domain Eukaryota; kingdom Metazoa; phylum Arthropoda; class Arachnida; order Araneae; family Salticidae; genus Maratus; species Maratus speciosus. The sequence goes on from OZ010799.1 coordinate 93,956,700, forward strand.
TCTCCCGTGAACTGTTTCATTGGCTAGCGGGGATTTACATTACGTCGACGGAGCCTTCCCTTCTTTACGTTAGACGTTTTTGCTTTGACCACGTGATCATAACGTAGATAGAATAGCCTCTATTCAAGAAAGTGGATTGCCGCACTATAGCACCTAGAATATATAATGTGGAAATTGGCTATCCCTGTAATACTTAAAAGAGTGCTAAAATATTGTATCCCTTAACTGTGCAACGATACTGCTGAAATATACAGATCACAGCGACATCTGCAGGATGTTTTCTCAAACTGCAAGATATTGCTAGTCTATACAATGTAATACTAAATCCCGCAGATGTCGCTGTGATCGATACTTGGGATTTTAGCAGTATCGTCGCACATTTAAGGGATACAAATTTTTAGCGTTGTTTGGATAGCATATTTCCACACAAGGTATTCTAGACGCTGTAGCCATACTTTCGGCAAAAACTTGAAATGAGCATGCTTCCTGTGCATATATCACCACTCTTATGTATAAAGGCTCTCTGTTATGGTGTTGATTCTGAGCGCTCTTTGTTAAATTTCTATATTTGTGTTTTAGAGAAAGCAATACAGAAGAGTACTGTTACTATGGAAACAACAACTTCTTTAATATCGAAATGTATAGCAAAGGAGTTCAGAATCAGTGCTTTAAACAGTTTCGAATATGTATTGTCGTTATGACAATCAATACCCTTCCTGGATGTGGAAATGCAAAATTGTGTTCAACATAATGGAGGATATTCCATCTACATTTTGATCACGTGGTCAAGGTAAAAACTTCTATCGTAAAGAAGGGAAGGCTCCGTAGACGTGTAATGTAAATCCCCGCTAGCCAATGAAACGGTTCATGGGGCAAAGTAGTAGTATCTTCCCTTCTTATCAATTAGAAGTTCTTTGGATAAATTACCGGTATCACGTGACTTTTTTCAGACTCGAACCCATATTTGGAATATCCTCCATTGGGCGCAATCTAGATAGATTTTTGGCTGTTAGAGAAACGAGATTCATCAATCAGAAGCCTGCATTTTTGTGAACTTTTCGCTGTTTGCAGAAATGCAGGCTATTGATTGGTGATTCTCGTTTCGCTAACAGCGAAAAATCTATCTGGATCCTAGCCTACATTTCTATAAACATTGCACTTCATCCACGGCACTAAAAAAATGACTCAAAACTTTCATGACATAGGCCGGGATCCAGAAACAGCAAATATTCTCAAACATGCAGGCTTCTGATTGGTCAAACTCATTTCGCTAACAGCGAAAAATCTATCTGAATCTCAGCCATAGTTATCTTCGATGAAATCAATGCAAAAGGATAATATAAAAGAAAAGTATAAGATTTCTAAAATATTTTGGCGGGTTTATCGCTATTTGGCATAATTTGTAAACTTTAGAACTAATTAACAGTTTTTCGCTAATTATGAATAGAAAATTAATGTTTTTAAAGCTGAATTTTATAAAAGCACGTAGATTGAGTAAATATCTACCCAAAAATTCAATCCTTACTTTTTTCTGTCCATTATTTAAGTCTCTACCTCAATTGAAACATAAGTTGTGACGAAGAAAATAAATCTGTCATTTTCAGTATCTCGACGTTATTTTAAAAAATCTATATCTCTGTTTATAATTAATTTATGAGGATGCATTTGATCTCAAATTGAAGATCTTCTTTATTAGGTCCTTCTGGTGGTGGTTTCATTTTTCTGCGATGATTGCTTCTTTTGATATGGGAAATTTTACGCTGGCATATTTCGTCCATTTAACATGGAGAAGTTGTCATCAGTATAATAAGCAGTTACGGTGTCTTGCCGTTATTCTTGGCGTTTGTTTGTTTGGCGGGGTTAGCATTTTTTTTCAGCTTGGCTTGGCAGAACGACCGTCCTGCTTGATGTAATTTCATTTGGCTTCTCAAGGACATCCGTCCTCCTATTTCATTCTTTTGTTGTGATGGGAAATTATAGAGCGGTCAGCTAGCTAAATGCGGCGTTATCATAGTTACTGACCTAAGATAAAAACCCGGGAACTGACCTTTAGAAGTCAATTGAAATTACATATAATGTAGTAGGGGGCGAAGCATTCATCCTCTAATGGCGAGTACCAAGATTCGAATATGTGAAAAGCAAGCTATAAAAAGCGGGTGTGATAATATTGCAGAAAATACTTGTTTCTTGGAAATATGCATCAGTATATATAATTATCATTCAGATTCCCTTTTTTATTGTGATATTGCTCACATTTATTTCTAAAAACAGAAATTGCTGTCTTGAACATGGGAAAATTTCCATCTTGAAAACGGATAAATACCAAAAAGAAAAATAGACGGCAACTTTACTGCCTCTAAAGTTTCCGTTTTTCCGTGGATTATTATTATTATTATTTATTTATTTTTGTTACAGTGCACTTAATTCTGTAGTTAGCTTGTCTGTCCACCGTGCCTTAGATTACAGATATGAGTATAAAAATACGTATTTAAATATATTTTTACTTTCTTCTATCTTTACAAGAAGAAAGTATTGGATTCATGAAAATTTTCGAATTCCGGTTTTCGACGGATTTACACGTTTTAGGGGTCAGAGATTCCAAAAAACATGTTTTTACAAAATGTCTGTCTGTGACTCTGTGAGTCTGTCTGTCTGTGTGTATGTGACACAAATTTTGTGGGCGCTCTATCTCAAGAACTAATGCACGGAATTTAATAAAAATTGATATTCGGTTAGTCCCTAATACAAATTGATGCTGATTAGTTTTTGGTGTAAATCGCTCAACAGGTGGCGCTGCTATGCTGCATTTTTCACGATTTTCGCAATAGCTCTATCTCAAGAACTAATGCACGGATTTCGATCAAACTTCAGATTTAGTTAGTCCTTGATATGAATTGATGCTGATTACGTTTTGGTGTAAATCGACCAACAGGTGGCGCTGTTATGATGAATTTTGCAGGATTTACACGATTTCCCCAATAGCTCTATCTTAAGAACTAACGCACGGATTTTCATCAAACTTCAGATTCAGTTAGTCCTTGATATGACTTGCTACTGATTATGTGTTGGTGTAAATCGCCCAACAGGTGGCGCTTCTGTGCTGCCTTTTTCACGATTGCCTCAATAGCTCTATCTATAGAACTAATGGACGAATTTTCACCTAACTTCAGATTTAGTTGTATGTTGACACAAGTTGTTGATAATTAGGTTTTGGTGTTAATCATTCAATAGGTGGCGCTGCTATGCAGGAATTTTCACGATTTTCGTTATTGCTCTATCTCAAAAACTAATGTACGGATTTTCTCCAAACTTCAGATTCAGTCAGACGTTGACATAAATTGTTGCTGATTAGGATTTGGTATAAATCACCCAATAGGTGGCGCTGCCAGGCAGCATTTTTCTGAATTTAGACGATTTCAGTGATAGTCATATCTCAAGAACTAACGCACGGAATTTCATATCGTTAGAATCCTCATGAGATGCATAGATTGCCATTTAATTTTGGCAGTGTGATAGCGGATTTTGAAGTATTAACATGTATGAGATAGAAGAAAGTTTTGGGATTGGTACATCCGACTAGTTCGTTTCGTCTTTTCTACTCTGAAAGAACAAAATATTGTTTATATTCGGAACAAAGTCAGAATAGATTTAACATATCAGCTTTACAATAATTGCATACCAAGTTTGAACTGGTTGGATGATCCAATCCCAAAACTTTCTTCTATCTTATGTATTTTAATATTTCAAAATGTTGTTACAGATGTCAATATTTCATTTTTATTAGTTCAATACTATACCAACTTTCACTTTCATCTTAAATTTCTGCTTCAGTCAATTAATCGGAGTATAAACGAGTTAACCTCGATCATGATATTTATTAAAATCACGAATAGTCGGCTTATTAGGAAGGGAAGTTCCCGTCGATTCACTAGCCACTGGTGTACAATGGAACTACGAAAAATTAAGATTACACAAAAATCGCTATTACAGCGCCCCCTCCCGGCGGAATTTCCCCCCCGTTCTGGCAGGACCTTTTTGCCATGGCCAAAAACATACACAAAAAAATTCGTTCAATTCTATGCATAATTTCATACACTTTTCGATGGTACAATATTCAAAATGTCACAAAAATCGCTATTATAGTGCCCCTACCGGCGGATTTTTTTCAAATTCAGAGAGGACTTACTTGCCATATCCAGAAACTTAAAATAAAAATTTGGTTCAATTCTATTCTTAACTTCATACACTTTTTGATAGTACAATGACGACAGACAAACGGACACTCGTACAGACAGACATTTTCTATAAACATGTTTTTTTTGGGGGGGGGGGGGGGGATCTCTGAGCCCTAAAACGTGTAAATCCGTCGAAAACCGGAAGTCGAAAAAATTTTCGATTACAATGCTTTTTCTACTCTTGAAGATGGAAGGAAGTAAAAAGCGGGGGAGGCAAAGTCAGGAAACCCAGGGCCATGGTCCAGCTAGCCCATGATTTAATGAGGCACCCTGTTGTCTCCAGAAACAAAAGTTTAAAGTAGGAATTTGTACTAAAATAGTAGGTTGTAGTAGTAGGTTCGATTCTCTGTTGTCCAACCAGGAAAAAAATTGTACAGCTTTCAGATTTCACGTTCGTCTTAGAAAGGTCTTTTCATGGCAGTATAGCCTAAATTCACGTATAATGATCTATAATTTACTTTGTAAAACGGATTGTCTAATTTACGACCCCATTTGGACTTGCGTTAGATTACTTTTACTAGATTATTTTAATCAATAAATTCGAAATTAATATTTGCAGACGGTACGTATGTCCAATATACTAGAATCAGACAAATTACTTCTCTGTTATTTCTGAACATAATCACACATCATCCGCAGTGCAAATACTTTCGCACTTAGCTTTAATCGCATTTGGAAATCCACAAGAATATTATTTGCCGCAGGAAATATCCTCCATTTTTCATTTATTACGTCCATTCGTTTACTGTCCTGATGGCACCTTTGTCCTGAATGTTTAATGATAACGGCACCACTTGATTGTTATTACACGCTGCTTCCTACTTCCAACGATTTCGGCTTGAAATATAATTCAGATGCTCCATATTAAATGGGGTCTTTTCAGCATTGAAGGTAAGTATGATTCTTTGCGTTATAATCCCGCAGAGTTTTGGGGACGAGACAATAAAAGAATTTATTTGCATTCTAAAACACCCAGGTCGTACTGATGGTTATCAAATATTGTCTGTTTGATAACCGTCTAATTGATGTGATAACATTTATTGTCTATTGGTCAAATATTGTCTGCATTAAGCCTAAAACTGACAATATTAAGCTCTTTATAACCAATCAAACAATCCCAAGAAAAGTGAAAATAAGTGATCCAAAAAATAAATTATGATCCATATGTAAAAAATAATAAGCACAACTCACCAGGACAGAAAATTTGCAAAGGGTGAAGATAGATATAAATATGCGTACCTTGCCAAGCCTATGCACTGGGTAACGTTGAAGCTTTGGCTGGCAGACAAAGAAAAATAATAATCTATATACGGGGTGTCCATACATAATTAAACGACACTACTTTAAAGTTGTCTACAGACAAAATTATTGTCCATAAAGTTGTGAAATTTTATGAAAAACATAATAATGGGATGGGAATTTGTTTAAGTTAAAAAATATATACATAAAAATAGTTTAAAATTTCGCCACCAGAGGGCGATTTTTAATAAATTACACATTTAGCATTACGATAGTTTAGGAATTTTATTTATTAACTTAACCTGATTCTAAAGACAGCATTTCCCAGACCACACTGTGGTCAACTGTGGAACATGCTATCTTACGATTCCAGATGGTATCTGAAAATGATGATGAAAGTCATGCAGAACATTTTTGGTTATAACAAAATTTGTTAAACTGTCGTAAATGTATGCTCAATGTGTAATTCGTTAAAAAACGGCCTCTTTTTTTTTTTTTTTTTTTTTTTTCTCGCAAACAATTTTCCATACTTTTATTATGTCCACCAAAAAATTTCACAACATCCTGAACATTAGTTTCTTCTGTAGATAATTTTAAAATACGGTCGATTAATTATGAACAGCCTGTAAATAAAATTTCTAAACTATCGTAATGTTAAATGTATAATTTATTAAAAATCGCCCTCTGGGGGCGAAATTTTGAACTATTTTTATTTATATATTTTTTTAGCTTAAACAAATTCCCATCCCTTTAATATGTCTTTCACTAAATTTCACAACTTAATGAACAATAGTTGTGTCTGTAGACAACTTTAAAGTAGGGTCGTTTAATTATGGACACCCTGTATATTACTCTATCGTACATATATATACATATATTACGCTGTCGTACATGGCACAGAAATCGCGATTATTTGTTAATTGTTTAATGGCAACGCCCGAATGAAACGCATCTCATTGGTTATTGAACAGCATTTAATGCATCTCCATACCAGTAAGGGGGGTTACCATAGGGAGGATCCTGTTCTGCCGCCAAGTTTGTCACCAACTTGGCGATATATCACCAAACTTGGCAACCAAAATTAGTCGCCAAAAGTGACGCCAACTTGGCGATATCTCTAATATTTCATCAAATTCCCGTAGCCTTCTATTGTAAACCAATAGGGTTTACTTGCTTACAGAAAATCAACAAATTGAGATATTTTAATACAAAGGAAACTAATATTAGCTTAAGCGATTATTTCAATTATAGTTAAGGGAGTCAAAGTAAATTAAATTATGAATAAAAATAGCATGATACAATGCTTAGCATGCTTTCCCAAACATAAATATTAAGGGAGACCAAACTGGTCGCCAAGGCCGGCTAGTAAAGAAATAAACGAGAGGCTTGTGCTGCCATCTAACGTTAAAACAAAAAGAAAAAGTTAAGAGATAGTTGCCTGCTAATAGCAGGCAACTATCTCTTAAATTACTGGCAATGAAGTTGCTATTGTAAATCTAGATACTAATAGATATGAGAATTAAAAATCGATAATATGTTAGTAAACAATAAGTAATATAGGAAAGCAAACAGTAAATGGTTTTCAAAAAATGTAGGTAAGATAAATGTAGGTAATAACTGAAACTAATTGTTGAATAGATCAAGTATGTGATATTAATTAATAAAAAAAAAAGAAAAGTGCCCGGTTAAACTGATGGCGTTGAGCTCAGTCTATTCACACTAATTGTATATTATACTCTTACTTCAAAGAATAATGTCTTTCGAAAAATAAATTAAGGAGGGGATTAGCTCCCCCCCCCCCCTGTTTCACATCTTTATACTAACCAATGAGCCTCCAAATCTCATCAGGGAAGCGCCTTATCAGAATAAATCGGTATACCAAATTTGAAACAAATCGAATAGGAAAACCCATTTATCTAAATTAAGGGGGCTATTAGCTTCCCGTTCCCCCCCTTTATACTTAACCAATGAAACTCCATATCTGATCAGGGAAGCGCCTTATCATAATAAACCGGTATACCAAATTCGAAGCAAATCGGATAAGGAAGCCCATTCATCTAAATTAAGTGGTATTACCCTCTCCCCTCCCCAATCCCCCTTTATATTTAAACGATGAACCTCCAAATCTAACAGTGAAGCCCCTAATCAGAATTAACCGGTATACCAAAATTGAAGCAAATCTGATAATTCTGCATGAAAAACTCATTTATCTATGTTAAGGGAGGATAAGCCCACCATTCCCCCACACCTTTATACTTAACCAATTTACCCCCAAAACTAATCAGGGAAGCGCCTTATGATAATGAACCTAGAAATTTTTTTTTTAAGTAAATCGGATATTTCTATCAAGAGTCATCGCGTTACAAATGTACGTACATACAGAACCTGCGGGCACATTAGCTCTGAGGCTTTGATAGCTTGTGGGCTAAAAAAAGTAAATTGAAGAAATAAAAGTCCTTCCGGCCAGTGCCGGGAGGAAGAGGTAGCTTTCATATTCCTTATTTTTTAAAAGCCAGCTTATATTATTCAAACACACGGAGCTCAAATTAGTGGAATCCGATTATAGAAGATTAAATACTAATTTTTGTCAATATTGAATATGAATGAGAATTTCGCCAAATTAGTCAGCGTTATCAAAGCTGGTTTTATTAAAATGATTTATATTTTGTCGCCAAATTCGGTGATATCCCGAATTATATTAATAATTATATTAACCCGAATTATCGGTGATTACCTGCCATTTTAAAACAACATAATGGGTGCAACAAAGCTCACCAATGAACTTGGTCGAGACCTTAGTAATTCCTGTGCACATGCTTACTCATATCTAAATCGGTTGATATATACCAGTGCTGTTCCAGGCAAAAAATCAGATTTTTCAAAATGTCACACACATTCGAAATTCAAACTGCTATATCTCGGCCTTTTTTTTAGATAAAGGCAAAACAAAAAATGATCCAGAATCTTTGTAACAAGCTGAAACAGATAAGAAAAAAATCTTTTTCAATTTCTAAATTTTTTGTGCCTCATTTTAAATTAAATTTTTTTTAAATGGCCGCCATTTTGAAACAAGATGGCGGATGAGGCTGGCCAACGAACTCGGTCGAGACATTGCTATGTACTATGCACATTCTTTGTCGCATCCAAATCGGTTTATAAATACGTGTATTATCGCGTGACAAATATCAGATCGTTTCAAAATGCCAGCCATTCTAGAAGTTCAAAGTGCTATAACTCAGTCATTTTTTAAGATATAGACGAAACGAAAAATGCTCCAAAATCTTTGTATCAAGGTCAAATATATAAGAAAAAAATCTTTTTCAATTTCTAATTTTTTTTGTACCTCATTTTAAATTAAAATTTAAAAAAAAATTAAAGGCCGCCATTTTGAAACAAGATGGCGGATGATGTTGGCCAACGTACTCGGTCGAGACATTGGTATGTACTATGTACACACCAAGTTATATCCAAATCCGCTCATAAATACGCGTGTTATCGCGTGACAAAAATCATATCGTTTCAAAATGCCAGCCATACTAGAAATTCAAAGTGCTATAACTCAGCCATTTTTTAAGATATAGACGAAACGAAAAATGCTCCAAAATTTTTGTATCAAGCCAATTCACATAAGAAAAAATTCTTATTCAATGTCTAATTTTTTTGTGCCTCATTTAAATTTTTTTTAAATGGCCGCCATTTTGAAACAAGATGGCGGATGAGGCTGGCCAACGAACTCGGTCTAGACATTGGTATGTACTACGTACACACGAAATTTTATCCAAATCGGTTCATAAATACGAGAGTTACAGTATGACAAAGATCACATATATATGGATATATATAAATAAATATATATATCAGTTTTGAACGGAGGGTGGTTTCGGGGTCTAGGGGTCATGATCGGTGAAAATATACCAAAATTTTTCGGAATCGTTTTCCTCCGAACGGCTGCAATAGGTAGCTTTTTGTAATGAAAGCTACCTAAAAGTAGAGAGGAATATATACATATATGGTATTTCAGTATAACGTACAAACTGTATGAGGTGGTAGAACACATTACAGTAAACAAATTTTGTATAGGTAAGAATCTACTATAGGTAATATAGGTCGCAGTCTACTCATTCAGTCAAAATTACAGTGCTTCTCTTCAATCTGGGCCCAAATTTTTGCTCATAACCTTAAAAATATTGAAGACCTTTTAACGATACTTATAACAGAATTATTTTGTTGTGTGCTAAATTCGATGAAATCAAGGTAAGTGCAGTGTAATTCGGTCGATTACAAATAGTGGATAGTCTAATTTAACGCTGATTGTTCGCGGATAGAGGCCACTTGCACCACATCTTGTGATATTGTCTCGTTTAAGATTTTGAAAGTGGCAACTATCCCCATCCAATCATTTTTGAATTAGACGATCCACTTTTCGGAATACGATTGACATTATATACGGTGCGCCGACCCAATTACTCTGTATTTCTGTCACTTTTCTTGATTTCATCGCATTTTGCAAATTGCAAATTAATTTTTTTGTAAGTATCGTTAAAATAGCTTCAATATTGTTGAAGTTATAGCCATAAATAGAGGCTTTGCATCCTCTAATTTTAACCGAATAAGTAGATTGCGAGCTTGGTTTCCTATACAAAAATTGTTTGTGGTGATGTGGTCTACAAACTCATGTTTCCAAACATTATACTCAAACACCCTGTATATGAGGCATTCTCACATAATTTTGACTTTTAAGTCCCTGAATAATAATTTTTATTCTAGTACGTATTCTTTTTTTATTATTATTATTTCTTATACTAGAAAACATCCCATTGCATGACTGTGTAACAATATTAACGAGATATAAGTTTTGGGCGATGCTGGGGTCCAAATATGCCACGAAATTCCTATACCGTCCAGTGTCTCTGATGCTGATTTTTAAGTTTGGACCTATCTGTATAAAATTGGTTCAATAAAAGTAATTAGATGTAATTTTTTTCGGAACTGGGACTATTGTTTTACATAAATATGTAGCAAAAAATCAACCCACACACATTTTTACGGTTGTTATTATTTTTTGAAATCTGTCCTTGGATTTTAGATTCCTTACCGTCCCTCTTGCTAAAATTATACAAAAAATGCCTTCATTTGCAGCCACAGAATTTTTTTCACCTTTTTTCTCGTGCAGAAGTATGCTAGAGAAAGAATGGCTAAAATTCTTTGAAAAGAAATTTTACTACCAGGGGTCGATGCAGATTTTTATTCTCGGGGCCCATTTTGTGAAAAGTAAAAGTTATTTTTGTGTATTTTACTATATTTTTGTGAATTTTATAATATTTTTGTAAAAAACAACATTTTGTAACGAAAGTTGAAATACAGTTACTCAAATTCGAACCAAGCATTCATTAACAAAAACTTCTTCAAATCCTCTTGCTAAAGTTTTTGTTTTTGGTGAACTGGTTTTATTTACAAAAATACACATTTTAAAACAGTTTTTATGAAAAGGAATTTTACGCAGGAGCCTGTTTTATTAAAACGAATTTTGTGAAGGGGCCCATTTTATTAAATTCATTTTTGTGAAGGGGCCCATTTTATTAAATTTATTTTTGTGATGGGGCCCATTTTATTAAATTTATTTTTTGTGAAGGAGCCTATTTTATTAATTCGATTTTTGTGAAAGGGCCTTAAACAGACCTCAAATTTTGTCTGGATCGTCTCCTGACTGCAGAATTTAAACCAGCATTTAAATATCAATTTCAAGCATCGTGACTTTATTTGGTAGTCTTGTCCGTCCACAAGGTTTATTCCTGCACTTTTCGAGATAAATTAATTTTTTTTATATTTAATCCAATGTAAATAACTTTATAGAAATCAATTAACATTGTGGCTATCACTTAGTATTAACATAATTTGCCTAAAAATAGGTGGTAATTTCCCTTATAATATTCCATCCTTACCACAATGGCGGATCTAAGGGGGGGGGGCGATCGCCCCCCCCCCCCCTTGGGCAAATAAAGGGTTTGAAAAACGGCATTATGCGTCCTCACGAGAAATGACTTGGGGCGAAGCTCGAGCGCGGCGCGACCCGTCCCGGGTCGCGCCAGTTTTAATCCACAAGACTCGTGCTGGGTCAGGTCTTCCCTCTTTTAGAGCCGGGCCGTGTCCTGAGTCCTGATCTTAAATTTTTCTGCAGATTCGGGTCTGGCCAGACTTCTTTTTCTTCCAGGTCGAGCCTGGCCTGGACTTCATTCTTCCTAGAGGTCTGCACTGGCCGAAATTTCCAAGTCGGGCCTCGGCCCGGAATAAAAGCTAAACGTTCAGTCCGTGTCAGTCCTTATGATAAGCGTTACTGGCCCGATCGCGACCTGTGCAGTGCACTCCTCTAAATTCCGACTGTCTGTCCGTCTGTCTGTCCGTCTGTCTCTCTATATGTGACACAAATTTTGTGGGCGCTCTATCTCAAGAACTAATGCTCAGAATTTAATAAAAATTTATATTCAGGTAGTCCCTGATATAGATTGTTGCTGATTAGTTTTTGGTGTAAATCGTCCAGCAGGTGGCGCTGCTATGTAGCATTTTGCAGGATTTCCGCAAAAGCTCTATCTCAAGAACTAATGCACGGAATTTTATAAAACTTCAGATTCCGTTAGTCCTTGACATGAATGGATGCTGTTTACGTTTTGGTGTAAATCGCCTAACAGGTGACGCTGCTATGCTGCATTTTGCAGGATTTACACTATTTTTGCAGTAGCTCTATCTCAAGAACCAATGCACACATTTTCATCAAACTTCGGATTTAGTTAGTCCTTTATATGGAATGATGCTGACTACGTGTTTGTGTAAATCGCCCAATAGGCGGCGCTGCTATGCTGCATTTTGAGCTATTTCCTCAATAGCTCTATCTCAAGAACTAATGCACGAATTTCCATCAAACTTCAGATTTAAGTATAACTTGATTAATATTGCCGCTGATTATGTGTTGTTGCAAATCGCTCAACAGGTGGCGCTTCTATGCTGCATTTGTCATGATTTGCACAATACCTCTATCTCAAGAACTAATGCACGAATTTTCCTCACAGTTCAGTTAGACGTTGACATAAGTTGGTGATAATTAGGTTCTAGTGTAAATAACCCAATAGGTGGCGCTGCTATGCTGCATTTTGCTGGATTTACACGATTTCAGTGACAGTCATACCTCGAGATCTAATGCACGGAATTTCATATTTTTAGAATTCTCATGATGAACACAGATTGGCACTGAGATAGTGAATTTTGAAGTATTGACATGTATGAGATAGAAGAAAGTTTTGTGATGGCCACAACATACTAGTTCCTTGTACAGCTTTAAAATTGTGATTTTCTTTTATCATCCGTTTCTTTCATTCTAAACTGACTTTTTAACTGGATTTTCATTTGAATGTAATTGTCTCATATTTTTAAGTAGTGTTTATGTACATAATTGCCTAAATAGTCCTTAATAATATCGTTTTTATGTATTCATGAATTTGGAACATAATCTGAAAATAAAATATGAGCATAAGTAAGTGTGGTGTGCTTTATGAATAGTTTTAAAGGCAAAATGCAGGCTGTGCTGGAGTCGATTTTTTAGCTTTTATACCGGGCCGGGCAATAATTTTTTTGTGCAGGTTGGACCTGGACTTGGGCCAGAAAATTTCAGCCCGGGAAAACCTCTAACTGACATATCAAAAGCCGCTTTATTTTTTTTTAAATGCTTCTTTCATCCATCATCCCATAGCTAATGAACATACAGGGTGTCCCAAAATGCACTGGCTGATTTTAAAATTCAATAACTTGCAAATGGTGGCAGCTATTAAAACAAATACTTGCAGGAGAGTTATGTAAGAAGTCAAGGAGCAGGGGTGATTATGTTCCGAATTTTCCAAAAATTTTACCCTCTCGCTGCGCATTCCGCGATTTCCACGGCCAACGTAAAAGTAGCAAAATTTTCACAACCCGCGATTTCCGCAGCAAATCTTTTTTTTATGACCTAATTCTATTTAAAAAAAAAAAAAAAAAAAAACTCTTTCACAAAGGTTTTGGGCATATTTTAACTCTAAAATATATGAAGATTTGAAATATGTAATAGAATAAATGCGCAATTTTTGAAGCTACTTTGCTTAAAAATACGCGGCGTTCGGTTCAGAAAATTAAAAAAAATCATCAATGCTTAAATTCGGAATAAAAATAGTCACGAATTTTGACAAATGGTCGTCATAAAAAATCTATTTCGTCAATCTAAAAATAACTTCAATTCCTCCAAAGGATCACGGAAAAAGCGCAAATTTTGTCAAAAGGACGACGAAAAAGAGGGAATTTGTTCAAAGAGACACCGAAAAAGCGCAAATTTGGTCAAAGGACCGCTGAAAAAACGCGAAATTCTTCACATGATCGAGAAAAAAGTGAGTTTCGTCAAAGGGCAGCAGAAAAAACTTAAATTTCGTCAAAGGATCGCGGCAGAAAACGGGAATTTTGGCAAATGGCCACGAAAAACCACGAATTTCGTCAAAGGTTTGCGAAAAAATGCAATTTTTATCAAAGGGTCGCGAAAGAAACGCGAATTTCATCAAAGGGTCGCGAAAGAAACGGGAATTTCATCAAAGGGTCGCAAAAGAAACGGGAATTTCATCAAAGGGTCGCGAAAGAAACGGGAATTTCATCAAAGGGTCGCAAAAGAAACGCGAATTTGGTCAAAGAGTCTCGAAAAAACTCCAATTTTGTCAAAGGATCGCGGATAAAACTCGAATTTCATCAAAGGATTGCTGAAAAAAGCGAGTTTTGTCAAAGAGTAGTGGAAAACGCGCATTTTGTCAAAGAGTCGTGGAAGAAATGCAAATTTCACCAAAGAGTCATCGAAAAAATACAGCGGTCTCTTTAGAAAACAGCACATATATATATATATCTATATGTTTATTATTATAGATATCGTTTTTAATCTGAAATAATATACTGAACTAACTTTTGAAGAAACGGGTTAACACAAACACAGATTGCGCAAGAATCTGCACTCAGCGACTCAGCCTGAAATCGACCCGCATCGAAAACAGTTAACCCGACCTGCAACAAAAATAATTAGTGCCAGGTTTGAATAACCCCCCTCCCTCTACTGTAACCTTTCAGAAAATTTGCTTTGAATTTCAGAATTTTTTTATTTTTATTTATTGGGAATCATCCCTAATCAGGAGTTTTTTTACTGCGATTCTATATTTTAGTTTAAAATAGCAACGATAGAGGGCGCTGCAAGCAATAGACGCTAAATCTGTGCCCGGAGGAGGAAGGCCAGAAATTGGGCCCCGATTTAACGACTATTTATTGCAGCGCCATCTATCGCTGCTATTGTAAAGTAAAATCAAGAATTGCAGCAAAAAATCTCCTGACATCTTACATAACCTGCAAGATTTTTTTTAAATGGCTGTCATCATTTGCAAGTTATTGAATTTTAAAATCAGTCAGTCCATTTTGGGACACCCGGTATGTTTTTTGATAAGTTTCAAAGCATCTTTACTGAATTACAACTGATCTTACAAGGAGAGGGCCAACCTTGTTAATCACAGATTTTGATTATTTTAATATATATGTTGTCGGGTAGAGGCCCCTTAGTGTCAGGTTCAACGGATTTTATCCAATGCTCCTTAGTTCTTGAGAAACCGGGGGGTCTAATATTAGTGCACAACTTAAATACTTACTTTGCTACAACAATGATAGGTCAGTCGTAGCTCAGTTGGTATGGTATTAACCGGCTGATTGGCGGGCCCGGGTTCGATACCTGAATGCGCTACATTTGTTTTTCTCATTTTTTGTTTTATAAATTTACTTGTAAGTATAACTTAATAATCTCACTGTCAATTAAAATTTTTAATATTGTATATCAATTATAATTTTAACTTATTTAATTTTTTACTTTTAATTGAATAGTTGTAATAAAACATCATAAAACTGTTATTTTTTTTAAAAAAATCACTTTTAAAATGTATTTCATATATTCTTTATTGTTGCAATGATATTGAGCAATTGTGTCAATTCGTGATTTTAAAGAAACATCATTTACGCATTGCTTTAACAAAGGAAGTCAATGAGATAATACTATTATTCTGTTTTTAAAGTAACAAGCATAATCATATTAAAAATTAGCATCAGAATTAAATTACAACCGATTTTTTGCATATTAAAGATTTTTAAATTTGTAATAAGTATGCTTGCGCTTTCAATTATTTTGCTTTCCCCTTTATCTTTTTTCTGCTTTTATTTTATTTGAATATTCCTTTTTTTTATCATAACTAGATGGCACCACAACAGAATTTGTCACGATTTTGGAACTTTTATCATTCAATAATAGATCCAATTTCTTTTTAAATCTCTTTAATGGATGAGAAATGATAGTTTATAAATAAGAAATGATAAATTTAAGTTTGTTAACATTATAATTAATGTTTGGTGTTAAAATTTTTAATTGAAATTATTAAATTATAATTATAACTATATTTATAAAACAAAAAATGAGAAAAACAAATGTAGCGTATTCAGGTATCGAACCCGGGCCCTCGGATCAGCCGGCAAACGCCATACCAACTGAGCTACAACTAACCTGTCATTTTTGCTGCGAGGTAAGTATTTAAGTTGTCTACTAATATTAGACCCCCTGGTTTTTCAAGAACTAAGGGGCATTGGATAAAATCCGTTGAACCTGACACTAAGGGGTGTCTACCCTACAACATATATTAAAATAATCAAAATCTGTGATTAACAAGGTTGGCCCTCTCCTTGTTAAATATAAAGAGACAAGCAGTTTTATACCAAATTAGTACTTTTTACATAATTCTGAAGATTAAAAAGTATCCCTAAATAATTATTTGGACGTGTCCGTTATGGAGCTTTTACTGTATATTGTTTTTATCTTCAAAAATATTTAGACTTACTTTTCAAAAATCGGGTCAACCCGAACCCTTCTCGCAATAGTGAAAACCCAATCCGAAACTGACTCAAGCCCGAAATAATGTATGTCAATCTAACCCAAACTCAGCGCGCTAGGCGCAGCTAAAAAGTAGAAGTCAACCCGACCCGCAGCAGAAAAATAGAAGTCAACTGGGCCCAAACCCAACCCGCAGCAAAAAAGTAGAAGTTAACCCGACCCGCAGCAAAAAGTAGAAGTCAACCGGACCCAAACGCGATCCACAGAAAAAAGGAGAAGTCAACCCGACCTGCAGCAGAAAACTAGAAGTCAACCGGGCCCAAACCCGACCTGCAGCAAAAAATAGAAGTCAACCAGACCCAAACGCGACCCACAGAAAAAAGTAGAAGTCAACCCGACCTGCAGCAGAAAACTAGAAGTCAACCGGTCCCAAACCCGACCCGCAGCAGAAAAGTAGAAGTTTACCCGACCCGCAGCAAAAAGTAGAAGTCAACCGGACCCAAACCCGACCTACAGAAAAAAGTAGAAGTCAACCTGACCTGCAGCAGAAAACTAGAAGTCAACCGGGCCCAAACCCGACCCGCAGCAAAAAAGTAGAAGTTTACTCGACCCGCAGCAAAAAGTGGAAGTCAACCGGACCCAAACCCGACCCTCAGTGAAAAAAATTAGTCCCGACCCGCGCATCAGATTGGAGTCTCCAAATTTCTAAAATCGCCCCCCCCTTGAGGACCCTCCAGATCCGCCCTTGCCTTACCATCCCTTTTTTCCCTTACCGTCCCCCTTTTTTTACCTTACCGCCCCTTCTTTAACACCCCTTTAAGGCAGTGTTATACCAAAATTTTGTACTAAAAATACTACATTTTATTATTTCTTATTTGAATGTTCTGTATGCAAATTCATTATAAGTAAAAATTTAGAAGAAAATAAAAAGTTATAGTGGTAAAACGGCAAGGAAAATTAAACTCGCAAGTTTAACTTAAACCTCAGTTAAATTTAAAAAAAATCTTCGCTGCTGACCATTTTTTCTTTATTATCATTAAGGCATTCGTCTATAAGTTTAAAATGTTATTTTACTAAGTTTAATTTCACCAGATTTTTATTCCTGAAAGTTAAAATTTTGTGAGAATGGCACATATGCAAGTCTTTATGTATGCTTCTGAAAACAACAAAACAGCGTAGATTTGCAATAACTAGTAGTGGAGTTTGTTTTATCCATGTAGAGCTGAAAATGATTCGAATTATACAGGATGTCAATAAAAGAATGGCACATATGCAAGTCTTTATGTATGCTTCTTAAACCAACAAAACAGCGTAGATTTGCAATAACTAGTAGTGGAGTTTGTTTTATCCATGTAGAGCTGAAAATGATTCGAATTATACAGGGTGTCAATAAAAGAATGCCCCAGTTATAAATTTTAATAGTATCAACTGTAAGCATTGTAGAGTTTTGGTACAAGGGCACAAATAAAGAGTCACTCAAACAGTGTTAGATAAGCACATGCGCGAGCACTGCTTTGTTATTGACTCGCGTTCAGTGCCACATAATGGCGACTTCTGGGTGCAAAGTGTTTTTTGTTCTGCAATTTGCTAAGAGTGAATCAGTAATTTCAGTTCAACATGCCTTTCGTTTAAAGTTTAATTGTGATCCCCCATGTGGCAAAAACATCCGCCGATGGTATAGGCAATTACCGATAAACAACCGGATGTGTTTCTACATCTAAAAGTGTCTGTACAGGATGTTGATCGTGTCAGAGCATCTTACCTGCGTAGTCCTATAAGAAATCTGTTCGGAAAGTAAGTCTTGGACATCAGTTGCCAAAGACGACAGTGTGGAAGGTTTTAAGAACACGTTTACACATGCGTCCATACCGGTTTCAGTTGGTACATGCTTTAGAAAATTGGACTTTTAGCTTGGATTTGTGCCGTATAACTAAAGGTGCGCATATTGTGCCGTATAACTAAAGGTCCAGCTATTGAACATTTGTAAGAAAACCTAGCTTAGTTTACCTTCAATTGGATGTATGATTTGTTGTAAATAGTCTAAATTAAACTGTTATGATATAACCATTTAAACTGGGACACATTCTTTTATGGACACCAGGGCCGAAACTAACCTTTCTTGCGCCCGGGGCAAACATGAATTTTGGCGCCCCCCCCCCCCCCTTTCTTCCTCAAAGTATATTTACAAAGAGAATTTTACTAATTTTCTAATGTCCGACTTATTTTAAAATTTAAAATATGTAATCATAAAATATGTAATACTGAACTTACGTAAATTGAATGTGGCTTTTGTTGCAATTATAGTTCGTTCACATAAAAGAATTCGCATGTATTACCGGCTATTTACAGTGTTTGCTTATACAGTAGAGTTCCGATTACCCGAGTCCCGCTTAACCGAGTTATTTTCTTCTGATGGACTGATGGAAAAAAAATTATGGCCATTTTTTTTTCCCATTCTGACCAGAAAATCAGAGTTCAAACTTTTTACGGCTGCTCTTTCATCTTCACCTAACACTTCCTTTATAATGGCTGTTTCCTAATAATGAAATCCATCAGTCCATCAGAAGAAAATGATCGATTTCAAAGGGTATAATCTTTCACTTGGCGCCCCTTGGCTCTGGCGCCCGGGGCACATGCCCCCTCTGCCCCCCTCCCTTAGTTTCGGCCCTGATGGACACTGTGTATTATAATAACAGTGACTGTAAGTTATATTTTAAAAGTGATTTTATAGCTCATGTGTCACAAGTTAAATCATAAATTTTGCTGTCTTAGGTATAACATGCTTTAGTCTTCTTCAATGGAATCAAATTTTGGTAGATTCCAACATCGTTTTCGAAAAATAATAAAAGAACAAACTAGCAAAGCGAAGTTGTAAAAGTTTTTCACTGTACTCAATAAAAGGACTAAGCACCTTTGCATCCACGAATAACCTTGCAGTAGGAGTTAGTAGTATAGATTTTTTTAGTGTGTGTTGTACTGTGCACCCCTAAGACATTCCATGTCAAGGTCTATATTGCTTTAAAATACAAGGTCAAATTGATCATTTCGTTTGGAAAAATGGACCATTGCAGCGAGCGTAGCCTACTACACTGGTGTCCAAAATTAAGGACCAGTCACAAAATGCAAATTTTTAAGTAAGCGAATACTCAAAAGGAAATAATATAATTCAAATAATTACTATGCCTACAGCACAGCAAGTCCATATAGCATCTCATTCATGTCACACATGGTCACAAGTGTCACAGTCACTACGATGAAACAAAAAATAGGAAATTCCACACATCTCATTATGAGTCTCAAATGATCACTATATGTGACTCCACTTAGACGTCAATGTGACTGCTGCTTTGTGACGAGTCACCAGGTGACTTGACAGTGTAGCTACATTGTGACTCTCATGTGACTGTCATTTTTAGACTCAATTTCAAAATCATCATGAACGTTACATTATGATAAGTCACCAAATAATATCACATTATAGTCACATGGTGACTTTTCACAAAAGAGCACAATGGTGACTTCACAGTAGTCTCTCTGTCACCTGAAAGTCAACATGTGACTTTAATGTGACATTATTTGGTAGCTTATCACAATGCAGCGTTCACGATGACTTTGAAATTGAGTCTACAAAAGTCAGTCACATGAGAGTTACAATGTAACTACATTGTAAAGTCACATGGTGACTCGTCCCAAAGCAGCAGTCACAGTGACGTCTCAGTGGAGTCACATATAGTGATCATTTGAGACTCATAATGAGATGTATGGAATTTCCTATTTTTTGCTGCACCGTAGTGACTGTGACACTTGTGACTATGTGTGACATGAATGAGATGTTATATGGACTAGCTGTGCTGTAGAGATAGTAATTATTCGAATTATATTATTTCCTTTTGAGTATTCGCGTGCTTGAAAATTAGCATTTTGTGATTGGTCCTTAATTTTGGACACCAGTGTATTTAGAAAATAAAATTCTTATCTCACTTTATCTATTTCTTTTTCTGAAATCGTTACAAAATGTGTGAACAACTCCCTCTGTGTTTTATTTTAATGCTAATAAGTGCGTTTTTCTGATGTAATTCTATAGATTATTTTAATTAATAAACTCGAAATTACTGTTCGCATATGATGCTTATGTTCAATATACTGGAATCAGATAAATTACTTCTACTTCTAAACATAATCAAACATCACCCATCGTAAGCACTTTCGTACTTAAATTTAATCGCATTTCGAGATCACAGGAATATGATTATTTTTCATTCATTACGTCCGTTTGCTCATGATGGCTCCTTTGTTTGTCACGAATGTTTAATGATAACGGCACCATCTGATTGTTATTACCTAATACTTCCTAAGGTTTTACTACGATATTGACTTTGGGTATAATTCAGTTGAAGTATATTAAATGTGGGCCCTTTATAGCCATGAACATAAATATGATTTCTTTGTGCAATAATCCCGCAGAGTTTTCGAGACGAAACATTAATGAATTCTGTTCGGAGTTTGAAACACCCCTGTCGTACTAGTCGTTGTTTTACATATCTCTTAGAAGAAAATGGCTTATATTAGACATGGTTATATGGAATAATTGGAATTTATCCTTGTTCGAACAAAATATGTACTTAGACTATTGGAATTATGTGCTTAAATTTTGAAAATATTACTTTATGCTCCGTTACTTTATATTTAATGTAGCAAAGGACTCTGTATTTTTTATACAATTTTTCATTTTTTAAATAGAAAAAGTTATATGAAAAAGCAAGATAAAGCTCATTTTTTAGTTTACAGGCTATCAAAGTCTGAGAGCTAATGTGCCCGCAGGTTCTGTATGTATGTATGTACGTACGTAACGCGATAACTCTTGATAGAAATATCCGATTTGCTTCAAAAAAATTTTTCTAGTTTCATTCTTATAAGGCGCTCCCCTGATTATTTTTGGGGGATCATTGGTTAAGTATAAAGGGGGGTGGTACGGGGGGCGAATCCCCCCTTAACTCAGATAAATGGGTTTTTCATGCAGAGTTATCGGATATGCTTGAAATTTGGTATACCGGTTTATTATGATAAGGCGCTTCCCTGATTAGATTTGGAGGTTCATTGGTTTAATATAAAGGGGGAACGGGGCAGTACCCCCCTTAATTTAGATAAGCGAGTTTTTGTATCCGATTCGCTTCAATTTGGTATACCGGCTTATTCTGATAAGGCGCTTCCCTGATTAGATTTGGAGGTTCATTGGTTAAGTATAAAGGGGAGAACGGGGGCTAATACCCCGCTTAATTTAGATATATGGGCTTTTCTATCCGATTTGCTTCAAATTTGGTAAATTTGACTGAAAATGTTTTGATTACAGAGGAAAATTACAGCAAAGAATACGGGAAGTTTTGCAATTTTCAATTTTTTTAATTTATGTCCCAATGTGGGCAAAAGTTGCGAGTTGTAGTTGAATATCAATGACAGGTTGATGTAAAGTATAATACTTAGCTGAAAATTTCGAGTGTTTACGAAATTGATGCAGACAAATTCTCCAAATTCACTTTCGATACAACGCAAAACATAATATAGACCATTTTCCATGGTGTCTTATGACTCCCACTCCTTACATGAGGTTCTGCTACATACAGAAAAAAATAAATGCACAATACAATATAATGATAATAAGAATAAGAAACTGCTACAACGAACAAACATTTCTACGTGTAGAGACTTAAGCATGAAATTTCCTGAGAAAATGTCTAACCACTAAAATTCTTAATATAATATCATTGACTTCAGACGCTTTGCTAACTAGTCTACAACAAAACTTCTTTTAATTATTTTAGGTCCTGAATAGATATTAGGTAGATAAAGGAAGCTGTTTCTTACCAAAGTCTTGGAATTATGATAATAAAATGCTAGAATAATAACATCTATTAACATCTTTTCTATTGGCTATTAAATCTCGCAGAGAAACGTAATCAATCCTGGGGGAATACTTAATAAAATTTCCATTAGGATCACATATGTTAAAATTTATCAACAGCAATTCCTTCAGCTAAGCACTGCTTCACCTCTCGGTGTGAAAGCTCACTCTCAACTAGCACTGACCGGCACAATCAGAAATAAAATTTTATGAAACGGGATCACCAAAATAAATTCAAGAAAACTTTAAAATCATACGCTAAAAATGAAACTAACAGTATATAAGTGGAGGAATGCCGACTGCAGAAATCCTCACTACCTTTCTTTCTTTCTTTGCATATAAGGGAAGAGGGTATACTAGCAAACTAAAGTCGTTAACATCTTTTACTAGCACTCAACCAAGTGGTTAACATATTTGTCTTTATGAATATATGGTGGAGCAGGAGTTCGTATGTTCTATTTATTGCTGTCTCCTCGGACTACCTAGAAAGTTTTCCAGGAGTTTCTTTCCATGAAATATTAGTCAGTCGAAATGTCAGAAACACTCTTCATGGTAAATTCACCTTTTATTATTTATAATTCCTTTTTGAAAAACTTTGGAAAATGCTAAAAATGTACGTCTGTACTTTACATCGCTTACATCTCCATTTATAGTTGCACTAGATTATTTTAATTCTAATTTTTAAGTTTAAAAATTAGTTTATTCAAGATTACTTTATTATTCATAGACAATGGATGCATGGTGTATAATCCAACATATTAGATAGAACCAGACAAATTACTTCTTCTGTTATTCTTAAACATAATCGAACATAACCTAAAGCAAATATTTCCTCACTTAATTTTAATCGCATTTGGAGATCACAGAAATATGAGTTGTCGGAGAAAATAGCGCTATTTTTTATTTATTACGTCCGTTTGCTGTTCTGGAGACACCTTTGTCCTGAATGTTTAATGATAACGGCACCATTTGATTGTTATTATCCACTACTTTCTGCTTCTTTACTGTTTCCACTTGAAGTATAATTCAGATGCTGCATAATAAATACGGCTCTTCAGCAATGGAGAGAGATATGTGTGATTCTTAGCGAAATAATCCCGCAGAGTTTTGGAGACGAACATTAAATAATTTTATTCGCATTCTAAGAGATAAAAATCAACCACTCGTGCTGGCTTTATATACTTTATAGTGTAAATGTAATGACTGTTATGCATATTTTTGGAGGAAATTGTGTCAGATGTGAGATAAGTGGAGTTCCCCCTCCCCCCCCTTTTTTTTTTACTTTGTTCTATCTTTACAAGAAGAAAGTATTAGATTCATGAAAATTTTCGAATTCCGGTTTTCGGCGGATTTATACGTTTTAGGGGTCAGAGAACCCGAAAAACATGTTTTTACAAAATGTCTGTCTGTCTGTGACACAAATTTTGTGTGCGCTCTATCTCAGGAACTAATGAACGGAATTTAATAAAAAAATTATATTCAGTTAGTCCCTGATATAAATTCGTGCTGATTAGTTTTTGGTGTAAATCGCTTAACAGATGGCGCTGCTATGCAGCATTTTTTATGATTTCTACAAGAGCTCAATCTCCAGAACTAATGCACGGATTTTCATCAAACTTCAGATTCAGTTAGTCATTGACAGGAATTGACGTTTTGTACATTTTGTGTAAATCGCTCATCAGGTGGCGCTGCTATGCTGCATTTTTTGTGATTTCCGAAATAGCCCTGTCTCAAGAACTAATGCTTTCATCTTATTCTTTCCTAAAACGAAGCAGCTGTCAGACGATATTCTATTCATGCTTGCTTTATTTATTTAGCTGCTTTTTTTTTTTTACCGTACTTGTAGTGGTCACCTTTAACTTACAAAATGATAATTAGAGTAATAATATAAAAGAAAACCCTAGAAAATTCTGTTAATAACGTAAATATGTAAGTTTATGAGATTAAATTGTAAAAAAATCAAATTCAGGTATTGTGTTAATTTATTCATATCGAATAAAACTTTATTGAGTGTAATGTCAGTACCTCTGTTTATTTTTAACTGTTAGATTTATATAATGCTAAAAATTTGCTGAAATGAATTTTTCCCCATCTGTAATTTTATTATTATTTCTCATATGTTAATATTATAAATGTCATTGAATTGATAGTACGTTATTTACATTAAAAACAATATTTTTATTTGTAAGAAAGTGAAAATGCATAAATTTTAAAAGATTATTCTAACGATTGCTTAATACGCTAAACTTAATAAATTAATAAAACATCGGCCAAAAATATTTTCCTACCGAATGGTAATATTTATGAAATTTTCCGAGATTTGTAGAGCTCAATACTTCGTATATTTTTATATTACACCATTACTTTATGTAGCTTTAAATCCAATTATATCATATTTACTTCATATACAGGGTCGTACTGGCCCACCGGGCAACGAGGCAAATGCCCGGTGCGCCCCTCGTCGGAGTTTTTTTTTTTTTGTTTGTTTGTTTGTTTTGTTTAGAACCACGCTTAAAAGTTTCTGAGCGGCAGAAAAAAATTTATTTGACGTTTTTAAAAACTTATCTACGAATGATACTTTCTAAGGAAACTATTAAGTATTAATCACGTTGTATATGTTATATTTACAGTATATGCTTCCTTTAAGAATTTGCGTCTCAAACTGTTGCCCGCTATAAAGGGATTTCTACACATTGGGCAAGTCAACGACGAAAGAGGTAGAATGTGATCTCAAGAAAAACAAATTTTCATTTTTATTGGACCCATTTTGACACGAGGCGTCTTTTGGTAGTCATAGGTCATGGCGTCCTGGGACCCATTTCTTTTCAGCGCCTCTACGAAGGATGTCTTGTAACGAAACTGATATTAAGAATTAATCACGCATTTAGCTAATTTTCTGCCTTTAAGTATTTGGCACCGAATATGGTTGCTCGGTATTTTGGAATTTGTACCTATTGAGCTAATGCAAACGATGAAACATTACTGAATGCCTTAAAAATCGTTTTAATTCAACTTATTAACAGAGGTGGCTTTGGTAGTCATGGCGCTCCGTGGCAATTTTTTTTCCAGTGCCTCTAGGAGTGATATCTTGTAAGGAAACTCATATTAAGAATTAATCACGCATTTAGCTAATTTTCTGCCTTTAAGCATTTGGCGCCTCGTATGACTGCCCGGTATTCTGGAATTTCTACCTATTGAGCTAATGCGAACAATGAGACAGGATTGAATGCTTTAAAAATCATTTTAATTCGACCTATTGACAGAGGTGGCTTTGGTAGACATGGCGCCCCGTGCTAATTTTTTCTGCAGCGCCTCTACGAATAATGTCTTTTAAGGAAACTGATATTAAGAATTAATCACGTATTTAGCGTATGATCTGCATTTAAGTATTTGGCGCCTCGTACGGTTGCCCGGTATTTTGGAATTTCTACCTATTGAGCTAATGCAAACGATGAAACACGATTGAATGCCTCAAAAATCATTTTAATTCGACTTATTGACGGAGGTGACTTTGATAATCATGGCGCCTCGTGCCAAATTTTTTCAGCACCACTACGAATGACGATTTCCAAAGAAACTAATCTTAAGGCTCCTGTTCCTGCAGGCGAAGACACTTCCCATCTAATGCTAAACCATTTGGGAGGTTATTTTCTATTATCTCGTTTGCATTTCGAGATTTTTAAAGAATTTTTTTTTGCATTGGATAGCCGAAGTACATCTCTGCATCGCTCGTTTTTTACTTTTTCGATTTTGGTTGCAGATATTTTTTAAAAAGTTACTTTCACTTTCAAAACCGGTTCCGAAAATATCTGCAACCAAAATCGAAAAAGTGAGAAAGGGGCGATGTAGAGACCGACCTCGGCTATCCAATTCAAAAAAAAATTATTTAAAAATAACGAAATGCAAAAGAGGTATTAGAAAATACACCCCCCCCCCCTCCCTATAAGTTTAGCATTAGCTCGCGAGTGTATTCGTCTGCAGGGGCAGAAGCCTCAAGTACTAATCCCATTTTATGCATTTTGCGCCCTGTGTAACTTCCAGATATTTTGGTATTTCTGCATTTTGTGTAAGTACAAAGGCTAAAAAAAGATTGAAGGTCAGTTTAAGAAAAGAATATTTTAATTTTAAATGGTCACATTGGCAGAGGTGGCTTTCGCTTTCGTAATCATGGTGCCCAGAGGCATATTTTTTACAGCATCTAATACACATGATGACGTGAAACAAATATTCAATGTTAAGCATTTCTTGTATTTTCTACTTTTGAGAATTTGGCGCCTCGGTGGTTGCACAGTATTTTGAGATTTATAATTTTTGTGCAACTGTAAACTAAGAAGGAGATGGAGTGTAAAGAAAAAAACGGATTTTCATTTAAATTATTCTTAAGTACAGTGCTGGCTTTGGTACACGACACCCTAGGAAAGACTTTTTCATTGGATCCACTAGTGGTGTTTTCTGGTGAAAGTATTAGTATTAATACTTTAGTATATTTTTCACTCCTTATACTTTTTAGCGTGAAGGGCAGCTTCCCAGCCTCCCCCACTCTGCAATCCTCTCCAAAGGCATATCTGTCCCTTGGCTTTGATTTTTCGTCTAACATTTTGTCGGAATATACGTATATATGCGCAAGCCTTCCTGACCTGAGATATAGTCTTTAGCCTAGAGTAAGACTGACAGGAGGGTATGTGAACCTACTACAAAGACTTTTTTGCAATTGGTATCTCTTCACATCTTTTATCTATAAAATTAATAGAAAAAAAATATTAGAACTGTTAATGGGCGCCCCTAGATTGTGGCTAGCATTTGATAATTATTTAGCCATATTTATTTATTTTGCAAATTTGGCAATTTTTTTATTAAAAAATCCACCTTTATTTCCAAATAGTAATATTCCGCTTTATTTAATTTGTCATTAGATAAGACGAAAATAGTGGTAATTTTTTTAATAAAAAAATGTCAATGGTGGTCTAGCATCAGATTTTTTTAAGGCTGTTCTCAACTGCTCTGCTCAACAAGCGCAAAACGTTTTGACACATTTACAAATTCATTTTTTAACGGAAAGATATAAAATTGGAAGGCCTGACTATGGAAGCGATTTGGAATCGAACTGTGTTTTCCATTTTTTTATTTAAAAAATTACCCATTGAGTTATAAGCGATTTTGATCACGTGACAAAGACTTTTTTACTCTTCCTTGAGTGGTTATTCTTCTTTCGCGCGGAAATTCGGTTCAAAACGCCCATTTTGACAATATTTTCTGAAACATCTATTGCGTTTGCAAAAAAAAAAAAAAAAAAAAAAAAAAAAACCCGTTACATTGTTTCTGAACAACAATACCTGCTAGTTTCATGCATTTCCGAACAAAAATGAATTAAAACTTATGTCATAAAGTTGCCCTTTTGTATTTGAGAACAGCCTTAAGTGCGATGTTTTTAGATTTGAAATTTCTTTATGGCTTCTTTGTATGTAGTTGAAATTTATAAATTTTGATTTAAAATATATATATATATTATTTATTGGTACACTTAAATCTTATTTGACGTTTCTGTCATTTATTGAGTGTTATGTATATCTTTAAAATATTAGTTTTACGAATTCTTTACTAAAATTGAATAATTTTCTTACTGCTGTCAATTTTTTAAATGTAATGTCTATAATTTTTTACCGACTTCCAACGAAAGAAATCCCCCCCCCCCCTCTTGCTTTTTATTTACAAGAGGGACGCGAAGGGACGCAGACCTTTCTAGTTTATTAAATGTTTAAAAGAACAAGCACATTAATAAATTCAATTTTATGAAGTAAGGCATTGATTTTTAAAGTATTTTAGGCTTTAAATGCATTTAAATACAAACTGAATTGCAGAAAAAGTGATGTTTACTTGCTGTTTCATCTTAATCCCCACTAATGAGATACAGCTGTACCATTAGTTTTACTTGGAATTCTCTTACCGAAAACTGTTGCTTCCCTTCCCACGACCAGCTGAAAGACCGACCTCTCGAAAAGATCTTTGTATACCACATGGATTTTTTTTCTCAAATGACAATTAACAACCACAGTTTGTCATTAGTGATTTAAAAGGGTCCGTTTTAGAGTAAATAAGAGGGGCCATCAACAGGGGCGTAGCCACAGATATTTTTTCGGGGGGGAGAATTCGAAAATTTCCCAACTTGAAACAAATTGCTCCAATTTTCGACTAAAATGATATGCACAACGTGTGTAATAATTATAATGATACTTTTGCATAAAAAATTCTTTTCCAAAGAAAAATTCTGAAACTGAAAACATAAAAATTCTAATTATGGGTTTGTTATGTTTACTAAAAAAATAAATACGCTTTTTACTTTCTTCTATCTTTACAAGAAAAAAGTACTGGATTCGTGAAAAAATTCAACTTCCGGTTTTAGACTGATTTATACGTTTTAGTAAGTCCTGAACACGATTCGACTGTTTTTAGAAAATATCTGTCTGTCTATATGTGATACAAATTTTGTGGCCGCTCTAACACAAGAACAAATGCACGAAATTTAATAAAACTTTAGAGATTCACTTATACAGTCGAACCTCGTTAATGCGAACACTCAAGGGGAAACTTTTTTTATTCTTATTAAAAGTAGTTCGTGTTATCGGAACTTAGCTACATTACATACAACTGGACGAGGCAATCGGAAACAGTTCGTGTTAACGAGGTTTGACTGTACCTTGATAAAAATTGGTGCTGATTTGTTTTTGGTGTAAATCGTCCAATAGGTGGCACTGCTATGCGGCATTTTTCACGATTTACATGATTTTAGCGATAATTATATCTCAAAAACTATTGCACGGAATTTGATCAAATGTCATATTCTGACATAACCCTTGACATAATTTGATGCAGATTAGCTTTTTATGTTTATCATGTAGCAGCTGGCGCTGCTATGCAGCATTTTTCACGATTTTGCGATAGCAGTATCTCAAAAACTAATGCACGGAATTTAGTCAAACTTCATATTCCACATAAATAAATCCTTATTAGGCTTGGGTCTATACTGTTCAAAGCTATCGCTTTTGTGCACTTTGAGTAAGGAATTTTGGTTGCAGACATCTAAGAGGCTGGGTGCCAAAATTCAATGATTTGTTTGAAAAATGCTATGCTTTATCTCCTTTTTAAATGAACACAATTCAACAAATCTATACCTTTAGAGTTTGTTATTATAGACGAAGAATTGTCATTTAATTTTGGCACTGTGATTGCAAATTTTGAGGCATTAACATGTATGGAGTAGAAGAAAATTTTGGGATTGGCACATCCGACTATTTTTCACTTAATATTAATTCTTGTGGTCTTCAAAGAAGCCCACCTGTTAATAACATTGCTTAGTTTGATAAAATTGCCTATTTCACTTTCCTATTTTAAAAGCATTAGTCTGCCAAATCTGTCATCCCTCATTGTAGCTTAAAAAATACATTTTTTAAATTTTTATTTGACTAAAGATTCTTTCATTAGATGCAACGCCATAAAGATAAGCTGCTGTGAATGTTAAGGTACGAGTATACAGTTTGAAGGCGTGACCCAAATAGTCTTTGAATTTCATGGCATGAGTAAAAGGTTTGTTAAGTGAGTTGGGAATTGGTTTATTTCTATTCGACTCTGCAAGTCATGTACATCCGGTTTCTCATATCCAGGTGGAAACATTATTAACTTTTCCCTTGCACAATTGTAATTTAAATATGGAATGCATTGCTGTAATATTCTCTTGATATAGGGAACATTGTCATTTAAGCCCATTACTAAATTCCTGAAATTTTCTTGTATTTCTTAAAATTCTTTACTGTAAAACTTATGTGTATCAATGTCCATTGCTGTGCTATTATTTTTATCTATTGCCTTTGGTGAAACCGTTTTCCTACGGTGCTTTCGGAACTCAGCTTCTCCAGTCACATCCTAATATTCATAATTGTTTGTGAGCTTGTCTGTAAGGAAATCTTTATTTCTTCAAAATTTTATTAAAGTGCAACGTGTCAGTGTTACAGTGCATGTCAATTTTTTCTTCAGTTGATGGACTGCTTTCATGGTCATATTTCTGTTCCAAATTAAAGTCGTCCATTTTTTACCTTTTTCATCCTCGAATGGACTCTTAGATGCTCCAAAATCTTGCACGAAAACTCTTTTTCTATTATGAAGGGTTTCTTCGTGCTGAGATTTACAGTAACTTTTTAGAACAGGTTTAAACACAGAACACTAGACTTTTGGTTTAAAATTTTATAAACACATATGAATATAAACGAACAGGACTGATATATATTTCCGCACACAAATAAAAGTAAAATGTGACAAATTTATCTAAACTAACGACTTCTTATATCTGCATTTGCTCATATAACGCTTTTTACTTGACAGCGAATGGTTAACTAACTTTTGCGGCAAAAAAATCACGAGAATGAGTAAAATATTGTCTAAAAATTGCAAAATTACTAGTCAAAAAAGTTGTGAAAACTCATCAAATCGTCCTGCCCATAGCTGTGTTTCAAGTAGGTTACTACATTCCTTTCTGTTGTGCTACAAGTGATCTCCAATTTACAAAAGCTTCTGCAATCCCTTTGGATTAAAATAGCTGGATTCTCTTTTGGGAGGAGAAGGGGAGGTAGGGTGAAATTTTTGAGAAAGGAACAAAGTTTTGGAGGAAATAAAGGAACTGGTTAGTCAGTTATTGATGGACAGGAGTAGAGAAATTTAGGCCTGGTAGATGTACAATATTTTTGTAGAACTGAAAAATACAATGATAGATTGAGTGTGGCTGATTTTTTTTTTTTTTGTATTTATTTTGATAATTTAACTTGTTTGCTGTTGCAGTCCTCAAAATAATCACCAAAACAATAAAAATTTCGTAATTTTTTTTACTATTACTTTTAAAAAAGAAAATGTCTCAAAAATCTACAATTTCCCAACTCTAAGCTCAAATTTCCCAACTTCACATATATTGGGGGGGGGGAGGCTCCCCCCCCATACCCCCCCATGGCGACGCCCCTGGCCATCAATATCAATCGAAACCGACAACTGCTTGCCGTGCAAGCCACTACCTAAGAATATCGTTTATCATTCACATGGGCAATTATTTCCGGATTAGTTCAGAGGACAGAAAAAAAAAAAACACAAGTGTTTTAGACTGAATTCAAACAAGTATATTTTACTCTGGAGTATCTCTTTTTTGAATTCTGATTTTTTATTTTTTGAAGACTAAAAATAATAACAATATTAAACCATATACAGCCAAGTTTGGAGATCAAACGTCCGATTCAAGAGACTTTTAAGTAATTTCAAATTATTAAGTTTTGACTAATAATATGCTGTTAATTAATTATATGGTATGTTATGTCATGAACTTTTGATAATGAGTTTTCAATATTTTCCAAATATCAATATGCTTCGGATATAAAACTGTGCCTATTGTAGAAAGGGATGAAACATGGGCGCCAGCAATGGGCGAGGGGAGGGGAGGGGAATAAGAAGAGGGCAATTACCCTTCTCTGAATTTTCGAATTTAACTAAATCTTTTTCTCTCACGATTTTGAAAAAGTAATAGATTCTTCCTCTCAAATGATTTATAATAAATGAACATTAAGAAAAAAAATTAACCAAGGAGTAATCGTCAGAGGTTAATAGTCTGTTTCCTTGAAGCCCCCATAAAAGACCAATTTTAGTTCTGTTTTTCTTCTACGTTTATGCATTAAAAATTATTTCAAATTGCGATTCAGGAAAAAATAAATAAATTGAAAAAAAAAAAGAATAATAAACTATTTCAATTTTTAATTTATAAAGAAGCCGACAGAAGTTTGATTTTTGATATACATCTTGTTGTTACATTTCTGTATTTTTTTAATGGTGGTATGTTTCGAAATTGTCTTAAGTAGAGTTCTTGCCAAGAAAAATAAGTAAGTTTTGTCAGTGTAGTACAAGCATATATCGGTTCCAAAATCTCCCCCCCCCCTTGGATTTTGTTCTGTGGGTGCCCATGGGATGAAACCAAATTTACACGAGCTTTTCGGGATATTTTTCTTTCCCCTCTAGTTAAGATACTTATTTTACTGAATAACGGCAATACTGTTTAAAAATGTGTTTAATTTTTATAAAATTTGATCTAACATAAATAAAAAATTACAAATTTAAAATTCAACATTTTAACACTTTCCAAAATAATTGAAAAGTGTATGGCTGTCCGAAAACATAAATAAATTCGCATTGTAACGCCACTTATGTGTATGATTTACTATAGGAGGTACCCTTATGAAAATGGAGTGTGTAGCACTTAATAGTTCGTTTACAGAAGAACACAAAAATATTCCGTTGCTTTATGTCCTATGGAAAAAAAATTGTTAGCAGTGTATTTTAATGATGTTACAATACTTCAAACATAGTTAAATTGAAATTTATTAATTTGATACACTACATGGAATACGAATTGAATAATTTTTATCGTTTATTTACAGGGACACACAAAATAATCTAATTGTATTATTATTCTCAGGCTCAGCATAAAGTAATTGTTTGAAACAGCTTTTTAAATTGATACAAGTGACTTTTGCGAAATTGTTTTTTTTTCCCAGCGACTACAACATTGTATATATCCATATATTATAAAATGGACACCGAAAACAATTACACTGTCCACACGAAATTCTTGAACAGATGGTCTGATTTTTAGACTTTTTTTCTGGGTGTGAGGAGCGTTCTGTCTCTATAAATGGACATCTTTCAATATCATTAAGTTGTCTGTTTTCACGTGTCTCTCTCTCTCTCTTTTCTTTTCTTTTTTTTTTTTTTTTTTTTTTTTTTTACATTAAAGCTTTAATTTATATAAAAATTGACCAATTTTCACGAAATATTAATACGCTGTTAAGGCAATTCTCAAAAAAGTATTTTTCCTCGTTCAACAATGCGAATCTTTTTGACACATTCCCGGAGCCATGAATATCAAAATGATTTGTAATCAATTTTTTTTTCATTTTTCCGATATATAAATGTCATCCTGAGTTATAAGCGATTGTTCTCTCGTGGCGGCAGATTTTTTCCTTTTCCCGCGCTGTCGCATCCGAAATTCGGTTAAAAACTCCCACTTTGACATATTTTCTGAAAAATTTCTGCTTTTATCAAGAAACGAAAGAAATGCTTACTTACATGGTTCTGGATAAGACCACCTGTCAATTTCATGCGTTTGAAAACAAAAATGAATAATAAAAAAAAAATTGTCAAAAAATATTCAGTTTGGATTTAAAAACAAAATTAAGGCATACAGTACAATTTTATGTTTACAAAATACTCGTCGTTTCGTGTATATATATATACAATTACAAAAATTTTATTATATATGTATATATATATATTTACAGGTACACCTCAGAAAATTTATTTGTGTCATCGTCTACTTAATACCATAATAAGTGATATTGATACTAAACCATGAGATTTACAATTAATGCGAATTACAGTCCTGCATTAGGTCATTTTATCCGACTACACCCGCTATTTAGATCGGATCAGTTCGGATAGGCAATATTTTTTTCGTTGCGCGTTGGGTTGACTCTAATTGTTTAGGGTTGGGTTTTGACTCTTGCGGATAGATTTTGGTAAGCCGTTTATTTATTTATTTTTTTTTTCAAACGAATGCCACCAATATTAAACTTTGTATCTCCATATAAATGATTATATACAGTCGAACCTCGTTATCCCGACACTCTAATGACCAGAAAAAAGTGTCGTCATAAGCGGAGTGTCGCGGTAACCAGAGTTGGAGAAAAATATGTTTAAAAAAAGCTTTATTTTTAATTAATTTAAGACAATTTTAAATTCATAACCGGTCTTGCGGTTTTAAGTAATAAAACATTATTATTAAACAAAATAAACATAAAAATAAAATTGAAAAGAATATGATGACTTGTTTTTGTATTGTTACATGCAATATTGATGAATTACGGTTTGCTTATCCCTAGATGTGCATTCTACAATTCTTTTTTCGATATTATACAAGAAAATGTAATCGATATTCATTGTTTCAAAAATGGATGTTAGATAATTTTAGATCGTTTCTGTGCAATGCAATGCTTTGGTTTTAGTCGGATGAAAAATCTCATATAACTACAAGAAAGCGCCGCCTGACCAGAACAAAAAGAACGCGACTTGACTGATACGTCTATCTGGAGCTTAAGTGGGTTATTCACAGTGTGTCGGTTTATTTATTCAGATAAAGGATTTCTCAAAGTAAAATTTCTCATTTATCTCAATGGGTATTTTAGACACTTTTGTGAAAAGTTTGGCTATTTCTTACTGCTTAATTTCCATGCTTATATGATGGATTGTGAAAAATGGACAATTTTCCTTAACCATTGGGGTATCCGGAGTTGAAAATTATTCAACGACGTAAAATCCGGAGTTTATTTACATTGAAATTATATACAGAAAATCGGGACTTTGAAAAACTTTCGTGATAAGCGGAGTGACGTGAAAACCGGGTGTTGGGATAACGAGGTCCGACTGTATATATGTGTGTGTGCGTGTGAGATATTAAAAATATAATTACAGAGTAATCTATTGTAATTGATTTAAAATATATGCGAATGCATTAAAATATGGGGTTGAAGTGTGTCGGGTTTCGAGTTGGCTTCAAATAGAATTTTCGAGTTTGGGTTAGTATAACGCGAACCGTGCAGGACTCTAATGAGGGTAAGAATATAGGATTACCATAAAACCCGAAGGTAAGAAAAAATCTTTTCAAAACTGTTTTATTTATTTTATTTTGTTAAAAAGTTATTTTCATGCATATCACAAGTTTATAGCAAGACAAGTTTATGGCCAACAGGCCAACCTTCTTGGGAGCAAATTACACATGAGAGGTAGGACATGTAAAAGGTGTTTCAGGACGAAACTGACAATTTCATAACTCCGAGTCCGTTTAAGTTAGATTTTTTAATGCATTTAGCCTCCAAATAAAGGACACTCCATTTGAAGAAAAGGAATTATCTCATTTAAAATATATAAAATAATCTTGTAGCTGTTATCTTAACTTTAAAAAAAAAATTGTTTAAAATACTTTTAAATAGCAGTCGGCGCCCTTTTGATTAGAAGTTGGCGCCCTTTTTATCCAAGTTGCCACCGCCCTTTTTGTCATGCCAGTACGACCCTGTTCATATATAGAATTAAAGACGAAATTTTTACCCTGTTTTTCGTTGCACTTATATCGTTCACTCATCATGTTTAAAAAAAAAAAAGCATATATCCGTGCATGAACATAGAATAGATATTGGATATATAAAATAGAATATCTATTCTATGTTCATGTATTGCTGTAAGATTCTATTGAAAACGTAAACATGAAACATTAAAAAAAGAAAGATCACAATAAGGTAGATGCTCAATGATAAAAATTTTACTAGGTTGGGGAGTTTCTTCCCCATTGTCACTAAAGGCGCTACGATCGCAATCGCATTACCATTACGCTCTATGGAAATGTCCCATCTTGTATGTTAATCTATGTTCCGTATATGACATTGGCGTTAGAAAAAAATCGCGCCAATATGGGGCCGTAAGTTTTCCATTTTGATTAAAAAATCAAAAATTTTTTTTCGAATAAAACTACATAAAAATTGCCATGATCGCAAAGAATCCTTGGTACTGTTATGCTAGCTGGATGCAAATCTCGTCAATAGCTTTTTTTCAACTTGCCAGTTAGCATTTTTTTTTTTTTTTTTTTTTTTTTTTCCGGGTTGTAATATTTGACCAGATATCATATACGCGCAGGTTTGCAGTGTTTTTTTTTAAGAAAATTTGGCGAAAACCTCGTTTTCAAATACCAGTTACATATGCATTTTTGGTATTACTTAGTTATCCCGTCGACCAAAAATCTATCGCCAAACTATAAGATTAAATGCCTATAATGGTTGATCGTAAATGTCATATTCACTTGACTTTAAGCAAGTTACATGTGTTTACGGCATCAAGTGATTTTTATTTCGACATTTTATTTGTATATTTATTAATGTTATACTAATTTATTTCTTCTTTCGTTATTTAAAATAAAAATGATGTCAATTTGTGTAATTTGGCGAAATTGGTCGACGAAATAACTAAGTAGTACCGTATTTTATAATTATTTTCTATTATTTTCTAAAGGAAATATAAAAAAAATAATAATTAATAACTATAGAACAAAATAATTTATATAATTTTAAAAAATAAATAAAAGTAAATAAACATTTATTATTAAATAAACAACAATAACCGGGTTACCATGTCAATCACAATAATGCCATTTTGGCGCCAATTAGGAACCTCGGTGCGTAGGTAACATCTGTGCCTAATTTTTTTCTTTTCGTTTTGTTTTAAAAACAAAGAAAACAGTGAAAGCCATCAATTTTAAATGAAAGTTGTGTATTTTAAATGAAATGAATGAAAGAATTATATTTTAAATGAAATTAATGAAATATTTAAAAAAATCCGACGGGGAAAATATTTAGCGAATTATCACCTGCGTCTCACTAACATAAAAATACCGTCAGAATTGATTTCTCTATCAGAATCTTTCGATTTGGCGAAAGATTGCTCAAGTAAATTGAATTATGAATAAGAGTAGCATGACACATTTCTTAGCATACATTTAAGGGAGGCCAAACTTGTCGCCAAATTAGTTTAAAATAATAACCTTAACTGAAATGGAAAAAATATATATCTGTTATGATTAAAATTTGAGTTGCCATCATTAGAAAAATGTATTTAAAATTAGAAAAAAATTAATATTTCGATAACTAATTCGAATTTTAAAATTCTAATACCAGTTTTGAGATCTGCGGATCAATACTGATTTTTGGTGTTAATTTCGTCGCAAAGTATTCCATATTTTAGGAGAAATCGCCGTGAAACATAATCAGTTGTTTAATAAGTCGTTTCAAAGAATCGTTACATAAATTCGTTTCATTTCAGCCGTTTCATATATCCGTTTCATAAATTCGTTTCATTAGGATTTTATATATACTAGGGGATCGTACCCGGGCTTCCCGGGTTAAAGATTGTAGGTGGAAATATTTTTTCTAATTGAAAACTAATAATTTTTTTACATGCAATAATTTTTTTAGATTGACCACTTACATTAAAAAAGCGTTTTTCATATGGAAAATACGAATTATACAACCAAATAAATTTTTGAGATTTATCAAAAGAGGTATTTTCTTATTAGCCGCACGCTAAGAGCTATTTGCGAAGATTTTGCTACTTATGGCATCCTTTTATATTCTGATAATTTCAGAGCTTATACATGTCTGGTAAATTAGTGTTTTATTTATATTATTTTATTTATTTATTCATAGGGAAGTTTTTTTAATTGATATTAGCCGCAAGAAAATGATGAACTCTTTATTTTGTTTTAAGGGCAAACGGATTAATCTTTCGTAATCGAGCTCCGCGCGATATAGATAAATGAAAAACTATTTCATGCTTTAAAATTGTTTTTAAAACCATAGACAATCAGTAAACTGAGAGAGCTTTGTAAACAAATTGCATTTGAAAAAAACTCCCATTTGGTGATCTAAAAATTTAAATTGTACGATTACAAATATGCTAGATTTGTGTTTTTTCAATATTATTCTTTTATTTGTTTATAAAAGAAGTATTAATTTCGTTAATTTGTCTTTCACAAATATGTTAGATTGGTGGGTTTTTTTAATATTATTTTTTTATTTGATTATAAAGGAATTATTAATTTCGATATGCAAAAATAGCCAGAAACAAATGCTGAAAAATGTTTGTTGCTTTATGTGCATAATGTTTATTATTATTATGTATTGAAACCGGCACGTGATAGGATAAACTTTTTAAAAAAATCATGCATAAAAATTATTTTAGAAAATATAATACATCAGTCAATAAATACAGTTTTTAAACAAATTGCATTTCAAAGTAATTTCTTTTTCCGTATGCGACGAAAATTGAAAATGTACGAAGGTCAGAAGATTAAAAAAATGCAGTAGCGAAAATTTCAAGACCGAAATTTGATCGTGAAGTGTTGCCATTCGCAAAATTACGTCAGCGTTACGCTCAGATACGTTTGTTCCTTATAATATAGATATTTAATCAGTAAAATATAATAAAGATCAGTTATTAGGATGTGGTTATGAATTGAGGTTCTTATGCTTGGATTTCCAGAATGAAAACAGCAATTTTCACCTTCTCAAAATTTGCATACGCACTTCTCATATCCATATTCATCATTTTTTTTTTTAATTTGTATTTTGTTTGATCATTTAAAAATCATTTTAACTCAAAACTTTAAGTCCGATTGTCAGCAACATCTTTTATGTGAACAGACGCACTCTTTACTTGAGATTCTAATCTCAATTCCGGAGAGTAAACATTTCCGTAATTTATGTTTTTTAGACGCATTTGTGTTAAAATGTTTAGTTTTATATAAGAAAATTATCGTTTTCTTTTAAATGTGACTTCATTTTCACTTAAATAAGCATTTCGCCTAGTGTCTGAAACGTGGTATCAGTACACATGCAGAAGGAAAAACAATATAGAAAATTTATGAGAAAAAATGCATGTTTTAAAAAGCAGTACGTCATTTTCCGTTATTATGCCCCTACTATAATATTCTGCTCCTAATGGGATTTTGCACCACTAAACTCTATACAGCAATTTTAATCAGAAAATAGCATGAATAAAGTTAAAAATACATCATTATTTCTCTCTTGCCTGCAATAATGAAAGCTATCTAATTTTCATCATTTTGCAGAAATTTCATAAAATGCTTAATAAAATATAAAAATGGGGATATTTAAAATAAAACAGATAGTACGATCACATCTACAAAGGAAGAGCTTTCAGTTTAAATAAAATATTAGTAAAATTGGTTCAACAGAAAGATCAGGGCAGATGACTAAAAAACATACTTGTGTTTTAAATATATAGATTATTAAAAAAAAAAAGGGAAAAATTAAATTAAGCAAATTATGTTATTGTGATAAAATTATAGTAGAATGTCCTAAAGAATAGCATTAAAATTTTATTATTCGAGAGAATTTTCGACGAAAACTTCAGGAACACGATATTATTTTAAACCACGAATTACTTGTCTGCTTGTCTAACTCGCCAAAGCAAATCTATCCAGGCGAGAATCATCAATTTCTGTAATAAAAATCGCTATTATTGCCTGTCACCTCTCTTTTATAAAGACACTCTAAATTTTTGTAAACATTGCGTTTTATCAATGCGTGATTTCGATATTTTCAAAAGTGAAGCATTTTCACCTGCGAAGAATTTCAAAGCATCTGGGCTGTGAAAATGACGCACTTCTCTGCAAAACATAATTCAGGTTTAAGAATTAAAATATACACTTTTTCATAAAATGACGTCATTTGCATCCGCTAAAGGAATCCACTTTTACAATTCAGGCTTAAACTTCGTCTATAGAAAATTGTACATATGACGTCAATATCACGGAATATCAGACAATATTCTTGACATAGTCCATATTTTAATTTCAACTTTTTTTTTCATGTTTTATGAGAAAAATGCAACAAAAAGATACAGTAGCTCCTATTTTTGACTATTTTCCGTTTACTTTCAATGCTTTCAATAGAAATGAGGTACTTTTGTTGCCACGATAAGAAAAATGGTATTAAAAACTACAAAAAAATTAATATCTCAAAAATAAATTGAGATACAGCTTTCAAACAAACTGCGTTTAAAAGAGCATTTTTTTCCTTATACGACGGTGTAAAAATTTAAAATGTGCGATGTTTAGAAGTTTAAAAATTTGCAGTAGAGAAAATTTCAAAACCAAAATTTTATTTCAAATTTCAAAGTGTTGCCATTCGCAAAATGACGTATGCGTTACGCACAGATAAGTTTGTCCTTTATAATATAGATAGATAGGGTATATTTTATTTTATAAAGATAATCTAAAAGCAAGATAAATATCTACGCATTGTCGGCTATTTAATGAAATCCGAATTATTCTAAAGTACTCCTGGGATTAATACTGTAGGTTCCAGTTATTTGGGCGCCGTTTAATTGCGACAAAATATCAAGAACAAACAAAAAAAAAATCATTAAATTTACGTTTTATGTTTCGATCAGCCGCTTTATTGGGTTATATCGTGCACAACCGGTATGTCCCAAATCTACTGCATTATTGATGAGCATTTTGGTGAGTGTCCGTTATTTAGAATTTAGAAAATTTTAGTCGAAAGATAGGCCCGCCGAAATGATACTGTGCATCCTCTGCTTTCAGAGTTTAATCAGGCTCTTCGCACTTAAATAAAAATGAAGCATTATTTGCATGTTTCAAACATCATGCAATAAAGAGTTAAACGTTTTTTGTGACTTTTTTTCTTGTAAATTAAATTTATTAGAAACTTAATTGTTAATATTCAGCCTGCAAATTTATATTTTTCAATCGTGAAATAATTTCGTTATCGACATTAACTAGTTTTGAACCTGGCTTTCTCTTTGCAAAATGACTATTTAATTTGCAAGCTAAATATTTCAGTGATATGTTTCCAAGTTTCAAGATGTATTGTTGTTGCTTGAATAATTTGGTCAAATATGGAATGTTAAACTATTTCAAATGCATTCGGAAGCTTTCTACTACATCCCGAACTACTTGTTTATATTGATCTCATCAGTCGGGTTTTATTTATCCGGGAGTCAGGGGTAGAGTCCCTGCGTCGATTCGGATAACTCGACTTACCCGACACGATTCTGTTCGGGACGGATTAATGCTAATTTTTTTCGTTCCGTGTCGTGTTTGGGCCGGATTTCCTTTAATTATTTCGGATTCAGGTTGGTATTTGACTCTTGCGAGTTGGGTTCTTGTTGACCCGATTTTTCAGAAAAATTCTAGAATATTTTTCACAGAAAAAGCACTATATATATTTGAACATTAATGAGTATAGAAATGTTTATTTTTTAGCATAAAAGATAAAGTTGATATTGAAGATATAATTGAAAGCTATTTTTTCCCCCATAGTTGTATTAAAATATGGATTAATTTTCTTCCATTTCGGGTTTGGATTTAAGTATTTTGCTTCGGATTGACTTGAAATCCAATTCTTTTGATTGAGGTCGGGTATTACCCGATTCGCTTAGCACCCTAGTAGAGATTTTAATTGGGTGATCCGTTTTGTTCTATTCGAGAATAGATGATGGCGATCTGTTTCTGAAAATCGACTTTACTATAAAATGTATGCAGCATAAAACAGTTATAAATATTAATTTTTTTTGTCTATTTTGTTTATTTTATAGAATATGTTATATATTAATTTATTTGTTAATATTCGGTCTGCAAATTTATATTTTTCAATTCTGAAATAATTTTGTTATCGACATTAACAAGTTTTAACCCCTTGTATCGCAGCGTTACATATCTGCAACATACCCAAAAGTCAATGTTACTTATATAGCGGGCTTTAAAAGACGATTTTATTTATTGCCGTTATCTCCCAACACAGAGGTTAATATAAATTGTTCATAGAATTCTCAATAGACGGCGACAGTGACTTAATTTTTCGTGCGAAAGTTTTATTTATCATTTGAGCAGTTTCACATCGTTATTGTTAAAATGATTATATAAATATTGTTAAAATGTCAAATTAGAAAGGCTGGAGATGTCCAAAAAGAGATTTTTTACAAAGGTAAATTCGTATACTTTGCAATAAGCTCAAATATTTCTGGGATAATACTTCCCAGTTGCAAGATATATGATTCTTACCGGAAAAATTTGGTCCAGTGGGAAACGTTAGATCATTTCAAATCCCTTCGGAAGCTCGTTCCTACATTCCGAACTGCCTGTTTGTATTGATCTCATCAGTGGTAATTTGTTTATTTCGGAGTAGAAGGGGGGGGGGGGCGATAATTGGATGGGGCGTTTTGTTCTATGCGGGAATAAATGGATTCAATCTGTTTATGAAAATCGATATTTGTATAAAATGCGTGTGTTATTAAACTCTGGCCGTAGGCTGCGATGTTTATTTATATATATATATATATATATATATTTTATGAATCTCTATTTGTTGTATGTAAATGCTTCAGTTATCATTAACAGGGCCTGATTAATGCACGGGCCTCCGGGGCCTCTGCCCTGGGCCCACAAATTTGTGTGTATTTTCTCACAATTTAAATTTTTCCACTGTTTGCATTTTATATTTTGGTCCCTGAAGTAAAAACAAAGTTTTACTGTAATAAAAAACCTCCATATTTAATTTTTCTGCAAAAGTTCTTTTCAATTTGAGAGTACCTATAATTTTCAAAACTTGCCGTATCCTGAAAATCAAATTTGGGGAAAATGCCAAAAACTGCATACTGTGTCTATTGGTTTCAATATAAACGAGGATTTTACAATGTCAGAATTATAGTTTAAAATGATTACTAGACTGTTAGGGAAAACGCAATTTTTATGATTTTGGATAAGGCGAGTTCTGAAAAAGACGTCATCATTTATTCTGCAACATAAACTGTG
Source organism: Maratus speciosus (assembly GCA_963932465.1). Lineage (NCBI taxonomy): Eukaryota > Metazoa > Arthropoda > Arachnida > Araneae > Salticidae > Maratus > Maratus speciosus. The sequence continues at coordinate 93,999,464 of OZ010799.1, forward strand.
GGTCTTAGATGTTTGTGAATTATACAAATGGTTTGAGAAAGTGGACGGTAATTCATTTTCTTGATTATTCTTATAAGTTAAATTTTTTTTTGTAAACTTGAAACTTTCACCCAAACAATTTCGTCAACTCATGAAATAAACCTACTTTTTTTTTCTGAAAGTGTCGCCGGGAATGGGGAGGTAGGGGGGGGGAGGATTTTTTAACAGGCCCTGAGCCCAACTTCAGCTTGATCGGGCTCTGATCATTAATATTGTTAATCCATATTCCATGTATTGGAGACTTAAAAACCTGAAAAATGCTATACAGTAAAATCTTCTAAGGCGGAATCTCATAGGAACGAGGGAAAAAAATGCGTTTTAGACAAATTCCCTTCTTAGCAGGTGTAAATGTATTATGTATTCTTTTTCACGTATGATTTATTGTATTCATTTTGCATGGATCAACGCATTTTTCAATTTTAGGGAAATTGCCGTCATAGGCAGGTTCTTTTTCACACGTTTTACTATATTTTAATAAGTCTAGAAGTCTACTATTATTTAAAAAGAATAAATTTTATTGTTTAATTGTAGAACAATGGCGATTTTAAAATATATGCATTTTCTGCAAAAAAATTTGTGCCACGCCAAATTTTACTCATCTTTGAATGGACCAGACCACGCTGAGACAATGATTTTAGTACAGGCTGGGTCAAAACCGGGACTGAAAATTTTGGTCCGTGAAGACTAGGAAGAAGGAAACCAGTTCCGGCTCGGTACGGAAAAAATAAGTTAGGCCCGGCCCGATCCATCAGGAGAAAAGTAAGGCCCTAGCTCGATCCGGAAAGAGTAGTGACTAGGCCCGGTTCATGCCGAGCCTTCAGAAAAAAGTAAGGCTCTACCCGAGTGCCGTGAATGAAAATAGGCCCGAGCCCGGCCCTTGCAGATCTCTGTTCTGTATCCTTCAGTTTGCTCGTTCCTACATCTGAGTAAATATTTTTTTAATCAGAGTTCTTGAATCACAAAGGGTTCATAAACCTTGCTTTCCCTTTGCAAAATGACAATTCCGCATTTAATTTGAAAGCTCAAGTATTTTGGTGATATGCTTCACAATTGCAAGATGTATGATTCTTACCTGAATAATTTGGCCCAATGTGAAACGTTAAATCATTTCAAATGCATTCGGAAGCTCGCTCCTGCTTCCCGAACTGCCTGTTTGTATTGATCTCATCAGTGGTAATTTGTTTATTTCGGAATAGGGGGTGTTTAATTGGATCATGCGTTTTGTTCTATGCGGAAATAAAGGGATAAAATATGTGTGTTTAAAACTCGGTAGTTATTATAATTTGAGTCTCTTTAGTTCTCCGTGATATTTTTCCTTCCGCTTCTGTTAGTAGGATTCGGCACTCTTCGCTTCGCTCGTTCCTACATCTGAGTAAATATTTTCTTTAGCATAATTGTTGGGTCACAAAGGGTTAATAAAATCTTGCTTTCTCCTTGCATAACTTCAACTCCGTATTTGATTTGAAAGCTCAAATATTTCTGTGATAATGCTTCCTAGTTGCAAGATGCCTGATTCTTATCTGAATAATTTGGCCAAATGTGAAGCGTTAAATCATTTCAAATGCATTCAGAAGCTCGTTCCTACTTTCCGAACTGCTTCTTTGTATTGTTCTTATCGCTAGTAATTTGTTTATTCCGGAGTAGGAGGTGTTTAATTAAATCACGCGTTTTCTTCTAAATACGGGAATAAATGGATTCAATCTGTTTATAAAAATCGATATTTGTATAAAAAGTGTAATGTTATTAAAATTTGAGACTATTATTGTTATTTACTTCCGTAATATTTTTTCTTCCGTTTCTGTTAAGGGGGATTGGTACCCTTCACTTCGCTCGTTCCTTCATCTGTGTAAATACTTTTTTAATCAGAGTTGTTGAGTCACAAAGGATCAATAAAACCTTGCTTTTCCTTTGTATAATGACAACTCCGTATTTAATTTGAAAGCTCAAGTATTTCGGTGATAGGCTTTCCAGTTGCAAGATATATGATTCTTACTTGAATAATTTGGCCAAATGTGAAACTTTAAATCATTTGAAATGCATTCGGAAGCTCGCTACTACTTCCTGAACCTGAACTGTCTGTTTGTATTGATCTCATCAGTGATAATTTGTTTATTCCGGAGTAGGGAGGTTTTAACTTGATCACGCGTTTTGTTCTATGCGGTAATAAATGGATTTATGTTTATGAAAATCGATATTAGTGTAAAATACGTGTGTTTAAAACTCTGTGGTTATTATAATTTGAGTCTTTTGTTATCCGTGATATTTTTCATTCCGGTTCTGTTAACTCGGTACTCTTCACTTCGCTCGTTCCTACATCTGATTAAATATTTTTTAAATCAGAGTTGTTGAGTCACAAAGTGTTAACAAATTGACCTTCCTTTCCCTTTACATAATAACAACTACGCATTTAATTTAAAACTCAAATATTTCGGTGATATGCTCAGACCTGCCAACTGCTACGGAAAAATCGTAGTTGCCACGATTTGCACCTATAAACTACGACGCTACGAAAATCGATCTTAAACTACGATTTTTTGCAAAAAACACAAACTCATTTTTTGTTTCAAGTTGCGATTTTTATTCTGCGCAGCATACTTTTCAGGAGCGATTCTGTTCCAAAATTTCAAAGCATTCATTTCCGAAAGTTTAACAAAAAATGGTTATAAGTCCGAAAATTCGGACATTAAAAAAATCTGGGCTGCAAAACAAACTTCTTAACATAAAACCCTCTTCATGTATATTAACCACGAGTGAATCGGGTTTCTGTAAATATTTATACAGGAATCCCCTTCCTTAAAAACAGGGGTGCCTATGATATTAAACGCAAATTTCGTCAAAAGATCAGTAAAAAAATGCAAATTTCATCGAAAGATCAGTAAGAAAACGCAAATTTCACCGAAAGATCGCGGGAGGAAAACACTAATTTCGTCAAAGGGTCGTGGTAAAAAAAAAAAAAAAAAAAAAAAAAAAAAAAAAATCGTCAAAGGATCGCGGTAAACAATGCGAATTTCGTTAAAAATTCGTGGTAAAAAGTGCAGATTTCAACAAAGAATCGTGACAGAAAAATGTGAATTAGGATTGTGAGGAAAAAAAAATTGTGAATATCCTGAAATGATAGCGGAAAAAAAATCGCGAATTTCGTCAAAATGTATCTCACTGTGCTAAAAAATTGGAACCAGGCTTCTTTTACAAATGTCAAAAGAAAAACTATTCTAAACGAGAAGAAACTACAAATCGTATACAGATTTTCAGAGGAAAAAATTTACTATATTGAAAGACTGAAACCGTATTCCTTTTACGAATGTTAAAAGATGGCTGCGAAACACGAAAAACCAACCAACCAACCTCCAGATTAATTTAAATTTTGTGTGCTACGATTTCTCATTTTCAAAGGTTGGCTGGTCTGGATATGCTTCCCTGTTGAAAGATGTATGATTCTTACCTGAATAATTTGGCCAAATGTGAAGCGTTAAATCATTTCAAATGCATTCAGAAGCTCATTCCTACTTCTGGATGTGCCTGTTTGTATTGACCTCACCATTCTCATCAGTGGTAATTTGTTCATTCTGGAGGAGGGGGGGGGGGAGGTATTTGGATTAGGCGTTTTGTTCTATGCAAGAATAAACATATTTAATCTGTTTATGAAAATCGACCTTGCTGGAGACGTCTAAAAAGAGATTTTTTTACAAAGGTAAATTCATATGCTTAATTTTGTATTTAAAAATTGAGAGTACCGTATATACTCGTGTATAAGTCGGAGTATTTTAAACAAAATTTGGGAGTTGAAAATACAGATAGGTGACAAAATAATACGAACACCTATGAAATAAGAGAAAAGCTTTATTAATAGGGGGTTGGACCAACCTTTGACTTAATTACAGATTGCATGCGACGTAGGATGGATTCATTGAGGTCATGAACAGCATTTAAAGGAATATGAAGCCATTCTTGCTGGAGAACAGTCTAGTTCAAAAAGCGTAGATGGTGGAGGAAATTGAGCACGAAGTTTGACTCCAAATATTCCCACATATGTTCAATAATGTTCAAGTCAGGAGACTGAGGGGGCGAAACATGATGCCATACTTCCTCCTATTCCATTTTAAACCATTTTAGAACGATTTTAGCAGTATAGATTAGAACATTGCCGTCTTGATAAAGAGGGCATTCTCCTGGAAATAAAATCTGGGCAAAAGGATGCACATGATCCCCTAGAATATTGGCATAGTGAGCAGCTGTAACCATCCAGTGCAGAGTAACAGGCGGCACAAGGCGACGCCAAGATATCGCACCCCATACCATAGGGCACCACATCCATGCTTCACAGTCGGCAAGAGGCTGGCAGGAGAAAATGCTTCTGTGGGCTTTCTGCACACATAAACGCGTCCAGTTGTCTGAAATATGGTGAAGATTGATTCATCAGACCAAATGATTCGTTGCCACTGTTGAAGAGCCCAGCTTTTGTATGTTTTACACCACTGGCTTCGCTGAAAAGCATGACGGGATGTCACCAATGACTTACAAATTCCATAAATATTCGAAGCATGAAGTTCCCTTTGGACAGTTCTTGCTGAAATATGATTCTGGAGATGACTATTTATTTCTGACGTCATCTGGGATAAAGATTGCCAGCACTTTCGGACCTCTATGCGGGTTAACTCAATTTTATCCCGCTCAACAAACTTTCTTTTCTGTCCACTGTTGTACAGACGACACTTTACTGCATTTCGTGTACGCTGTCATAACAGCTGATACAGTACTCCTTGCACGCCCCAAATATTCGGCTGTTTCCGTCACGGAGCAAACAGCGCATCGCATTCTAACAATCATTCCTTTTTCGAATTCTGACTGTTCAGTCATTATTGAGTTTTTTTAGGGCGTTTGGTAAGATCATGCAACACATATGACTGATGTTGAGCGACTGATACCTCACCTTTCAGGACCCTTAGGTGGCAAAATTGAGTGCAAAGTGACATGCGCGTTCTGGTTCTTTGAAATGGACCATGCCTTTTTCATGGATGTTCGTATTATTTTGTCACTTATCTGTAGGTGGTCGATTTATACACGAGTTCGTAAAAAAAAACAATAATAATAAACTTTTCGCAGGTAATAGGCGAATGGGCAAGTCTTTTAAGTAATCACATATGGGTCTAGGTTGGAGAGAGAGATAAAAGCGGACAATGGTCATCTCCCTGTGATTGACAAAAAAAGCTCAACAATAATGTCCCTGTAATTGTTCTGCACCCATTATCTCTTGGGATAGAATTCCCTTCAATACGGGGGCATTCCTCTCAACATTTTAATCTACTTTTTAAAAAGAGGTCAACTTGAAAAGGCTTCTATATCTCACTCCTAAAAGTCCTACAATACTTAGAAGTGCTATATTTTAGCAGTCTATTGAAAGATTTCTTTTCTTTTTAAGTATCATTAAATTGTGTGAATAGGTTTCAAAATGGTTTAAGCTTCTTCGGTTTTACATAATTATACAGTTTTAAAACGTTGAATTAAAAAGAAAAAAAAAAAAAAAAGAGTCTGATTAGAAACGTAAAAAGTTTACTAATTTAATGAAAATTTATTGATTTTTTTTTATCCTTGATTACAAATCGTTTTTCAACATACTACCAGAAATGTGATTCGACTTATACACGGAAATTAAAATTTTCTTTCAAACTTTTGCTTGCGAATTGGAGGGGATCGACTTATACACGAGTATATACGGTACTTATGAGAAATATGCAAATTGTCTGTTTATTGCAGATGTAAAAAAAAAAAAAGTACCTTTTAGCCAATATTTTTTTATGTTCTTTTTTATTTATTTTTTACATGATTTAAATGATGTATTCTAAAACCCGAGTAAATATCTTTTAATCAGAGTTCTTGAGTCTCACAATGGGTTAAAAAAAAACCTTGTTTTCTCTTTGCATACTTCCAACTCCATATTCAATTTGAAAGCTCAAGTATTTCGGTGATATGCTTCCCAGTTGAAAGATGTATAATTCTTACCTGAATAATTTGGCCGAATGTTGTGTTAAATCATTTCAAATGCATTCGGTAGCTCGTTCCTGCTTCCCAAACTGAATGTTTGTATTGATCTCAAGAGTGGTAATTTGTTTATTCCGGAGTAGGGAGGTTTTAAATAGATCACGCGTTTTGTTCTATGCGGTAATAAATGGATTCAATATGTTTATGAAAATCGATATTAGTATTAAATACGTGTGTTTAAAACTCTGTAGTTATTATAATCTGTGTCTCTTTTGTTTTCAATGATATTTTTCTTTCCGGTTCTGTTAATGGGAGTCTCTACCCTTCATTTCGCTCGTTCCTTCTTCTGAGTAAATATTTTTTTTTAAATCAGAGTTGTTGAGTCCCAAAGAGTTAATAAAACCTTGCTCTTTCTTTTCCATACTTCGAACTCCATATTCAATTTGAAAGCTCAAGTATTTCGATGATATGCTTCCCAGTTGCAAGATGTATGATTCTTACCTGAATAATTTGGCCAAATGTGAAGTGTTAAATCATTTCATATGCATTCGGAAGTTCGTTCCTGCTTCCCTAGTTGCCTGTTTGTATTGATCTCAACAGTGGTAATTTGTTTATTCCGGAGTAGGGGGGGGGGGGGAGGGGGGGGTTAATGGTGATCAAGTGTTTTGTTCTCTATGCAGAGATAAATGGATTCAATCTGTTTGTGAAAAACGATATTAGTATAAAATGTGTGTGTTATTAAATTCTGTAGATATTAAAATTTATGTCTCCCTTGTTTCTTACTTTCGTAACATTTTTTATTCCGGTTCTGTTAAAGTGGACCTGGCACACTTTGCGAAAAATGACGAAAATATAACTTTTTTTTAAATGTATGTAGAGATTTTTTAGTATATTCTGGCGAAATTAGGTAAGGATCCGACAGTTAAAAATATCTGAAAAAGGCTTTTTATTGCATCCAATTCCATTTAAATAATTCAGAGTAAAGTGCAAAACTGGGAAATTTCATCAGTGGCCAGTAATACTAGGTTTAGAAGTGGCCTCTTTTTTACTTAAAAATACTGAACAGTAAACTTAAAAAAAAAAATTTCTTTATTATTAATCTAAAATTGAATAGTCCTTATAAATATGTTAATATAAACAGAAAAAAGTAGAATCCTTAATGGAAGGCAAGAAAATTTTATTCTTTCCTTGTAGGAAAGTGGCCATAAGATGGCAGCTGACAAACAATTTTTCAATAGCCGCTTTTTCTCATTTAGTGACCCTGTGGCAGGTGGCTAGTGCTAATTTTGCCCTTTAGTTAAGAGCTACAATCTGTAAATTCACTTTTTACAGTTTGCGCTTTTTTTTTTTTTAAGTATACAGTAGATCCTCTTTTATCCGAAACTCTTTTAACCGAAATCCATTTTTAAAGCTTTTTTTTTTCTTTTCTTTTTTTGCTATCACATTCCTTGTTTGCAAAATCCCTTTTGAAAGCTTTTGTTATTATTATTATTTTTAATTACCATATTCCTTGTGTGAAAGCAGTCCTCTCCGAACTACGAGTACATATAAATATTTTCGATTCCCTTTCTTAGAGTTCCTTTGAATTTAACTTGAGCTCCCGTAAGCTGCAGAAAACGAGCAAATTATCAATTCTGAAGCTTTTGTATGTTTTGAAAAAGGTTTGGCATGTCTGGAGCAACAGAAAAACTGTGATACTTGGTGAATTAATAATATTTAAAAATTCCGTGATAGAGCTTCAAATCAAAGACAATCAAAACTGCGACAAAAAAAAAAAAAAAAAAAAAAAAATTCTATCCCTTGTGATATATATAAAAGGTACTTAATTTCAAAATGAAATTCAGGTAATTTATTCTTGTTTCTATTTTGCTATTGCTTTATTTTTATTAAGCACTTGTTACCATAATAAGAAATCTTGCATATATTTCTCCTTCTTAATCTTAAAATTGAAGCATTCTCGATTATCTGAAAATTTCGATTTTCCGAAAGAGGATAGGTCCTAATTACTTCGGATAATCGAGGTTTTACTGTACTTCAAAGTGCTAAAACTTCAACATACACTTATCAATTGACTAGCTATTTTATTTATTTATTTACTGTTCGACGATTTTTAAGATGTATTAAATTAAAATAGGGACCGGATTTATAGATAGCAATATAGGTAGTTTATTTTTAAAAAAATAATAATAATAATTAAAAAAATTAAATAAGGTCATTGTTACTGTATTTTTACACATGACATTGTATTTCTTTTTAACTTACAAAACTAATAAACTTTTTTGGAAATCTGTTTCCTGGCATTCCTATAACTCATTTTTAAGAAAGGTATCTAAAAAAGAGTTTCAAACAGCTCAAAATTTAAGTGTTGCGCTGCCGCGGAATACTTAAATAACATGTATTAAATCGGTAAAGGTAATTTTTATTCAATAACAAATTAAGCAGTGTTCTTTAAATTCTAGACGGGGGGAAAATTAAAAGAAATCAATAAGAGGAATTTAATTTAAAAAAAAAAAAACTGAGAAAGAGTCAGCAAATTTATATAAGACAGAATAAATTCCCACTTTTCTTTCAAACAAGAGAAGTTTACTATTAAAAAAGCAGAGTAATTATGCGTCTTTAAAATTAAATGATGGAGAAAGAAAAATTAAAAACATCACGAACAAGAAAAAGCTGAGTAAAACTTCTTTTTAATTTGGGAGAACGAAAAAAATATGTATGATTGGAAAAGATTTTCACACACACACACACACACACAAAAAAAAAAAAAAAAAAAAAAACAATTATTAAAGTGTCGTTCAATTTATGAGACAGAATACATAAATAAATGAAACTGGAGAAAAAAAAAAATATTTTCCTGTCGGTTTTAAAAGAAATTTTGACATTTAAAATGTAATATTTCTTTTTCTAACAGTTTTTAAATTTTTTTATACAATTGCAACTTTGACGTTCGCGAACATATCGCAGTTAAATTTTCACCGTCATTTTTTGCTAGCGACAGAGTTGCATTATTGCTTCTAGTTGCCTCATTAGTGTTGCCAGGTGTCCCAATTTTTAGGTGCTTCAAGATCTGTCCCGCGGTACCCCTGCGCGGGACGCCAAATGTCCCGATTTTTAATGATGCATAAATTCTTTTAAATTCCTTTTTAGTATAATGCTATTCGTTAGTCTATACCGAGTGAAATTTAATATAGTAAACGTATGAAAACAAAACCTGTCTATAAAGGAATATTTTTATCATTCCGCCGAAAGGCATAGCGTACAAATCTACCTGCTGAAACAGAATATTTTTTCGGTTCCTAGCTATTTTGTGTTTATAGGTGTAAAACCTATGTATGTTGATTAACAAAACTTGTGAAAACGGTACTTGTGTATTACGAAATCCTACCTGAAACGTAAAAATTCCATAGTCCCTGCTTAATTAATACCATACAGTGTTCGAAATCCTTGGTGGTCCGCTGGTCCGAGACCACTTAAAATTCAATCGGATCACTAATTTAAAAAATTTAGTCGTCCGCAGGACCAGTAACTTTTTCCCCTCGCTGACAGGTAAACGTAAATTTTCCTGTACCTGAGAAAATCGCAACCAAACACAAACCTCAGAATTTTATTTTATTTAAAAAAATAAATAAATAGTTGCATTAAAACTTAGTCAGTTGAAATAAATAATCGGAGATAAAATACATAATTAATAATTTTATAGTTTTTGTTCATGTACAGTTTATTTAATTTTTAGCCAATTATAATTTTGCATTTTATTATGCCGAAAATTTTGGGTAACTAAAAGGAAGTTTGATTTATATTCTAGGAGGAGGAGGAGGGGGGGGGGTGTCACTCAAAAGGTTAAAGGTACTTAATAGAATTTTATGTAGCGGGCTAGTAAACTCTGATGCTTACATATCCTTTGGACCAGTGACTTTTTTTTTTTTTTATCAATTCTACCGCTGCAATTATAACTAATCAATCTGAAATATCCCCAAAACGGAATTCTTTTTTCTGTCCCATTCGATTCCGTTTCCATACATTTCACTATATAAGATTGTTGTGTTTATTTGATACAATAAAACGTTCTAAGACGGAATATCAAGTGACCAGAGAAATATTTCGTTTCAGACAGGTTTTTGTCTTAGCAGGTCTATTTGTATAATATTCATTCCGTAAAGAAATTGGATATTTTGATGAGCGTAGCGAGCAGGGGTACGGAGCCCCCCTAGTCATGGAAAAAAGAAATCAATGTTGTAGAGGTGTTTATGTTCTGAAGAGAAGCTCTTACTGTTTCATTTTGTTTGCTATTCATCTCATATAAAAATTAAGTGCTTTTAACGTTTAGAGAGACTTATTGAGGCTGTTCTCAAATCCAAAGGAGCTACTTTCTGACACATTTTTTACGATACTATATTATTTCTTATTTTTATTTATTTATTTATTTATTGGTGAGGTGTTAATTTCGTTTTGGAATATCAGTCAGAAAAAAAATTCTGAATTATTTATAATGTTTTAAGTGCAAACCTGTTAATCTTCCGTACTCGAGATGCACGTGATAGAGATAGAATTTAAAAAATTCATGCTTGGGGATTATTTTAACCATTATAAATGACCAAAATTGCCATACAGTTTTCAAACAATTTGCATTTCAAAGTACATGTTTTTCCTATACGACGATGAAAAAATTGGAAATGTGCAATGTTTAAAACTTACAAAAATAAAATAAAATAAATGAAAAAAGGCTGAAGTTAAAATTTCAAAATCGAAATTTAATCTTCAGGGATTGTAAACCTCAAACTGACGTCAGCCAGTGTTGCGCCCGGACACGTTTACCTTTATAATATTGTTGTTGTTATTGGTGCTTTAACTATATATATATATATATATATATATAAATGCCTGTACTATCAATATTTCTTTTATAACAACAGAATAATCTGTATTTTTTAATTCGAGTCAATAAAAAAATATAAAAAATAGTAAGTAGGATTAATTTAAAGACAAAGCAGAAAATAATGTCGTTAAATTTATACAAGGACGAATAAATTTTCGCATTTCTTTAAACATAGGAAATTTATTATTTTTTTTAAAAAAAAAGCAAAGTAATTAAGTGCCTTTGAATTTGTATAATGAAAAAAATAATAATAATAATATTTCCGTATTAAAAAGCCGGGTTACTCTTTTTAAATTTATGAGAAAGAAAAATAAAATGTATACTTTGGGAAGAATTTCACATGAAAAGTAATGATTAAAGTGCCTTTCAATTTATGAGGCTGATTACATAAAAATAAAATAAATAAGTAAAATAAATAAATTAAAATAATATACTTTTTCTGTCCGTTTTTAAATTAACTTTGATATTTAATATATAAAAAGTTTCTCTATATATATACATATGTAAAAGAAATTGTTGAAAACAAAATATTACATCGTTACTACTTAGATGTTCTCAAACATAAACCTTATTCAAATTTTTGTCATTTAAAAAAATTTATTATTTCTTTCTTTTTTTTTATGTTTATTGAATAATTTTAGATTATTTATTTATACAAAATATTATTTCTTTATGCATGCATGCTATATTCTGACGTTTTGAGGCATAAAAATAAGTTTATGAAATGACATATTTAAAAATATAGATAATTCGTTTTTGTTTGTTGTTCAGAGAATTTTAATGATTAATCATACTCAATAATAGTAAAAGTCCAGAACAATACATAGGTATGAGCGCCGGCAAAAGATGGTGGGCAGAGGTCGTTACCCATACATAACATAAATTTTCTTTGTACGTGTCTAATCATTTAGGTGAAGGAAATTGCAAATTTTATTTTTTCCGAGTGACTTAAAATAATAAGGCCAATCCCAAATGTTTAATCTAAAATTTTTCCTCGGGGATTGGAGATAAGTCCACCCCTTTTAGTTAGCTTTTTTAATGCACAAAAGTTAATGGTTTTTAAAGGAAGAGTTAGTGTATATGCAAGTGTGGATACAAGAGGGTCATGACACCATCTTGAATGAATAAAGTTTTTATAAAATGGCACATTTTTCGCTAGAAATACATATTTATACTAAGGGGCAACTTCACTCACGTGAAAACACCAGCTCGCTAATGTTATAAATTGGAAGAATTTTTTTTAAGATAACTCGTTTTTCACTTTTTCGATATTGTTTACAGGTTTTTTTTAATGAAGGTACTTTCACTTTCGAATCTGGTTCCGAAAGTAAAAGTATCCCAGGGAAAAAAAAAAAAAAAAAAAAAAAGAAAAGAAAAAGAAAAAACACTTGTAACCAATTAATCAAAAAAAGTAAACTCCCTTTCTAAAGATCGATTTCAGATATTCAGTGTACAGAAAATCATTTAAAAATATTAAAATGCAAATGAGATATCCTAAAAAAAAATTCTTCCATAGGATTAACATTATCGAGCGGGTGTTTTCGCGTGAGTGAAGTAGCCTCTTAACACCTTAACTGCAGATCGGAACAAATACATCTCAGTGCACTATTTTTGTTTTCTATCCGTACCACATTTTGAAAAATAATCTCAACCGTACTCTTATACTAGGATATTTTAGAGCAAAATCAATCTACCACAATTTGTGTAAATTGTGGTGCGATTGTATAGTAAAAATGTTATAAAAATAGTCGCCAGCCCTAGAGATAGAAATGCTCGGAAAAAACCCGGAAAAGTTGGGAAAAAACCGGTTTTTTTTTTCAGTTTTTTTTTCGAAGGGCTATTTTGTAATTTTTCCAAATTGGAAAAATTGAAACTTCATTTATGAAATAATGTAGTCAAAATTTTATAATTGCTTCATTCTGATACTTTTATTTATATATTTTTTTTTTCATGTTTAGTGTCCCTCATGAAAACCTTAACATGGAAAATCTTATCTGTAAGCAGGGATTCTCTTTAGAAAGAACTTAAGTCTCTTAAAGGATCCTTCACAGTTTTTTCTCCTTAAAACATACGACCTTTAACAAAATTCTTTCACTTAAAAATAGACATTTCAGAATTTTTTTCGAATCTCCAAATTAAATCCTTCACAAACGTAATGATTTTAGAATTAAAAAAAAAAAAAACTGTTGTATAATAGCTGCAATAACCAATGTATTATCTAGCTGTTTATATGTACAAAGGACAATAATGTCTAGATAAGAACTTAAATATGTAATTTCTAATTTACAAAATTCCGATTACATTTTTTACATTTCATTCATATTTTTTACAAGTTCATAAGTTTTTATAAAAATTCACAATTTCACAAAAACATGATCGTGTGAAAAAAAATCTAAGCAAATCCTTGGTAAGCTAATTAAATGGAACTTTCTGGTTAAAAATGGAAATTCATGTGCAAAAATATTTCAGTATTATACCAATAAATGAAAATGGTAAGATGGAAAATTTAATGTAAAATTTGAAACATGCATTTATTTTTATTTGCATGGCTGTGATTTTTCACTATTGTTATAAAAATTTCTTTTCATAATAACATGCAGTTGAAATTATGTATCTTTTTTTTTTCTTTTCGCAAAATATAAATTATTAGAGTTGTCTAAATGTATTTTCAAAAAACATAAATCCATACAAACTTTGCAAAGAAAATGTAAGCAAATCTCTGTGAAAAATCTATTTGAAAACAATTTTTAAACATATAGAAAAATCCACCCGTTTTAAAAGTTTCATAAAAAAAAATAAAATACCACTTTCAATATTAAGGATCTAAATCTTACTAAAACACAGTTTGGGTTAAGTCTGGATAGCTGTAGCAAAACTACATATACAGGAAATGAAAATTATAACTGTAAGGGGGGTTGGGGGGTAATATTGTAAAATAATACCAATTTTTAAACAACGGAAGATTTGAAAAGGATAATAGTATTTATAACAGGGTTGGAAAAAAACCAGGGTTTTTTGTAAAAAACCAAAAAAACCGGTTTATTTGGTTTAAACCAGGTTTTTTTGGTTTAAACCGGGTTTTTTCAAATATAATTTCCTATTGCATACAGATGCATATCTGTTGATAAAATAAACATTTTTGGATATTATATAAGTAATATAACTTTTGAAAATATTTAAATTAAATAATTACAATCAATTATATAGAAAATTGAAATCATTTCTAATTTAAACATTATTAGTAACAGCTATGTCTTATGTTCAAAGTAAACTGCTCTACACAGTGAAACATTGGCAACTTGAAATTCGTATGAAGAATCCTTTGATTAGTAATATAATAATCAATCAATAAACATTTGATGCAGTTTCATGAATATAATATATTATTCTGTGGTTGTTGTTATTATTATTATTTTAATATCCAAATACTTCTGGTTATTTTGTTTTCTGAATGATAACTCCAAGTGTCCAAGTGAACATTTTTGGCCATTAGATTCAGCAAGTAACAGAAAAGATTGGTTGGTATTATTGAAATGCTATAACTAGCACTCAATTTTTGCAAGCTGTGTTATTCAATTTGATATCTTAAGTTACTCTTTAAATTCTTTAAGGATACTCTTCCCCAATCTCGATCCAGAAAATGTTCTTTTACAACTTAACCAAAATCCTAAGGATCATTGTATTTTGTTATTAACTGCAGTAAATAATCTGCATTTTTTAAATGAAAATATTTTATGCTAAATATTGAATATTATTTATCTATTTTATCTTTTCTAATTTCACATGTTTTAAGAAATATCTTTAGGGTACCAGATGTGTATATCAACACATGCTAATTTTTCTTCTACATGCATAGAAACATGACCTAGTCTCATTATGCCTCATGTTGACTGCTGAGATGAAATGTTAAGTAGAAATTATTTCTATCAATAATTTAAAACAATTAAATTACAAAAAAGAGAAAATATTAGATTTTTCTAAAAAAACCAATTGGTTTAAACCGTGGTTTAAACCATGGTTAAAACCATTTGGTTTAAACCGTGCCAACCCTGATTTATAATAATACCAGAACTACTATAATTTGTTTCTTTTACACTGTCATCCTTTATGAGTACTATGTAGATGGGATGTACAATACAGTTTAAAACTGCTTTAAAACTACAGTGATATCGGTTGAAACTAAAGATTTTTTTGTTTGTTTGTTTTTTAAATTAGCTCTACTGATATAATTAAACAAGTGCTACTGAAAAATCATTTCAACAGACACATGATATATTATACAAACACTGGTGTTAAATTAAGCAAGAAAAGCTACTCTCAGAATTCTGAGACTGAAAGGATAAACTTTTAAAAGCTGGCTTTTTCTTTCTCTCTCTCTCTTTTTTTTTTAATAACATATTCACATATAAAGGGAAAATAATTTTTTTTAGCATGCAAAAATATTGAAAAAGTTTATTATTGCAGACCTGCCAACTGCTACGAAAAAATCGTAGTTGCTACGATTCGGACCTATAAACTACAATGCTACGAAAATCGGTCTTAAACTACGATTTTTTGCAAAAAACACAAACGCATTTTTTGTTTCTAGTAGCGATTTTTATCCCGCGTAGCATATTTTTCAGGAGTGATTCTGTTACGAAATTTCCAAAATTTCAAAGTATTCATTTCCGAAAGTTTAAAAAAAATGGCTATTAGTATGAAAAAAATATGGTCTGCAAATCAAACTTCTTAACATAAAACACTCTTTATGTATATTAACCAGGAGTGTATCGTGTTTCTATAAATATTTATACAGGAATTCCCTTTTTACATACAGGATTTTATATACATACAGGACAATTTATACAGGAAGAAACAAGGGTGTCATTTTAAGAATTTCTGAAAGGGGGAAGGGGGGGGGGGGGGTTCTTTGAGGGGCAAAGTTTGAAATATTGTGCAAAATAGCATAATTTGCGAATTTCGTCAAAAGTTTATGGTAAAAAATGCGGATTTCAACAAAGAATCGTGATAGAAAAATGTGAATTACGATTGTGGGAAAAAATTGTGAATATTTTGAAATGATCGCGGGAAAAAAAAACCGCGAATTTCATCAAAATTTACTGCACTGGGCTAAAAAATTGGAACCAGGCTCCTTTTGCAAATGTAAAAAAAAAAAAAAAAAAAAAAAAAAAAAATTCTGCGAAACAAAAAGAAACACTAACCATCGTATAAAAATTTTCAGAGGAAAAAAATTACTATATTGAGTTGAAAGACTGAAACCTTATTCTTTTTACGAATGTCAAATGTCTGCGTAACACGAAAAACCAACCAACCAACCTCCAGATTAATTTTAATTTTGTGTGCTACGATTTCTCATTTTCAAAGGTTGGCAGGTCTGTTATTGTATATTTTTTAAGAAAATATAACTTATTTTTGAGAAACATTTATAGAAGATCAATTTTTCCCATTTTTCCCATTTTTCCAGAAAAAAAACTGGAAAAAAACCGGTTTTTTTCCGCCACTTCAACTTTTCCGGAAAATTTACATCTCAACCAGCCCTATAGTCAAAGTGTTAAAAAGCTGTTCTCAAATCCACGCTGGCTACTAAAACTCACTTTTGTTCTTAAACGCGTGTGTTTTTATTCAGAAACTGGGAAACTGAACATTATTTTTTTCATTTCTCGATAAAGGATCCCTCAGAAAATGCTGTCAGAGTTGGCTTTTTGAACGAATTTTTGAACACCGCAAGCCTGTTAAGGAATTTTATGAGTCAGCAATTGCTTATAATTCAAGACATAATTTATTTATCGAAAAATGAAATGTATACAGGGTTCTCGCTGCCGCTCGCCATTGCGTCAAATCGCGACAAAAGGCTTCATTTGGCGAGTGAACGGAAAATTTGACTCGCCAAATTTCGAATGCTCAATTTTTGCTCAATTATTTTTGTCTGTTTCGGGACAGGAGACATGCTTATTTGTATTATTGATTTTTCTTTTGAAAAATGTCAAACTGACGTTAAAATTAAATGTTTAGAGGATCTCCTTCTTCGTCATGGGAAAAACTATAAAAACCTTATGGAGAATGTGCCTGAAAAAATACGAGATCTTTATGAAAATTACTCAGTCCGTGATAGTAAATAAATTTAAATTTAAAAAATAAAAAACCCGACTGCATAAAAAGCGACCTAATTGATTATTTCTCACCAATGTAAAACTATTTTTTTTTTTTTTTGTCATATTACATACCTATTTTTTTTTATTTATTTACTTGTATTGATGACTTTTAAGTTGCGTTTAATTGTTAGTTCCTATCTATAAACACTGTTTTGATGAGGCCTATAGATGTCTATGATGGTTAGAGTTGCAGTAAAGCTAGAGATCCTACCTACACAATTTCCAGGTTGTGTAAATTTTTAAACGGAGCTTCTGACTCTAAAATAGTCAATGAAACATCGTCTTCATTTTGAAAGACCTACCCAATGATATGTCACCCAGTAGGGTGCGTGAAATTTTTTTTTCGTCTCTACCGCCATTTTGTAATTTATGGCCGCTATTTTGAATTTATAAAAACAAAACCTAGCCTATAACCATCGGACGATTAAGACGAATCGATAGAGACCTCATTCATTAAAATCCACCCAGCCGTTGTGATGTTTCGTGGGTATAAAGAAATCCACATACCCAACGCGTGAAACACATAACCCTTCTTTTCAGTCTGGTAAAAAGAATGTAGTGTTTTAGAAAATTTAAAACAAGATTAAATAAGGTATCTCCTACAAAATTTAAATGAACGCTTTGTTGATTTAGGCAAACTAGAGATTTTTAGAGTGTTTTGCCCACAAAATCTCCCGTTAGTAACAGATATAAACAATTTTTAAAACTATGGTATAAAAGAAACTGAATCAGTTTTTAACGTTTTACATTTGGACGATACAGACATTTCCTTATGTGAGGTACTGTCAGGATGGAAATTATTTAAAACTTTCTTGAGTTCTTGCTGCAGAACCCTAAATTTAGGAGATACCATAGATTTCATTTGAAAAAACGATTTGCAGAAACTTTATCCTATAACATGGAACATGCTACGATTTGCTAAAATATTCCTGCTTACTGCTTACATTCAGTAAACTATGAGAGAGGCTTCAGAGTGATGAACTCGACAAAAACTGAATTGAGAAATCGGATGTATAATAAGAAATGTCGAAAATCTCAGTTTAGTATATGTTAATAGATCCAATAGGTAACAGTACTTTATAACTATTGTAACAGTAATTTTGTAACTGTCTTTTAAAGTATAGGCTTCAATGAAAAGCCGAAGAATTCTCGAAAAATAAGAAAATTTAAAGACACATACTTTGTTTTCTATATTTTGAATTTTTCAGAAATTATTGAATGTAATATCTTAAAATCTTGAGTTAACAGGGATTGTATGTTTTATTTCATAACATTTTAATGAGTAAAATCGGGTTTGGAATTTTTTTCTTGATTGTGAAGTCATTTTAGAATATAGTTTATTCCGAATATATTCAGAAAAGTTTTAAAATAGATTTAGAATAGAATACATCTAAAATATAGCTTTCTTTATAGTTTTTGTCGTGGATAGTTAAATTTAGATGAATAACTGATCTATAAGCAGTCACAAAAACTTAGGTTATCTTAGAACATATACAAAAAAAAGGGGAAAGGGGCGATGCAAGATCGAATTTTCAATGTTTCACGGCGAACTTATTTTGCTAACATTTTTTCCATTTGGCGAATGTTTTTTTTATTTCTGATTAGCCAAATTGCTAACATTGGTAAAAAGTCAGCGCGAACCCTATATATATATATATATCAAATATATACATATATATATGTTCGGTACCAAATTATTTCCATAATCATGCCTAAAAATATTATTCTTTTAAAAATGAGTCTGTAAAAATCAGAGAAAATTTCCCTAGGAAGAACATTTTTTTAGAAAACATCCATATGAGACGTGACCCCCCTCTAAATGAGTGGTTAGATCCGCCGTTGTGTATATATGTGTATACATATGCATGCATGTAAAAAATGTGTCTTTTGTGGTATACATATGCATGCATGTAAAAAATGTGTCTTTTGTGGATTTCATATCAATCAACTCATTTGATGAATACAACAAAGTAAACAAGTCGGAAATTGTACGTCAAACGTGGCAAAAGAGGTTCGTTCGTACTATAATTAGTTTTATAAATATTCAGATCTTTGTGCAATAGCTGTTGCACTCTTATAGTAAAAATGCATGAGTACAAAATGTATTACGATTCCATATATTAAGTCCAGTAATACGGAAATAATACGACTCCATCTTAAATAGGACGCTATCACCATGGCAATCTAGAATCATGACCTATCGTGGGATATCATTGAATTAATTACGTATGATAGGATTTAATAGAATGATGAAAACTTTTATTAATATCCTCTTAAGTTTTGATTCGATTTTCATAAAATTTCAAATGACTCGACAAAATTCTGCAACGATTATATATATATTAAATTTCAAATCATTCCGTTGGGTAGTTTTTGCGATGTAATATGCGGACAGACGGACGGTCCAGACGACGACTATGGGTGCAACGTATTCATATAATTACGAACGCACCTAAAAAGGCTTGACCACATAACATCATAAATTCGTGTAACAACATAAATCCCTTATTTAATAAGAAAGAAAAATTAAAAATTTAAGTGATAGTTCCACATTATTAGCACTCAGATTGTGTATAATACTACGTTATCATCACTTCATTCCTTACAATTCAAGACACAATCACAAGAATTCCTTCTAATTACATAATCTACCATTTCTCAATATATATATATATATATATATGTACAAAATGTCAAGCGTTTAAAAGTTTGACTGTTTTGAGCTGTCTTTAATAAACAATATTTCCTCTGAAATACCCGAACGCTGATGTCATGTTTCATTTCGCAAAATTGCCGTAACTTCTTAATTAACTTCAGCTGTTACTGATCGAGTTACGTCGTTTCGATTAACCTATTTAAACATCTTGTATACTTAATTACTTTAGCTGTCTTGTTAGAATGGAGGTTGTAACCTGTGTTTCTTATTGCGCTTACCTTAACTGTTAAAAGAAGAAAGGTGAAGCTTCGATTGCTTGTGTTGAAACAACAGTTTTTATTTTAAATACTTCTCAATTTAGCTTTTTTATTTATCGCAAGAACTTCAATTTTAATTTTTGAAAATGCCGATTTTAGGTGCTGTTCAAGCACTTGGAATATAAATTAAATATTTATAAACTGGCAGATTTTATATATTTTTTATATCGAGTGAAAAAGGACTCGCCCCAAGATTGTGAATGACGTTATTCCATCTTTTGCTGCAGTTGCAGCCTTACCAACATAAGGGTGAGAAGTGAGGTTAGGTATATATAATGGTAACTCAGTTGGCAGAGCGTTGGTGCGCTGAACCAATGGCCCAGGTTCGAACCCTGGCCTGAATATTTTTTCACTTTGTTGATTCTACGCCATGTTAGCAGTATGTATTAAAATTCACGATTTTAAATTTCAGATGTATTATTTCTCGGTCGTAATTCATCGTTTAAAAATTTTAATATACATATAATCATCGATGCTGGATTTAGACTCATGTTTGCCACAGGGTTGTGGTTCACTACATTATTCCATCTTGTGCTGCAGTTGCAGCCTTACCAACATAAGGGTGAGAAGTGAGGCTAGGTATATATAATCGTAGCTCAGTTGGCAGAGCGTTGGTGCGCTGACCCAGGTTCGAACCGTGGCTGAATAATTTTTCAATTTGTTGTGATTCTACGCCTTATTAGCAATGTGGATTAGATGCTGCATATTCCCGCGGCCGCTATCTTTTATTTCTTGGCGATTTTTTGTTGGCGATGTTGGCGATCATTATCGATATGGCAACCACGTTCAGTGTCGGTTCTGGTAACCCAGTTTTTTGGGAGATTGTCTTTTTCGGCAGATTTATTTGATTGGCTATGTTTTCCTTAGTTTGTTTATCTGCTGTGGGAGATGTTATTAAGAAATATGCTAATTTATTTCTTAAATAGTGTTATTTATGTGTATTTTTTAAGCAATATTGCTTTTTTCTGTTAATGAAAACATTTATTGACCGAGATTGAAAAATTTGCTGAGCGGTGTTTTGACAACTCAACTCCGCATGTTTTATAATTTGTAGTAAGGAAAATTTTGATTAACGGAGACATTTTGTATTGTTTGTTGATTGTAAAATTAAAATTACGGTTATGCGAAGTTTGATATTGGTAGTATATGTTCAATATTGCAAGTTAAAGTTCTTGTCTATTTTTTTTTCTTTTTGCTGTAATGTTAAATGACAGTTTTACGACGACTTGAAATTTGAGAAATTATGGCAAGTGACCATTTTTTACAGTTGGGTTTCAAGGAACGAGATGTGTGTTAAGAGATGTTGATAATTTAAGTATTGCGCGGCAGCGCAATACTTATTTATTTCCCATGTCACTTCTCAATGTTAATTTAACATAAAAAAGCCTATGGAGATCATAACTTTTTCATTTTTTCTTCCCACCTTTTTGTCCCTGATGCCACTCATTTTTAATTCTTTGCTAATTCTAATAATATTATAAATTCAAAGTGTAAAAACATTTGCCAGACGTCAGGGTCAAAACGGATCATAAAATGCATTTGCATATAGGTAGATTATAATCTAGAGAGTAACATGGGCTAATTTTTATTTACATTATTCAAATATTTTACTTAATAATTCCAAATTTCGATTTTTTCATTGAGATTCAACGGACATTTTCTAATTAAATTTAACATTTCTCCTTCATTGTTGTAAATAATCCAAAAGCCGTAATAATAATTTGCCTATTTTTAGTTGAATGATTTTCACGTGAAACATGAAAAACTGAAGAAACTGATATATTTTTTTTTTTAAGAATTAAAAAGAAGATGAATATGACGTCATAGTGAAAATAAAAATGACATTTTCAAGCAGATTTTTTAAGTTCAGATTGGAATTTTTTGTCCAAACTACAGCAATATTCATTCCTGCACAGGTGAAAAATTGTGAATTATACATAGGTAAATTACATCACACATTGTGATGCGATATCGCACAAATTAAAGCCTGATGATGATACCCTCCATTAATTTTGAAATGTGTTCGTCTGAATGCAGTTGTTATTAAAAAACTTGACATATTAAACAAAAACCTAATTTGCAGAACAAATTTAAAAAAACAAAATTTATTTCCTAAATTGTTTAAGCCCGAGAAGAGGCAGATATTAAGATATTTCATTCAATTCGTTCTACATTTAATGTTAAATTTTTGTAACAAATAATTTAAACCAATTGAATATTAAAAAATAAAAATGAAATTCATACAATATAATACTTTAAACACCTATATACTTAGATTCCGTTCAAATGAAATCGAAATAAATCTTAGACTTTTTCCATTTTTAAGTTGTAAATATGTGTACTGCAGATTTTGCATTATGTTTATGACGATTGCACATAATATGATAAGATACATGCAAAATACAAAACTTTTAAAAAAGTCTAAGATTTAATTCGATTTCATTTGAACGGAATCTAGGTATATAGGTGTTTAAAGTATTATATTGTATGAATTTCATTTTTATTTTTTAATGTTCAATTGGTTTAACTTATTTGTTACAAAAATTTAACATTAAATGTAGAACGAATTGAATAAAATATCTTAATATCTGCCTCTTCTCGGACTTAAGCAATTCAGGGAAAAAATTTTGTTTTTTTAATTTGTTCTGCAAATTAGGTTTTTGTTTAATTTTATGTATATTTTGTTGTAATGTTTTATAGTAATGTTTTATATTAGCCGTTTATTGTATATTTCTCATGCATGTTTTGCATTTTTGAGATTGGTGCACAGCAACATACGTGCATTTACTAATTGCTGCTTTAACGAGCTTTGTACATTTTTTTATGGCTGCAGAAGTAGTTTGCTGAATCCAGTGATTTTTTTTTTTTTTTTCAGTTAATGAACGCGTAGCGTTCATACGGTCGTTTACTAATTGCCGCTTTAACGAGTTTCGTGCATTTTCCAGATTGCTACAGAAGTAGTTTGCTGAATCCAGTGATGTTTTTTTTTTTTTTTTTTTCGGTTTATACGTTCATTTACTAATTGCCTCTTTAAACGAGTTTTGTTTATTATTTACATTTTATTTTCATTAAGCCTAACATGCGCATAAATCGGTGCTTGGCGACATTTACTACTTGGCGGAAAAGGGTTTTTCACGCCAAGAAAAATCCAAGATGGCGGCTGCGGGACTATATGACATCTGATCCTAAAATTCACAATTTAAAATTTCAGATGTACTATTTCTCGATCATAATTCATCGTTTAACTAGTATGTCGTGGCCATCACAAAATTTTCTTGTCTTTAAATCACATAAACAGCATTATTTGATATCAAGGTATACCTGAATCTGAAGTTTGATGAAAATTCGTGCATTAGTTCTTGAGATAGAGCTATAATGGAAATTCTGAAAAATGCAGCATATCAGCGCCACCTGTTGAGCGATTTGCACCAAAACATAAACAGCACTAATTCATATCAAGGTATACCTCAATCTGAAATTTGTTGAAAATCCAAGCATTAGTTCTTGAGATAGAACAATTGCGAAATTTGCAAAAAAATTCAGCATATCAGCGCCACCTCTTGGACGATTTACACTAAAATGTACAAAACGTCAATTCATGTCAAAGTCTAACTGAATCTGAAACTTGATGAAAATCCGTGCATTAGTTCTGGAGATTGAGTTATTGCGGAAATCGCGAAAAATGCTGCGTAGCAGCGCCATCTGTTGAACCATTTACACCAAAAACTAATCAACACTAATTTATGTCAGGGAATAACTGAATATAAATTTTAATTACATTTCGTGCATTAGCTTTTGAGATAGAACGTCCACAAAATTTGTGTCACATACAGACAGACAGACATTTTATAAAAACATATTTTTTGGAATCTCTGACAGCTAAAACGTGTAAATTCGCCGAAAGCCGAAAATTTTCACGAATTCTTTACTTTTTTACTTTCTTCTTGTAACGATAGAAGAAAGTAAAAATTGTAATATACATATAATTATCGATGTTGGAATTAGACTCATGTTCGCCACAGGGTTGTGGTTCATGAAATTATTCCATCTTTTGCTACAGTTGCAGCCTTACCAACATAAGAGTGAGAGGTGTTAGGAAGGCTAGGTATATATCCTTGTAGCTCAGTTGGCAGAGTGTTGGTGCATTGAACCAATGACCCAGGTTCGAACCCTGGCCTGAATAATTTTTCACCTTGTTGGTTCTACGCGTTGTTAGCAATTTGGATTAAAATTCACGATTTAAAATGTCAGATGTACTATTTCTCGGTAGTAATTCATCTTTTAAAAATTGTAATATACATATAATTATCGATGCTGGATTTAGACTCATGTTTGCCACAAGGTTGTAGTTCATGAAATTACATATTCCATCTTGTGCTGCAGTTGCAGCCCTAACGACATAAGAGTGAGAGGTGTTAGGTAGGCTAGGTATATCCTGCTAGCTCAGTTTTCAGAGCGTTGGTGCTCTGAACCAAATAATCATATATATTAATATAAAGTCAATCAACAATGGGTTTAGATATATTAAGGTTATTATCAAGGCCCCGGGCAAAGCCGAGCGCGTCAGCTGGTGACTTTTATAAAAAATAAAAATAAAAATTTCTAAAAGGGGAAAAGGGGGCTTCTAAATTATTTAGATTTATCGACATTGTTATTTATGAAAAGAAACAAAAAAACTTTTCCAACTTCAAGAATTGTTCGAGGGAATAGGGATGGTAATACATAGAAAGAAAGGTATGTGTTTTTCATTTTGGGAGTTAAAAGCAAATCTAAAGGAACTCTTTATTGGACTTCTTGTAGTGAGGAAGTGTTAGTAGTAACTAGTGTAATAAACGATATATTTTTTTAATTGATATATTAGAGGAAATTCATATAAAAATATTTTTATTTTAATAATAGTTAGTAATATTCAATTCTTTTTATTTATTTATTTATATGAAGTTTTTTTCCTGTTGCTGTTTCTGCTGTTGTATTTTTATTTATGCTTAAACAAAATAGTTTATCTTAGAAAAAGAATACACTTTCAAAAAAAGAAGAAAGAAAAAAAATCTGCTAAATCATTTAGATTAGATTGATCGACATTGTTTAGATTTTTTTTTCTCTCTCTCTCTCTCTGTTTTTGTTTCTTTTGCTAATCAAGAACTTTGCGAGAGGAAGAAAGTGGAAGTACATACAGAGAAAATTCCGTTTTCAATTTGGAAAATAAAAGAAAAAATACTAAAAGAATTACGTATTTTGTTTCTCATACTGAAGAAGTGTTAAGTAGAAACTAATGTTAATTATATATATTTTTTTTTTTTTTTTTTTTAATCGCTACACTATTTCACAGATTAATTAAAAGTGTTTCATTGTATTTTTCCTTCATTTTTAAAATGTGGGATTAAAAAAAAAAAAAAGTTAAAACGGTATTACCAATACAATATATTTATTAACTATTCCATTGCTTCCATTCTTTTATGTTTAAATCCGTGTTTTATCTCTTTACTTATTTATTTGAGAATTTTTAACTTCATTTGCTAATTTAGTTACGGCGTATTACACAGAAACAAACAAATGCTGAATTATTTTCATTTTTTAAGTCCAGACGTGTTAAACTTCCGTAGTCGTGTTGCACGTTCAGTTTTGAGATAGATTTTTAAAAAGTTATATTGAAAAATGTTTTTTAAAAGTATTAAAAAAAATCAGTAAATCGAGATACAGATTTTTTTTTTTTTTTTTTTTTTTTTATTGCATTTAAAAGTACTTTTTTCTATTCGACGGATAAAAAATGAAATGCGGTGTTCAGAAGTTAAAATTTTCAGATAAAAAGAAATTTATTATTCAGATCGTTGCCATTGTCCCTATGTCATCAGCTTAGTCGTGGACATGTTTTAGCTCCATAATTTAGGGGATTTGTGTGTGTGTGTGTGACCTTTTGAAAATGATGAATTAAGATATCTTTATCTCATCCTTGTGTATTACTGCCAGTCAGTGTGTGGATCGACAGCGAAAGTGATCAGAAATTTTAAATTGATACTGGAAATTTCGAAAGAAGATATTTTACTTTATGTTATCGCTAAATGTCTTTTATTAAATAAAGCGTAAGATACTATTCTTTATTTCTGGTATGAACACTAAATTTCTGGATAAAAATGAAGACGAAACTGGCAGATCTGTATGGTGGCACTCAATGTGTTAAGGCTGTTCTTAACTACTCCGCTGAACTAGTGCAAAACATTCTGACACATTTACAAATTCATTTTTTAACGGAAAGATATAAAATTGGAAAGTCTGGCCATGGAAGCGATTTGGAATTGAACTGTTTTTTTCCATTTTTTGATCAATCAATTACCCATTGAGTTATAAGCAATATCGATCACGTGACAAACCCGTTTTTCGCCCGCTCTTGAGTGATTTTTCTACTTTCGCGCGGAAATTCGGTTCAAAAGGTCCACTTTGACACTATTTTCTGAAAGCTCTATTGCGTTTGCAAAAAAGTGGAAAAAACAGCTCGAAGACATAGTTTCTGAACAACAACACCAGCTAGTTTCAAGCATTTTCGAACAGAAATAAATTAAAACTTGTGTCAGGAAGTTGCCCTTTTGGATTTGAGAAGAGCCTTAAATGTACTTTAAAAGTACCGTCGGAGAATTAAAGTTAATAAACGTTATTTTGAAAGATGATAATCTTATTTCGATTGGCCGTTGCACCTTGTATGCAAAAGATGTATAATGCAAAATAAAGTAAAATACAATTTAATCTGGCATGAAAGAATTCCTGCTAAAGAAGGAATTCCACCTTTTTTAATGCAATTTTGACCATTCTCTCAGTTGATGTAAAAATGCAAAGAAAATATTGGAAGTATAGGGGGGGGGGGGGGGGCAGGGTCTGGAAAATTTAATAATTAGACATTTTGTCTACTCAAATTCTTGGAGTTTGTTTTTGAATTGCGAAAGAACCATCAAGTCCAAGACAACGAGCATATGAAAGTCATGTAAATGAAGCTGTTTTTAAAGTGTCTTTCCAGAGCGATTTTTTTTTAGACTTAATGAAAACTTCTTTTCTCTTTTAAGGTTATTTTTGGAATAAATATTTTTCTTAATTATGCAGTGCTTTTTGGTGGGTAATTTCAATAATACATTTTTGGAGATGTATTTCTGGAGCAAAGATCAATTTGACTTACTTGTATTTAGCACAGTTTTTTTTTTCTCTCTCTTTAGGCAGAACAGGAGAAATCAAACAGACAAATCTTCTAAACTAGTATTTAATTTGAAAAATTAATCACTGTACTTCACATAAGTTCATCAGATATTTTTGGATTTACAGCTTTAGTGAACAGTTTCTTTTTTGATTCTGAGAACCTATAAATTTATTGTTAGATTTTTTTATAGAATTTAAGTTATTGAAAGAAAATAGCCATCGTAAGTACAGTTATATTGCATTTTATTGTATAAATAACAACTAAAATGTGTCTAAATTATGAGAGTTTGGTGCCATTGTATAGATGGGAAAATTTTTCCACCTTTTTTCTATTTTCCACTTTCACGCCTGTTTAATTAAAGCCAGGAATTCTGCAATTGGAAAGAAGTGAAAGTACATTGTCAGAAAGTTCTGTTTTTAATTTGTGAAAAAAGGGATTTGTAAAAAAAAAAAAAAAAAGAATGAAAAAGTGATTTTGTTTCTTATGGTGAGGAAGTAACGTTATGCTTAAATAATTACCTTTAATTATTAATTTATCAATTATATGTAAGTTACAACAACAATGGATTTAATAATATGACTACTAGTAAGCACGCTCGCCAAAAAAAAGGCCAACAACGAAAGCTACAACGACGAAATAACATAGAACTTATGGATAAAAAATCGAGAATGTAATAAATATTTTTTTAAATACCCTTTAGCCAGTTAATACTTTAATATTGATGAAGTTATGATCATACGTTGAGAAATCAATGTAGAAAAACTTAAAAGATAGTTCAAATGTTTAATTTTTTTTTCTTTCCTGTTGCCATAGTGTAAAAAAATCCCTGCCGGCTCGGGCCTACAGGCGGAGGTAGATTTCGAAGTTAAGTACTAAATTCACCAACAAAACTTAAATCAAGATTAAAGATAAACCCAGTTCCTTCGCTAAGAATGGGCTCTAGGGAGCTAAACATTTTGTGAAAATTCTAATATACACACACACGCATGTATATGGAATAGGTTTAAAAATGGCTAAATCAAATTCAAAGAACCTCAAAGGGTTAAAATATGTTAATATTTCCATACTCGGGTTTTTATCATGTTTTAATACGTTTCTTCAAACTCAATGACGTTACATATTCACCTGCTGTGGTCCATTATATTTTCAATATGACGCAATATTTTTTTTTTTTTTTTAATTCGTCAAACTATTTATTTCATTTTGAATTTTCATGCAGAAATCTTGCTCTAGAAAACTTATGACGTAATATTCAATTTGTTTTCAATTCGTCAAACTATTTATTTCATTTTGAATTTTCATGCAGAAATCTTGCTCTAGAAAACTTATGACGTAATATTCAATTTGTTTTGAATTCGTCAAACTGCTTATCTAATTTAATTTTTCACGTGAAAACACTGCATTAGAAAAGCAATTGTTGTGGTGAGAATTTTATTGCTTTTTTTTTAATTGTTGGCAACAGCTATAACGAAAAATATTTATTTTTTCCTGCCATTGTTGTGTAAAAGCTGGTTTTATCAGAATCATGTTAAGACGGTATTCAAAATTTTAAACCTTCCCCATTCCCATTCCCTTGGACCGATTTTGCTCATTTTCAATCCCCGCCGAGAAATTAGCTATCTTAAAGTTGTTGGCGAGTTTGAAGACGTTCCGTGCATAATTGCGACTTTTATCGTGCGGACAAAATTTAGTACATACATACATACATACATATATATATATATATATATATATATATCTAAACTTTTTAGGTGGGGGTGGTTTTGGGTTCCTAGGGTCATGTAATGAAAAGTTATGAAGGAATTTTTCAAAAGTCGCACCATGGTAACGACTGCAATAGGTAGTATTTCTTACGAAATCTACCTAAAAGAGAGCAAAAATTACAATTTTTTAAATAAATTTAAAAGTGCACGCTTCCTACGAAGCGTAAAAAAAAGCAGTGAATTTTACATAATCCAGTTTGTTGTCCACACTGTATCGGAAATTACAAAAAGTATCGGGAACCACATGAATTGCAGTCATGAAATAAAATGAAGTGTGATTTTCAAGACAAACTTTGAATGCTCATAAAAAAGTGTTTTTAAGAAAAACTATTTTGACTGTTATATTTCTTTGATTTTTTTGACTAAATAAAGTTTATTGCCATTCTATGTTCCGGTGTGATTTTTGGGTAGCTTTCATTACATAAAGTAAAAAGTTACATATTGCAGCCGTCCGGAGGAAAGTACTTCCGGAAAATTTTGGCATATTTTCACCGATCACAACCCCCAGACCCCAAAACCACCCTCTGTTCAAATGTGGCTTTATATATATCGGATTTTTGTCATGTGATAACTCTCGTATTTATAAACCGATTTGGATGAAATTAATTGTATGCATAGTAGATAAAAATGTCTCGACCGCGTTCGTTGGCCAGCTCTATCTGCCATCTTCTTTCAAAATGGCGGCCATTAAAAAAAATTAAAAAGCGGTGCATATAAATTAAAAACTGAAAAATATTTTTTCTTAAGCGTTTGACCTTAATACAAGGATTCCGAAGCATGTTTTGTTTTGTCTTTGTCGTAAAAAATGGCTGAGATATAGCAGTTTTGAATTTGTAGGGTGGCTGACATTTTCAAACAATCTGATTTTTACCAAGATGTAACTCTCGTATTTATAAACCGATTTAGATAAGATTAAGTACGCGCATAGTACATATGAATGTCTAGACCGAGTTCGTTGGTCAGCTTCATCCGCCATCTTGTTTCAAAATGGCGGCCATAAAAAAATATTGCCGCGCAATGCTTAAATATTATTAATATCCGTTAGTTTCAAATTCTCGCCCAAGCTTAGCGACAGTTGGCGAAATATCGCTAAATTTGGCGACCTAAAATAAGTAATCATAAATGATGCCAACTTGGCTATAGCTTACTAATTTGGCGCAATTCTCATCGAAATTCAGTATTGACGAATATTCTCTTATCGGGTTTGTCTCCTTTTAGCTTCTTAAAATTTGATAAAAATTAGCTTCGAGTAAAATTTGCAAATTTTTAAAACCAAGAAATATGAAAGCTACCTTTTCCTCTCGGCACATGCCGAAAGGAATTATGTTTATTTCATTACGCCTGATTCGCCCTTTTATTTTCTCAATGTTCTTTAGAATTTAGAATCATCCTGTATATGACTGCACGTTTAATTAAATATTATCTAAACAACAGTAATTCACAACCCAATCTATTCGCGAGTTAATCGAAATTCAAGGAAAAACGATTTTATCGATTTCGAGTGAATCGATTTCTTTCAACCAAGCTCTTACGACTGTTCAGTGGTATGCTGTAACCTCATTTAATCACATCAACAGAGAGAGTAGGTCAGTTATTCTCTTTACTTAAACAGAACTTCTTTTATGAAAGTCCTTAAAATAGCTAAAAGTCAAGGGAATTCTTTTAGAACTGTTAAAACTTCTTTTTTTCTGGAACAATGATTTTGAAGTACAAGAATAAAAGTTAATGTAAAACATATTGATTGTGAGACGCTTTTGTGTGGACACGTCTATTGTTACGCAGTTAGTTTATAAATAATATTTACTATTTAATATATTGAGAAAACTATCTGTGAAAAACTAAGTCTTAACTTTTTAATCTAGTCTTTTCTCTTCCTTTAATTCAGCTTTCGAAATCATATTAATCCATTGATCCAAGACCATTGAGAAAAACGACTACGCTACTAAGGGAGAAAAAAAATGTGGTCCTTAAGACCCGTAGTTATTATTGCATAAGATTGACATTTTACGCTCATTTTCTTGTACGCATCCATGGAAACTGAAAGATTCCTTAATAATATTTGGGTGATATTAAATGTCTGGAGAAATCCGATAAATAATGAAATTGCTACTGAATTGTTGGTGGAATTTAGCTAATTTTACTCAAACGCGCTAAGACGCATTTAGCGGTGTTTTTTAAACCACCAGTGATCAGAAAACTATCTAACTTTATTCAAGGTCATATTAACCCTTTATCTACTGACGGTACTTATAAGTACCATTAAAATAACTTGTTATAAAATTCATTTAATACATCGATTAGTAATAATACAGTTTAGAATGAATTATAGATGCATTACTTTATCTTGTTCCAAAAGCATTATTGGTTACACAAAACAAAAATATTTTTAAAAGAAGGATTTCTTTTACCTTTGCATCCTTTCAGATTTCTTGACGTTGGAGGGGGGGGGGGGGAATTTTTCAATTTGGAAATATTTCTAGAACATTAGAGAACATCTAGAAATAGAACATTATGTTTGTACATTTCCTAATTCTACAAAATACTAAGAAAAATATTTAAAATAAAATATTTGAGTGGGATAATAAATATTGCACAAAATCCCTATAAATTCATATTTAATTAATCCTTCTAAAATCCTTCTAAAATTTATTAAATGGTTATGTAAATCTTCTAATGTAGTTTCAAAAATTCACGAAAAATGCTTTAGAAGATAAAATTTTCAGGAATTCGTAATTCAGTGCATAAAGGATTAAACGACCCTGCCCAACCTAACCCTCTTGTCAATGTATTGAGCATGTTCAATTTAGCTTTTAAATTTTTCCGGTGTACAACACTGTTTTTTAAGAAAAGGACTTCCGAGGGGCGCAGGGCATTGAAAAATTGAAAGATTCGATATCTTATGTGAAATTTTTTCCTTCCTGAAATTAGTCGTGATTTTCAAGATAAACATTGGATGCTTATAAAAAAGTGTATTTAAAAAAATTACTTTTATACTTATTTATTTTTGAAAGGTGTTTTTTCCATGTAGTTAGTTAAGTACGTTTTCAGATAATGAATACAGAGTCAGTTAAACCTAAGGCCTGACCAAGATATTTTTGTGTCTCCTAAATTAGTTGAATGGTTCGTTTTCGGACGCTATAGTCGTTTTCTTTTCTTTTTTGTTGCTGCGCCCTAACATTTAAGGTCAGCGGATTTTCAATCAATGGGTCTTTCCTATCAGTGGTGTAGTCGAAAAAAGACCAGAGAATATACGCTCTAGGCAGAGGGTACACGCTCAAAGGCAGAGGGTATACCCGAGAGAGCATATACTACAGCTTTTTTTAGAAACAGAAGGTATACGGTGTTTCTTTAAAAAATCCTGAAGGTATACGGCGTATACCATCGTATACCCTCCACTGCACTCATGTTTCCTATGTTAAATTCATGATTGAATAGTTCCAATTTTTAACATAATTTCATTACACTCTTAAAGCAGTAAATAATATTTCCAAATAATTATGATTTTTTTCCCTTTATTAAACAATGTAAAATATCTTTTAATAAATTATGAAAAAGTGAAATATTTGCGAATAACGGTTAACTCCAGCAGTTTTGATATTTAAAAATGCTGTTTTAGAAGAACAAAACTAAAAGAGACTCTAAAGTTATCATATATAATTTTCTTTAATTCTCTTCTAATTTTCAGAATTTGGCTTAAATGTCAACTTGCTGATAGAATGGGGAAGGGGGGGAGAAGGCTATAAAGTAGAAGTGCATAAAATAAGGTATTCGCAAATTAAAACAACTGGTATATGTGTTGCATTTAAAGTAGAAGTGATGACGGATTTAGATCTTTCATAGTGAATTATTTCCATAAATCATAATTATATATAGTCCAATATATAAAATGTCTTACCCCTGAAAATTTCGTAACCTAGGTACAGAACTTATTGAACCATGCTGTAAATTGAGCTTTGAGTAAACTCATAAAATTTGCTAGTAAAGTTGAGAAAAATTATCTTATTCCAAAAAAGCAAGCATAACCGTGTGAGTCCTGTGTATATGGACGTGGAACCGTGAGTCAGACCGTGTCGAAGGGTTATATATCCAGACGGTGTTGAGTGATTTGTCTTACTTACTGATCTTTTCTTTGTGACTAGTGACTTTATTTTACGTTCTAACGTTGTATAATCGTATTGTCTTAAATATCTGTATCTGCACATATCGGTTTTGAAAAATCGATGCCCCTGTCTGCACATTTTTAAAAAAACAGTATATTTGGTACAGTCGTGGAAAAAAAAAAGTAAACACCCCCTACTAACTCCTCAACAAATTATCGTAGACGAAAGTTACTGGTACCGAACGATTGGAAATAAAGTCTACTTTTCAATGACGTATATAAAATTTGCTTAGGGGGCCATCTACATATTAAAACGAATCCAAACTTC
Source organism: Maratus speciosus (assembly GCA_963932465.1). Taxonomy (NCBI): domain Eukaryota; kingdom Metazoa; phylum Arthropoda; class Arachnida; order Araneae; family Salticidae; genus Maratus; species Maratus speciosus. The sequence goes on from OZ010799.1 coordinate 94,032,853, forward strand.
ATTTTTTTCAAAGGCAATACCCAATTTTAACAAGATTTTTCAAATCTTTGGTTCATACTATGCCTCGATACCAAATTTCAAGTCATTTGAATGATAAGTTTTTGAATTATAAACATTCAAAATTGAATGCTTCTAATGTTAAATTACATTTTCATATTTTTATTTATAACTTCTGAAATTATGATCCTAATGTTCTAATTTTTTGTGTAGCAATAATACTAATATACCCAAACATAAATACGTTGAATTTGCAATTTTTATAATTTTATGATATGAATTATGAAATTAATATTCGAAAAAATTATGAATTGCAACCTATAATTTTTTTGATGGATTCAGATTTATTAAGTCCTGCTATATGGAAATCCAAAATTTCACATTTTTCTTCCCAGTAGTTTTCAAATTATGCTTAGAAAATGGCAAAATGATGGTTTAAGGGGTCGTCTATGATAGAAGTGACTAAATATTTTGAAATTTCTTATGCTATCCTGTAATCTAACAGGCTTAATTGACTGCTTAAGGTGCCTTGATCAAGAAGGGAGCTCTCTCGGTTAACAATCGAGTACCAAACTTCAATTTGGATATAGCCCTTAAAATACGCTCATTTTAAAATAATTAATTTCTCGGAAACTTATGGTACGAATTGCATAAAAATTTGTTTTTAGACTAATTGAAGGGTGTAGAGTTCACTTATGCTGTCAGAATTGTGTACTGCTATTGAAAAGAACAAAGTTATGGTTCGTTTTAATATGTAAATGGCCCCCTAAGCAAATTTTATATACATCATTTAAAAGTAGACTTTATTTCCAATCGTTCGGTAACCAGTAACTTTCTTCTACGATAATTTGTTGAGGAGTTAGCAGGGGGTGTTTACTTTTTTTTTTTTTCCACGACTGTACATAGTATAGCATGGATGCAAATTTATATACTCTCATCTATATTTAATATTATTCACTGTATTATCGTAATTTAATCCTCCTCAATTACTGATATCAATATTTCCGATAATATTTACTAAATACTGCTAAACAATCGGTACATTTATTCCATACATATTTGGTAAATTTAATATAATTACATAGTTGCGGCTCCTTAGAGTATTTGTATTTTGATATAGATGGTCTACATCTCTAGCGATATGTGAGATGGTGCGCTCTTCTTCAGTAATGGGATTTCAAAGGGAATAAAGAATAATATCTCTCATTTTAAGTTGAACCCTGTGGCAGCAGCTGGCGCAAAAGTTGGATCTGTTTGATTAATAATATTTTTGATAAGTTAATTGAAGATGACTGTTCTATTTGTGATTTAATTTATCAGGATATCTTGGTTTATGATATTACAAATTATGGCGTTTAAAATCAGGGTAATGTAAGTCACTAATTTTGATAATTAGCATTAATTGCATCTAGAACATATCAAGTTATTAATAGGAAGATCAGTATACTGTTAAAAAAAACTCTGTGAAATAACTGAGAATTAATTATACGGATAATTATTAACGAAGTTGGGTAATCATTTGCATAATCTACTGGTAATCTTATGTCATCTAAATCTACAGGGAACTGAAAATCGAAAATCTGTCAAATAAAAAAAAGAAAGAAAGAAAAAGTGAAAGAGGAAATATTCTTTAAATTTACTGTAGGCTCTGTATATTTCCATCTATTTACAAAATGTCTCGTTGTAATGGATATTTCGCTCTACCGGAACTCGTTTATATTAATTTTTACTTTCCTTCTATCTTTACAAGAAGAAAGTATTGGATTCGTGAAAATTTTTGACTTTCGGTTTTCGACGGATTTACACGTTTTAGGGGTCAGAGATTCCGAAAAACGTGTTTTTACAAAATGTCTGTCTGTATGTGACACAGATTTTGTGGGCGCTCTATCTCAATAACTAATGCACGGAATTTAATAAAAAATTATATTCAATTAGTCTCTGATACAGATTGGTGATGATTAGTTTTTGGTGTAAATCGCTCAACAGGTGGCGCTGCTATGCAACATTTTTCGCGATTTCCCACAATAGCTCAATCTCCAGAACTAATGCACGGATTTTCATCAAACTTCAGATTCAGTTAATCCTTGACATGAATTGATGTTCTATAAATTTTGGTGTAAATCGCTCAAAAGGTGGCACTGCTATGCTGCATCTTTTCTAATTTCCGCAATAGCTCTATCTCAAGAAGTAATGCTTGGATTTTCAACAAACTTCGGATTCAGGTATACCTGGATATGAATTAGTGCTGTTTAGTTTTTGGTGTAAATCGCTCAACAGGTTATGCAGCATTTTTCACGATTTCTACAATAGCTCAATCTCCAGAACTAATACACGGATTTTCATCAAACTTCAGATTCAGTTAGTCCTTGACATGAATTGACTTTTTATAGATTTTGGTGTAAATCGCTCAACAGGTGGCGCTGCTATGCTGCATTTTTTGCAAGTTCCGCAATAGCTCTATCTCAAAAACTAATGCTTAGATTTTCAACAAACTTCAGATTCAGGTATACCTTGATATGAATTAGAGCTGTTTGTGTTTTGGTGTAAATCACTCAACAGGTAGCGCTGCTATGCTACATTTTTCAGAATTTCCGCTATAGCTCTATCTCAAGAGCTAATGCACGAATTTTCATCAAACTTCAAATTCAGATATACTTTGATATGAATTGGTGCTAAACTGATGTAATTTCTTGTACTATTTAAATTATTTACTTGACGTGATTTATATAGAAGAAAGTTTTGTGATGGCCACAACATACTAGTTTTTAATTGCTTAAAAAAATGTTCGCAGCTTTCTGTCCTAAAAACTGGTACTCTGAACTTTAAAATAATAATACTAATAGCATGATGCATAAATGAGATTGGAAAACTGTCTAATTCCGTACGTGAGGCAAGTTTTTAAATTTTGTTATCAGCATTCCTTCTTGAATACCTCATGTGATATTAAATTTTCTATTCTATAATATCATTTATCTTCCTTTTGAACGAAAAACTTTCTGTTAATTATTGTCAGAAATACAAAAATTCTAAATAGTTTCCAGACAGCTGTTTTACATGATGACAAGTTTGAGAGAAAGGGAAATTCTATCGCTGTTTTCCTCTACTAAATTTTAACTCTGTGGATAAATTACGCGTCTCTAGTTTCTTAGAAAGTAGAGTTAGCTTTGCAGTGAATTCTTGGAGAATTTTATGGATGACCTGGACGTTTAAAAGGGGAGTTTTGAAAAATGTTGGCCTAAGAATGAAAATTTAATCGTTATGGTTCGCAAATTACTAGAATAATATTACAAGTATTATTTTCGTTCTTATTTATGGAAATAATTGTCGAATTTTTTAAGGGCATAATCGTTTTTATGTGCCTTTACTTAACTTTTCAGATCTAGCGTCCGTTTTAACTGACATTGTGCTATTTAATTATGAATTAGTTTTACCAACTACCTATATTAATTTTAACACAATTATTCTAATTGGTAAGTAAATCGTAGAAGTTGTCATTTTCCAGCTGTTTGATGTCCAGGTCAGGATTCGAACCAGGAACATTTGGAGTTAGCTGCCGATGATCTGTCAATGGACCTTATGCATGTGGCGCCACTCTCCAGAACTGCGGTACCTTGATCTGTTATTATATCTCCTGTACCACAAAAATGTCAGTATGCGCAGCCGCCAATGCTGCCAGTAGACTACTTTTTTAACCTCGACCCAGATTGCATAGATAAAGTTTAACCGAAATTTTGCAAATTTGGGGAATGTTCTGGGATACAGAACATTTTGAATTTAAAAAGTATCTACTGCCACAATAACGATTATTTTGGCGGTATTTTTAACAAGATAACATTAATAATACATACTCCATGCCATTATTCAGAAGTAAGTACCGCCAGCAGACGAATTTTAGCCTCGAACTCAGGTTGCGTGCATAAGGTCCATTGAGCTATCCTGGACAAATTTGCGGGACTTTCTCAACCAGAGAACCTTGTTTATGGCATTTCGTCTGATATCTGAATCAGCTCAACAGAATAAATACCCGGTAATGGCGAAACGTTGGATACGTAATGACACTATATTAATTTTAACACAATTACTCTAATTGGTAAATAAATCATATACGAGTTGTAGTTTTCCAACAGGTTGAGATCAACATCATCAATCAAAAATGTTCTCTGAGTGAGAAAGGTCCCGCAGATTTGTCCAGGATAGCTCGATTGGCAGAGTATTGGTAGCAAAGCTTACCCCTGACTCTTTTAACTACGCAGTCTTTCAGTAACTCTGCTGTTCTCTAAAAATCAAAAGTTTGATCTCCCACCCCCCCTCAAGTTGTTTATATTAACGTAATTTCCAATTAAATGACCATCTTTTTTTTTTATGGGATATTTTCTCTATTAATTTTCCCCCTTTTAATTTGACATCTTATTTTATTAAAATTTTTGTGTATTATCGTTTTTTTTTTTTTTTTTTTTTTTTTTTTTTACCAAGGGCAAAAATTTTTAAATATTCTGAACAAAATATTTGATGGTATTTTGAATACAGAATTTTCAAATTAATCACAGTTTGCAAACAAGAATTTTTTGAATAGCTCGTGAAGTAATGAATATTTTTACGAGTCAACAGTTTTAAAATACGGCTGACATTTTTTTTTTTTTTTTTTTTTTTTTTTTTTGTCTTTGTTCGTAATATTTTTAACAGAATACGTTAAGAAAAGGCTTCTAGTTCCTCAGGAAGGAAGCGATATATTTTTCCCGAAAATTCTTTCCATAATTAACTGTACGATAAGAATCTAAATTGTAAATTCACGTTGGAGTTTCCATGTTCGTATGCGGCTTTTACTTTGATTATATGTTAATGTTTAGCCCTGTTTATAAAGATTACTATGTATAACTTTACTTTTGCGGTGAGCTGAAAACTTCGCGGACTTAAAAAAATGTCAAGTTTTGTATCTCATTTTAAAAGTTTATATTCGTGTTGTGTTATTTTATTTCACTCTTTCTTTTTTTTGTGTGTGTGTAAAGAGAGAGAAACGGAGGGAAAAGGGCATAACAAAGAATCAATAAAGTATATAAATAATTTTCAAGGAAATATTTTGGAGTACGAATTTATTATTTGTACAGGGAGTATCACGATTGATCGTTCAAATTTGGTGGGGTGGTGAAAAATGGAAAAATAAGACAATCTCACGTAGGAAAGTAAGGGCGCAAACGAACGCATGACATTGTAGAGGGCGCTGTGTGTCCACAACTTCTGATCACGCGCAAAGCTCTCTGACAAGTGCAGCTGGTCGCTATTCGACAAGTTGACTTTGCAGAAGTAACATGAATCGGCAGCTCGCACACTGAGGCGACTCATGCAACATGTAACTCAATTTCTGGGGGGAGGGGGGAAACAGGCTTGAAAAGGCTTTCTACTTTGTTTCGACCCGTTTTTTGTCTGTGTCGCACTTCATTTCCCTCCTGTCCTCTCAGTGTGCGGCCTGCCTTATCGTTGAATGAATATGCAGATATGTATTTAACTTATGGCGCGATAGGGGAAAGCGCTCGGAGAGCTGCGCCAATGTATGCACAATGCTATCCCAACCGGCACAAACCTCAGCATCAAATGTTTGCACATGTTCATCAACAACTGAAAGGGAATGCAAACGTTCCTCGTCCAGTATCCGTCACACTGTCGAGTCCGAAGCACCAAACCGGCGAGCAATACCTCACGTGCTGAAACTTGGCTATTCTTCCACAGGCTGTAAGATAGCTTCCTCGATTGGAAATGTCCGTGTCGATCAGTTGCCTTTTCTATCATGACAGGTACTGGTAACCGATCCAGTTTCGCACAGTTGTTGATGAACATATGTAAACATTTGATGCAAATGTTTGCTCAGGTTGGGGTAGCGTTCTGCGTTCATTTGCGCAGCTCTCCGATCGCTTCCCCCGACTGCACCGTAAGTTAGATGCATATCTGCATATTCATTTAACGTATAATGGTTCATGTTACTTCTGAAAAGTCACCTTGACGAATACAGCCGGCTGGATTTGCCAGAGAGCTTTGTGTGTAATCAGAAATTCTGGATACACAGCGCCCTCTACAGCGTAATGCGTTCGTTTACGCCCATACTTTCCTGTTTCAGATTGTCTTCTTCTGCAATTTTCTACCCCAAACCAAAGTACCCCCACCACCAAATTTGAACGATCAATCCTGATACACCCTGTGTTTTTATTATAATCTTTATATATAACGGATGTTTATTAAAGTATCATTAATTATTTTTTTTTAACAAGACTACTAAAAAATTCATTGCAATCACTCTAAATTAAAAGGATACTAATTAAAAGCTATCCAAAAAGACAAATGAATTAATTCTAAGTTAGTATTCAAATTTCATAACGTTTAGTAAAATTGGTCAAACTTTAAATTGTAGTAATTCTCGAATTTAGCAAATTCATACCTGCCAACTGCTACGAAAAAATCGTAGTTGCTACGATTTGGACCTATAAACTACGATGCTACGAAAATCGGTCTTAAACTACGATTTTTTGCAAAAAAACACTAGCGCATTTTTTTTTTTTTTTTTTTTTTTGGTTTCTAGTTGCGATTTTTATACCGCGCAGCATATTTTTTAGGAGTGATTTCCGAAATTTCCAAAATCTTAAATTATTGATTTCCGAAAGTTTTAACATATTGGTCATTAGTCCAAAAATTCGGACATTAAAAAATGCTCATGGGGGAAAAAAAAATCTGGACCGCAAAACATACTTCTTAACATAAAACCCTCTTCATGTATATTAACCACGTGTGAATCGTGTTTCTGTAAATATTTATACAGGAATTCCCTTCCTCAGAAACAGGGGTGCCATTTTAAAGTCTGCAAATTTTTTTTCTTTAATTGAATTTTCCCAAATCAGTTTGTGAATCGATCGCGGAAAAGATTGAGAATTTCTTCAAATGATCGTGTAAAAATATCGGGTATCTCAGAAACAAATAATGATTATCTTAGGTCGCTGAATAAAATCGCTAATTTCGTTAACAGTTCAGAAAAAAATTGTGAATTTCGTCAGAAGATTGCGCAAAATATTACGAATTTCAATAAACCATCGAGGGAAAAATATTGCAAATTTCGTCAAAAGGTCGTGGAAGAGTAGTGAATTTTGCTAATTGGTCGTGAAAAGATATCGAAAATTTTGCCGATCGGTTGCGACAAACTATCGCGAATTTCGATAAATGACCGTGTAAAAGAAGAAAAAAAAATCAATTTCGTCAATTGGTCGCAGAAGAAAATAAATTTCATTAAAGGATCGTGGTAAAAACGTGAATTTTGTCAAATTATCACAGAAAGAAAACGCGAATTTCGTCAAAAGATCAGTAAAAAAATGCAAATTTCACGGAAAGATCACTTAAAGGAAAACACTAATTTCATCAAAGGATCGTGGTAAAAAACGCGAAATTCGTCAAAGGATCGCTGTAAAAAATGTGAACTTCGTCAAAAGTTCATGGTAAAATGTGCGGATTTCAACAAAGAATCGTGATAGAAAAATGTGAATTACGATCGTAGAAAAAAAAAAAATTGTGAAAATCGTGAAATGATCGCGGAAAAAAATCTCAAATTTCGTCGAAATTTACTGCACTGGGTTAAAAAGTTGATACCAGGCTCCCTTTACAAATGTCAGAAAAAAACAAGCAGAAAAAAAAAAACGCTGCGAAATGAAAAGAAACTCTAAAAATAGTATAAAGATTTTCAGAGGAAAAAATTTACTACATTGAGTTGAAAGACTGAAACCTTATTCCTTTCGCGAATGTCAAATGATGGCTGCGAAACACAAAAAACCAACCAACCAACCTCCAGATTAAAATTAATTTTGTTGCTACGATTTCTCATTTTCAAAGGTTGGCAGGTCTGCAAATTGCAGCTCATTTAATAAAAAAAGACAGAAGCCAAATATACTATTTAACCTGACCTTTAATTAGTAGTAGTCCACATACTAATATAGGTTTACATAGGCTAGTATACTCGTAATTGTTTATTCATTGCATATTTTCGTTAATTTTTACCAGGAATACTTTTCGTTTTCATTTTAAATACATCTAATTTTACGTTTTTTACATATTATTGCATTAAAAAAAATCCTTGTGGTAACATTTATCTGATAGCCAAAATTGAAAATGATCTGAAGCATAATGGAACAAAATACGCATTTGTCTGAAAATAGCTCAAGAAATAGTGCATTTGCATGTTGACAGTTTTAAGTTAATTTTAGCAGACTTTCTTTTACTCTTTGTTCATAATTTATGTGACATAATATATTAAGAAAAAGGCTTCTAGTTTCTCAGGAAGGAAGCAATATGTCTTTTTTAAAAATTAATTCCAGAATTAACTGAACGTTAAGAATCTAAATTGTAAATTTACTTTAAAGTTTTCCTATTTGTATGTGGCTTTTATTTTGATTATATTTTAATGCTCAAGCCTGGGATTAATCTATATCAGCGGTTCCCAACCTTTATTGGTACGCGACCCACCTTTAAGTAAAAAAAAAATCGCGACTCACCTAATATGAGAATATATCTAATATTAGTATGGAAATCACTGTATGACCTCTGTAAGCTACTTGCTATCCAATCCTATGGAAAAAGCAAAATTTCGTACGAAGTAAATATATAGAAACTATATGCAAGAGAACTACAAATTCACCTTAATACTTTAAATTAAAACATGAATACATAAAATGATTCTCGGTTTTTATTACTAAATAGGTGCTAAAAAACAATTAAAACGTGTCAGGTTCTGAGAAACATCTGCTATTGGAACTGGGGTTATATATTATTCTTTTTACTGGTATATTGTATTCATGTCGCTGGGTCTGTGTACTGCGAATTTGAAAGTAACATTCCTTCCTTATCTGAAACTGGATTGAGCCGGTGAAAATGTGCAGATTGGGTGAAGGAATAAAAGATGGTTGGAGAGGGGTTTGCACGACCTTTTGAGATGCCTGTTGAAGATGGGGAGACAAAGGCATTCAACGAACGAAGAAAAGAGCTTGGAATGCGGGCAGGTAGAAAACCCCGAGGGGTTACGTTGAGTAAAGGCAGAAGGTTGCTAGGGACAGGCTCTTCTGCTGAGACAGTTAGTTGAAGGCTGGAGCGCCAAGCGCAAGGGTAGTCCCTTGGATAGCTCTGAGAGAGAGCGTAAGATTGAGTGAGGCTCGGAGAGCTTAGGCTTAGAGCCCATGTGTTGGGAGATTGAGATTGATCTCCGGTAAAGCTTATTTAACGCGTATAGAGTGAGAGTGATATAACGTAGTTTTAACAGTACACAGCCAGCTTTACTGTATTTAATTTTATGTTGAACCGGATCACCTACATCCGAGTTTAAGTATAAATAGTGTTTTGTATTGTGTAAATAGTGTGTAAATAAACTGTTAATTTAGTTAATTGAAAGCGTTGGTTTTCATTTAAACAATCCTCTCAGTGTGTGACCGATATCACGTAATCATATCGGTGGTGGCATCATATAAATAGCACGGAATTTCTTCAAAGTTGTGCGGACTAAGAGGAAACTCCGACAAAACGTTTCAAACATTAAAACCAATATTCAGATGTTAAAACTTCCCGAGCGCTTTCGACCAAGCCCTGATCATCATCAATGGGGTGAAAAATGAGAAGAAGGCCTGCAGTTTTGGAATCGCCCTGCGTTATTTAAGGCTGTTCTCAAATCCAAAGGATTAACTTTCTGACAAGTTTTAATTCATTTTTGTTCGGAAACGCATGAAACTAGAAGGTGTTGTTATTCAGAAACTATGTCATCGAGCTGTTTTTTAAGTTTTCTTGTAAACGCAATAGATTTTTCAGAAAATAATGTCAAAGTTGGCATTTTGAACTGAACTTCCGAACGAAAGAAGAAAATCCAGTCAATAAGGGGAGAGAAGTGCCGTGTCACGTGATCCAAATCGCTTCTAACTCAATAGGTAATTGGTGGATCCAAAAATGGAAAAAAAACCGTTCGATTCCAAATCGCTTCCAGTGTCAGGCTTTCCAATTTTATATCTTTCCGTTAAAAAATGAATTTGTAAATGTGTCAAAACGTTTTGCGCTGGTTGAGCAGATCAGTTGAGAACAGCCTTAAACCGATGTACATTCTGCAGGTCTTCTTCTCATTTTTCACCCCATTGATGATGACCAGGGCTTGGTCGAAAGCGCTCGGGAAGTTTTAACATCTGAATATTGGTTTTAATGTTTAAAACGTTTTGTTTTTTTAGCACCTATTTTAGTAATAAAAACTGAGAATCATTTTATGTATTCATGTTTTAATTTTCGTACGAAGGGTACACTATCAACAAAATCTTGAATTGGTAATCCCAATGTGTGTAAGTGGAATAATAGTTAAAACAACACATAACTAGGGATGCACCGAATAATGATTTTGACCGAATACCGAATATTCAACTAGCCGAATAGTAACTGCTAGGCCGAATACCGAATATTCGACCTACCGAATAGTAACTATCTGGCCGAATACCGAATATTCGGCTTGTCGAATACTTTTATATTTCAAAGGTTAAAGGCATTAATGTTAAATTTTAAAACAATTTTGCATAATATTTAAAACAAACTTTTATTCTAATAAGCAGGAGCTTTTTTCAAGTAAACTTTGTGCTGAAAAAAATCTGCTTTGAGTTATTTAAAAAGAGGATAATTATAAAACTTTTTTAATTAATAAATTTTTTTATTTCATGGCTTCTTCTGAGAATTAAAACAGATTAATAACATTTTCTTAAATTCTAAAAGAAACATTTTAAAATCAAAGAGAAATTGTGAAAAAATTGTACAGGATCATACATTATTTGTTTTTCAAGAAGAGACTAAAGTAAAAGTAAATAAATAATACAATCTCTTCAAATTTTATATGGTGGCAAACTTTACAAGAATTACGTAGCAAGACAACTTAGCAAGAATAACTGTTCTACTGGAAGTTTTTAAATGCATCCTAGATCGGTGTCTGGTGTGGGCAATTATTTTTATAGATTGTATACATTGTTCTTAAAATCCTAGCAATAAACAAATTATTTACTGGGCAGTGTTCAGGAACTTGCATTTGTACATAATTAATTCCTATGAAAATCCTCATGATTGGTTAATTTTCTGAAATAATACATTAAACTCCCGACTATCCGGCCCTCCGTATTATCCGGCCTAGTAAAAATATGAGGAATGTTGCAAGTGGCCGAGACAGGCATGTTCCTGTCCTTAGGAAAGTGCTAACTCACGACAGGAAGGAACAAGAAGGGATTGCAGTAACAGAGACAGACATGAAGGGAGGGGTTTAAGGCTTGATAACCTGTTTCATCAGTTGTGAAACGGATATTAACAAGTGCGGACATTATTTTCCGCTTAACCTGGTTACTTTCGTATAGTCTTTTGATGTGCTTCGCTTTTATTTATTGAAAATTAACGAAATGGGTGATAAATGAAAAAAGGTTGAAGTGACTATGGAGGAGAAACTACGAGTTAGCAGGAGGAAGCGATACCAGCTGATATTATCTGCTTGCGTAAATGGAGGGACATTGCGTCGCGGAAGAGGGCTAACATGGAGAAGCAGTTATCTATCAAGGATCTTTTTTAAAAACTAAAAACTAAGTTATGACTCTTTTATTTTATGCATAACCTTTCATATTTGTGCAATCATTTATTGCGTTAATGTTTTGCTTATTTTGAAAATGTATGTACTGTATACATAAAGTTTATCTTAAAATGTGTAACATGCGTGTTTAATATAATGGGGGGAGGGCAGAAAGTGAGTAAGTATTTATAGGACTCCAGCCTACCCAGGTTTTTTTTTAGTTGTTGTTATCTGGCCTACCCTTCCGCCACATTAGGCCGGAAACTCGGGAGTTTACTGTACTTAACAAACAGCAAATAAATAATGTAAAAACATTCTCTTTTATTTAAATGCGATTCTGTTTCTAATTATTCTGAATATCTTTATAAGTTGGCTGTTAAACGTAGAAGTTGTATAAGGTTTTTAAAAATGTTTAAAAAGTTTTTTTTAAATATTCGGCTCGGCCGAGTATTTCAATATTCGGCATACCGAATAGTTTGCTATTCGGCCAAGCCGAATATTCAGCATACCAAATAGTTTGATATTCAGCCAAACCGAATATTCGGTAACTTGGCCGAATACCGAATAGATACCGAATATTCGGTGCATCCCTTACACACAACACACATCTGGCAAAATACGTTTAATTATCAAAACACAACTTTATAATTAGTGAGATTTCTGGCACTGGTGTTTAACGATGGGGGTTATAAGGGTTAAAAGTGTTTAATTTTAACCTTAAGCACTTTCTACACTCAGTTTGTTTCAGTACTTGTTTTTCAAAAATAGAAAAAACACGCTCACACAAGTATGTCATGTTATCAAGGACCTCAAAGCTTATTTACATATTTCTGGTTGTTGAGCTCGTATATTCATCCAAAAGGAAATTAAGGATTTTTCCTTGAAAACTGTCTTCAAAAAAGAATCTCAAAATAGTCAATTAAGGTATCTTCTTCAGGTTTTGAGAATTTTGGGCTTTTCAAATGTTCTTCAAAAAGATTTCTAATCCACAAACTCGAGATCGGGGGTAGGTTGTCATAAATACTGCGCAACTGTTGCCATATCTCACAAGGAAGTCATACCGACTAACTGTTTAAGAACACACTGTTTTTTCACGAAGTTTCAGTTTAAACTAATAGCTTTTATGATTAATGCAATTGTAAAATATTGTATTTGTTATATTTTTTAAACAGATGAAATAAAAAACATATTTTTGTGGCAAACCTCGGTTATTCCGCGACCCATAGGTTGAGATCCGCTGATCTATATTACAAGGCAAAAACATGTCCATGAGTAATGCTGAATTGACGGTACCAACACCCCACCAGTAATTTTCACTTTTATTGCATTTTTTTTTAATTCTAAACATCGGACAATTTCAATTTTTACACTGCTGAATAGGGAAAAAATGTTCTTTCAAATACATTTACAATTGTATCTCAGTTGACTGATTTTTTATATTTGTAAAAATAATTTTCAAGCATGATTTATTTTTTAACCCCTTAACGGTCGCATTAATTTACGATCTAAAAATTCAAATTGCTCATTGGCACCACTTTTTTGAAAAAGAAATATTCACCTTATTTAATGACAGGTAAAATGATACCCTAATAAAGCCAATTACACTATTTTATAAAACTGGTGGGAATCGAACAATCTGAGTAAAAGACACAGCCCGTGAATATCACGGGAGCGAGAATTAAGGGGTTAATTAGCATTGCGGGCAGTTCGATTACGAAAGAATTATCTATTTGCTTTTAAAGCAGTATAAATAGTCCAACATATTTCGGCAGGCATTTTTTTTAAAGCTTTTCTTCGTAATATATTTAACACAATATGTTAAGCAAAAGCTTCTCGTTTCTTAGAAAGAAAGTAGATGTCTTCCTCGAAAATTCTTTTCAGAATTAACTGGACGATAAGAATTTAAATTGTAAATTTACGTTGGAGAATTCGTATTCATATACAGAAATTCATAATAAAAATTTTTTAATTAATCACACCTTTTTAAATAAGAAAATTTAAATAGCTCGGAAAAGAAATGCTTTTAAGTAGTGCTCAAAATTTCGGCGGACATTTTTTTAAAAGCTTTTCTTCGTAATATATTTAACAGAATATGTTAAGCAAGACTTCTCGTTTCTTAGGAAGAAAGTAGATGTCTTTCTCGAAAATTTTTTTCAGAATTAACTCGGCGATAACAATTTAAATTGTAAATTTACGTTTGAGATTCCGTATTCATATACAGTTTTTACTTTAACTATATTTTAATGTTCAGTCATCTGTATACAGATTAATACGCTTAACTTTGTTTTTTACGGTAAACTAAAAACATTTCAAAACTTTTCAAATTTTGCATATCGTCGTAAGAATTTGTTCATGCGTTGCTGTCTTTTAATCTCTCTCCCTCTTTGTATGTGTGTGTGAAGAGATGCGGAGTCAAAGACTGAAGTATATAAATAACTTTCAAAGAAATCTTCTACGAATTATTTAATGATCATTTTATTAGAATATTTATATACAGTGGGAATTTATGAAAAGTATGGTTAATTAATTTTATAACCCAATTGATAGGACATGCATTTGAAAACTCGCTGATTCTAATTAAAAGCTATTCAAAATAAAACAAGAACGAGAAATCATGCGTCCAACATACATTATATAACACTTTCCAACATATCTAGCAGGACGGTTGTTTTGCCAAGCCAAGCCATAAAAGAAATACAAAGCCCGCCAAACAAACAAACGCCAAGAACGTCGAGACCGCTTAACTGCTACAGGACACAACTTCTCCATGTTAAATCGACCAAATATGGCAGCGCAAAATTTCAAATATCTAAGGAACCGATAATCGCAGAAAAATAAAACGAAAACTATTAGAATCTAACGAAGAGCTTCAATCTAGCTTCAGTTTCAGACTAATTCCTCTCTATAAGTTAATTATAAACAAAAATATAGATTTTTTTTAAAAAAACGTCGTTATACTAAAAATGATCCCTGTTTTTTCTTCATTTTTTTTTTTTTTTTTTTTTTTTTTTTTTTTTTTTTTTTTTTAAATAAACATAGAGACTTAAATAATGAACAGAAAAAGTATAGAATGCATTTTCGGACAGATAATTACTCAATCTGCGTGCTTTTGTAAAATTTTATATTGCATGTACTACAAAATTGTCAAATTAATCACACCTTTTTAAACAAGAAAATTTGAATAGCTCGAAAAAGAAATGCTTTTAAGAAGAGTTCAAAATTACGGCTTACTTTTTTTTTTTTAAAGCTTTTGTTCGTAATATATTTAACAGAATATGTTAAGCAAAGGTTTCTCTTTTCTTAGGAAGAAAGTAGATGTCTTTCTCGAAAATTCTTTTCAGGATTAACTGGACGATAAGAATTTAAATTGTAAATTTACGTTGGAGATTTCTTATTCATATACAACTTTTACTTTTAACTATATTTTAATGTTTAATCCTCTTTATAAAGATTAATACGCGTAACTTTGTTTTTACGGTAAACTAAAAACATTTCAAAACTTTCCAAGTTTTGCATATCGTCGTAAGAATTTATTCATGCATTACTCTCTTTTAATCTCTCTCCCTCTTTGTATATGTGTGTGAAGAGTGGCGGAGGCAAAGACTAAGGTATATAAATAACTTTCACAGAAATCTTCTACGTATTTTTTAATGATCATTTTATTACAATATTTATATACAGTGGGAATTTATGAAAAGTATTGTTAATTGTTTTTTTAACGCAATTGGTAAGGAATTCATTTGAAAACTCGCTAAATTAAAAGGATTTTAATTAAAAGCTATACAAAATAAAATAAGGACGAAAAACCATGCGTCCAACATAGTTTATGTAACACTTTCCAATACATTCAGAATACTATAACAAAACTTCACAGTTTATTAATGCGAAAGATATTGTCTAAATAAACAATTTGAAAACGCATAACGCATTTGAAAACCCAATTTCTGCCGTTAACATTAATAGCCAGAGAAATATTCGTTTTTTATGTGTGAGTGTGTGTGCACAACTCTGTATATGATCTATAGATTTGTGTGTATACTACATAGTATTCCCAGACCTGCCAACTGCTACGAAAAAATCGTAGTTGCTACGATTTGGACCTATAAACTACGATGCTACGAAAATCGGTCTTAAACTACGATTTTTTGCAAAAAAACACAAAAGCATTTTTTGTTTCTAGTTGCGATTTTTATCCGCAGCATATTTTTCAGGAGTTCTGTTCCAAAATTTCCAAGTATTCATTTCCGAAAGTTTCAAAAAATTGGCCATTAGTCCGAAAATTCGGACATTAAAAAATGCTCATGAGAAAAAAAAAAAAAAATTCTGGGCTGCAAAAAAAACTTCTTAATATAAAATACTCTAATCGTGTTTTTGTAAATATTTATACAGGAATTTCCCTTCTTTAGAAACAATGGTGCCATTTTAAGAATTCTGCAGGAGGCTTCTTGAGGCGCAAGGTTTGAAATAGCGTGCAAAATCGCACGATTTGCGATAAACTATCGCGATCCAAATGAACGTGTAAAAAAAAAATTAATTTCGTCAATTGGTTGCAGAAGAAAATAAATTTCGTTAAAGGATCGTAGTAAAACGTGAATTTTGTCAAAATATCGCAGAAAGAAAATACGAATTTCGTCAAAAGATCAGTAAGATAATGCAAATTTCATCGAAAGAGTAGTAAGAAAGCGCAAATTTCACCGAGAGATCGCAGAAAGAAAACACTAATTTAGTCAAAGGATCGTGGTAAAAAAGCGTAAAATTCGTCAAAGGATCGCATAAAAAATGCGAATTTCGTCAACAGTTCATGGTAAAAAGTGCAGATTTCAACAAAGAATCGTGATAGGAAAATGTGAATCACGATTGTGGGAAAAAATTTTGAATATCCTGAAATGACGGCGGGAAAAAAATCGCGAATTCCGTCAAAATTTACTGCACTGGGCTAAAAAATTGGAACCAGGCTCCTTTTACAAATGAAAAAAAAAAAAAAAACTCTGCGAAACGAAAATAAACTCTAAAAATAGTATAAAAATTTTCAGGGGAAAAAATTTACTATATTGAGTTGAAAGACGGAAACCTTATTCCTTTTACGAATGTCAAAAGATGGCTGTGAAACATGAAAAACCAACCAACCAACCTCCAGATTAATTTAAATTTTGTGTGCTACGATTTCTCATTTTCAAAGGTTGGCAGGTCTGTATTCTAAAAATTAATAGTTAAACGAATAGCACAGTTGAAAATTTCCATTCAGAAATTTCCGTGGATAAACGGAAATGTATTTGAGAACTTTTGTGCAGCCCTGAATAAAATCTGTAGAATTTATACGCACCGAGTATTATTTAAAAAAAATAGTTCAGCTTAAAAACTCAAAATGCATTTAAAAACCTAATTTCTGCTATTACCACCAATAGTAAAAAAAAAATAGCTTTTTTTTTTTTTCAGCCCTGAATATGATATAGATTTGTATGTATACTACCTAGTATGCTAAAAGTTAGCTTAGTTAAACAAATGGCACAGTTGATAATTTCCATTCAGAATTTCCGTGAATAAGCGGACATGTACTGCGAACTTTTTTCTAGTCATGTAGTTGATCTATAGAATTTATACGCACCAAGTAATGTTTAAAATAATAGTCTAGAAACGTAAATAGTCTAGAAAATAATAGTTTAAAAACGTTTACCGAAACTGGAAACGCACTTACAGTAATTATTGTTCATAGGTTTATTATAGTTCAATTTCTTCTGTCGCCAAATTCTTTTGAGTATCCCTGTAAATGAAAAATAAATTTTATGCACACCTTATTCTACACTAAGCACCGTGTAGATATATATAAATTTCAGTATGATTAAAATAGTGTAAAATCATTAAAATACATCGCAAACGATTTCCCCCCATAGACCGTAATGTAACGGAATTCTTTTGAGTGTCTCTGTAAATGAACCGTATATGCTACACGCTTCATTTTCAATACTGAGCATGCCATATAGGTCAAAATTAACATTTTTACCCAGTGGCCACTGGCCAGTACACTGATTTTTTTCACTGGCCAGTAACAAAATTATGTACGCTCCATACAAAATTGTGTTTTTCCTAACTATCAACATTGTAATTTACTAATATATTTTACTTACCCATTCGATATGATTACACTCAACTGAAAAAGAAACTGGCATTAACATCTAACAGAAAAATATAACCAAGAAATTACTGCTCAAAATAAGAGTCAAACACACTTATGAAGATATTTAGACATACGTAATGCAATGTATAAAAGAGACAAGAAAATTGAAATATATTTTAAGAATTATTTTAATAAAATCTTGAATATTTTATTTTTACTATTAATATCAATGAAATAAATTTACAGGAAATTTTCAGAAAGGTTACAGCAGAGGAGGGAACCCCCCCCCCCCCCCGGGACACTAACTAATATGCATTTTTCTGCGACCATTTAACGAATTTCGCGTTTTTTTCGCAATATTTTGACGGAATTCGTTTTTCCTCGATTTTTTCACGAAATCTACGTTTTTCGTAATCTTTTGACGAAATTTGTGGGGTTTTTTTCGGCATTCTTTGAAAAAAAAAATGCATTTTTTCCGAGATTTTTTGACGAAATTTGCGTTTTTAGGCGATCTTTTGACGATGCGTTTTTCGCGATCTTTTTACAAATTTTGCGTTTTTTCTGCGATTGTTTGATGAAATTTGTTTTTTCCCGCAATCTTTTCACGAAATATACGTTTTTTCCTCGATCTTTTCACGAAATTTGTGTTTTCTCTGCAATTTTCCACGAAATTTGCGTTTTTTTTCGCGACCTTTTCACGAAATTTGCGTTTTTTCGCGAACTTTTCACGAAATTTGCGTTTTTTTCGCGATCTTTCACGAAATTTGCGTTTTTTTCGCGATCGTTTCAGGAAATTTGCATTTTCTCCGCAATCTCTTCACGAAATTTGCGTTTTTTCCGCGAGCTTTTCACGGAATTTACGTTTTTCCGCGAGCTTTTCACGAAATTTGCGTTTTATCCGCGAATTTTTCACGAAATTTCGTTTTTTCCGCGAGCTTTTCACGAAATTTGCGTTTTATCCGCGAATTTTTCACGAAATTTGCGTTTTTCCTCGAGCTTTTCACGAAATTTGCGTTTTTCCTCGAGCTTTTCACGAAATTTGCGTTTTATCCGCGAATTTTTCACGAAATTTGCGTTTTTTCCTCGATACTTTAAAGAATTTTGTGATTCTTTTTCGCGATTCGTTGACGAAATTTGCATTTTATCTGCGATCTTTTCACGAAATTTGCGTTTTTTGCGATCTTTTCACGAAATATCCATTTTATCCGCGATCTTTTCACGAAATTTGCGTTTTTTGCGATCTTTTCACGAAATATCCATTTTATCCGCGATCTTTTCACGAAACTTGTGTTTTTTTCCGCGATACTTGGAAGAATTTTGTGATTCTTTTTCGTGATTCTTTGACGAAATTTGCGTTTATTCTGCGATTTTTTGACGACATTCGCGTTTTTTACGTGATCCTTGGGCGAAATTTACGTTTGTTCGCGATTCTTTGACGGAATTGGTGATTTTTTTCTGCGAACGACTTACGAAATTGATTTTTTTCGGCGACCATATCGAAATTAGTGATATTCTTATGTCCGATTTTGGGACTGATGACCGATTTTTTTTTTTTTTTTTTTTAATTTTCGGAACCGAATACCTTAAATTTTGGGAAAATTCGAGACGGAATCGCCCCTGCTACTTTCTTTTCTTGCGTTCTGGAGAATCGCCGATCTGAACGCCGTAAATTCCGAACGAATTTTACCCCTTTCCTCCCTGGAATCGATCTTTCAACCATCGCGTTTGGCGAGTGGTGCCCATTGAGTTTGGCGAGTGTGGACAGTAAAGTTAATCGCCACGTTTTAAGTCTTACTCGGCGAGTGGCGAGTGCTAATTTTGTGCTATAATGCCATAGAGATACCCAATACCATCTATGAATTTCATGGCAGTCGGACTATATTTATGTGGGTTAGAGCACGGACAGACAGACAAACCGATTTCATAAACACTTTTCAACTTTGTTGGAAAGTGATAAAAAGATAAATTAATTCGAAATGATTTAAATTTCATTAGATAGGTATGGTAAAATTGGTAGAATTTTAAATTTCAATAATTTGAATGCAATAATTTGAAGTTCTTATAATCAAAATCTCCTAGATAGAAGCAGAGTATAGTAATTTAAGTTTATTTTTCATTAAGGCTGTTCTCAAATCCGCTGCTCAACAATGCGAAACTTTCTGGCACATTTTCTGACTCATTTTTAAACGTAAAGGTTTAAAATTGCCAGACCTGACTATTTAAGCGATTTTGAAACGAAATGAGTTTTCCATCTTTTTAATCAATAAATTACTTATCGAGTTATAAGAAATTATGGTCACGTGGCGACCGATTTTTCTCCTTTCTCGCTGTGTCGTGTTCGAAAATTCGGTTCAAAATGCTTACTTTGCAGCATTTTCTGAACGATCTTCTGCTTTTACCAAAAAATAGAAAATGTGTTCGATTACATAGTTTCCGAATAAGAACACCTCCCAATTTTATGCGTTTCCGAATAAAAAGAAATTTAAAAATGTGCCAGAAAGTAGCTCCTTTGGATTTGAGCACAGCCTTAATAACTGTCAACATGTAATATAAGTTATTTTCCCTTTAAATGTACAGTGGTTGGACAAAAATATGGAAACACCTCGTGAAATACATGCTTGAACGTAAATGTGGATTCTACCCAATCCTGTGGGTGGCGCTGTTGTATTTTCCCACTAACGCAACCTGTACAATGCCCTCAATACATTGCATGTGTCAGTCGTTGTCAGAACAGTGTTCTGTGTAGTTGTGACGTTGTGAGTGCTTTGCGTCTGAGCTATGTGAATTCGAACTTGGACAAATTGTTGGTGCTCGTATAGTGGGTGCTTCCGTTACCATAGTAGCCAAAGTTTTTCATGTTTCAAGAGGCACCGTATCGAAGATTTATATCGCATACAGGAAAAGCGAAAAACATCATCCGTTAAGTCACAATGCGGACTAAAGTGTGTGTTGGATGATCCTGACAGACGGTCATTAAAGTTGATTGTGGCAAAAAATAAGAAGACGACAGATGCAAAAGTCACTGCTGAACTAAATGTCGAACTCATAAAACCTGTCAGCACCAAAACAATAAGAAGAAAGCGCCGTAAGAAGGGATTTTCAGCGCATGATAATATGGGTTTTTTTAGGTGTTTCCATATTTTTGTCCAACCCCTGTATATAAATTGTATTCTTTTATTATAACATCGGTATTTCATTTAATGTTGATGAGATTCGTGGGGGAGGGCGGGGGTGGCTTCTGGCATTTTGTCCGTATTGAATTTTTTTTCGCAATGCTATCATCTTATTGCACTCGGAGGATCCATGCGATTCTAAAAAACATCTCGTGCACCACTCGAATCTGAAAATTCCATTACAAAATTGATTCGAAACCGTTAAAATTTTTTTCGTCGAACCGGATCCCGAGTCGAATTCTAAGTCCTTAATACCCTGCTTAACTACAATTATAGAAGCATAGTTGTGCACATTTATGTTTGTAATAGAAATTTCGACATAATCCTATTTCATTCCACCACTTAAAAGATGCCAAATTGGCGATTTTTTAATTTTTGTTTAAATTTATACTGTAACGTAACCTCAATCATGGAGGAAAGAGGTAGATGGAGATGCAGTATGCCGTAAAAACGGTTTGTAATATGATGCGCGTTATCGCTCAAATTTAAATGCCCTCATTCGGCCTTAACAAAACAAGCACGTGGAACAGGGACCGAATTCTTTGACATCACCCGTGCATTTTATCTCTAAATGAATCATCTGCTCATGAATCATATCTCATCTGCTTATATTTAAGCATTCTAAAGTAGCATAGCATTTCATTGTATTATGAATTAAAAACTGTATTACTAAAAGTTTAATTTTTTTTTTTTTTTTGCGAAAGCACGTGGTTGTGTTTGGGCCGAACGTAGCAGATTTTACCGTTACGTTTTTGGCATCATCTCCAGCCATCACACCTCATCTCTATTCTTTCTCTTTACTCTATGAACCCCAATAAACCATCGAATAGAAGACTGTTGCCATTGTGGTTGTTAAATATTGACAGATAGGAAAATCAGTGGATTTAGATATAAAAATTTAAGTGAAGAATAGGGTTCGTGCCTCTGTCTGAGAGTAGCGACATACCAGATATAAAATTTGATTGGTTGAGACTGTTTTGGATAAAATACTGCTAAGGATAATTTAAGAATTTAAATGCAGAATTATTAAATTAGACCACAAAGAAAGAGAATTTTGTGGATATTGCATTTATGAATAAATACCGTTTTTATCTACATTTCATCAATATTGCAAAACGATCATGTCGAAATTGAAAAAAAAAAAAAAAAAAAAAAAAAAAAACGAAAATACATTAAATTCTTTAATGACACAATCACTATAACTCATGTATGAGCGACTCTCACACGTGAAAAAAAATCACTGAATGCAATGACCTTATTGTATTGGAATCCCAAAAAATACACGAAATTCGTTAATTCTGCTATCACTAAAACGCGTATTTGAGCGCTTCGCGCACATAAAAAATTATCACTGTTGCGGCAAATTCGTTGTATTAGAATTTCAAACAAATACAAGAAGTTCGGCAATGCCACATTCACTAAAGCGCCAACTATCAGTAACTTTCAACAATAAAAGTTGCACTATGTTAATGAAAACAGAAAAAAAAATAACCTTGGATATTTATTTACCTACCTTGTTTTTGTTTTTTAATTATCCCTCTCGGCTGGTGGCTAAGCATTTCTGATAGCTTCGTTGAGTTTAACAAACGTTGCATTTGACACTGACTGGCCGTACTATCTTCTCCACATATATTCTCCTAAATACTGTACGAACTGCCCCCTTGTATAATTAGGATGCTCTCGAAGAAACCTTTTGGCCGCTTCGCTGAGTTTACCAAAGTTGCATTTGACACTGACTGGCCGTACTATCTTCTCCACATATATTCTCCTAAATATTGTACGAACTGTCCCCTTGTATAATTAGGATGCTCTCGAAGAAACCTTTTGACCGCTTCGCTGAGTTTAACAAACGTTGCATTTGACACTGACTGGCCGTACTATTTTCTCCACATATATTCTCCTAAATACTGTACGAACTGTCCCCTTGCATAATTAGGATGTTCTCTAAGAAACCTTTTGACCGCAGATTAAGTCTCTTTAATAGAATTGATGTGCGCACCCGTAACTGGATCTTTAAAAGTCTGAGAATGGTTGACATGTATGTGATGATACCCCATGTCTCTGAAACAATATGTCCTAAAGCAGGCCGGCTGTAGATCATGGCAACTCTCACTCTTCAATCACACTCAAAAGTAACCCTTTCGATCGATTTTATGCCTCTCAAAAAACATTTATTTGCTATCTTTTCAACTCCTCCAAACACCCAATGTCCGTTTTTTGACGCACCATGATGATATTGCATTTTATCGAATTTACTTTCATCAATTTCCACAATTACACTGATCTGCCCGAACTTTTCACTCTCCTCATTCACAGCTAAAGTATAAATACCTCTCAGCACAACGCAAACCAACCAACAACAGTATTATTTATTTTCAGATCACTCACCGTAGACTTAATCATTGATATAGTAAAGTACACGCGCGTAACTAACTTTCATTATAAATCCTTCCTCGCACTCCTATACACCTGTTGTCGACTTCCTCTCATCTGTTTGCTTAAGTCAACGCCATTCATAACTATAAATTAAGTTTGTGTTTTCACACAAATGTATATTTTTACCGCATTCTGGGCACTAATACCAAGAAACAAATCAGTCCCATACGCATACTTCCGTTTAACACTTCCATACGGCCTGTTCCTTTTTAATTAACAAAAAAAAAAAAAAAAAAAAAAAAGACATTTATATCAGCTACATTAATACTCACACCAGCCATTTCAGAGCTTAACTATTTTGAAGAATAAGTAAAAAAAGAAAGCATGAAATTCCTCGAACCAACAAAATCAATCCTAAAATCTTCGAAAAATAGATCGAATCATTCTTCCAAGAAAAGAGAAGTCTATTGAATTATTCTGTTCTAAATACCAAAAGTAGCCACTCGTATCCATAGAAAAGGGCCAAATTATGTGTTAAATAAAAAGCAGGCGAGTTTTTTTAATGACGCTTAAATTAACGAAAGAACTTATAAATCGTTAACATCGAATTTTGAATAATTTGATCAAAAAAAAAAAGAAAAAAAACTTTCCAACAGTAAATCTGACTATCTTCCGATTTGGCAAGATTTCGCCAAATGGTTTAGTTAAATAGGATCTGACCAGAAATGTAATTCCTATTAAGAAAACTATAAATATAAACAAGTCAAACATAATAAGTCATACAATAATTTATAACATTTTTGCTTTTTATATGTGCTGTAAACGTTTCTCTCAACGTTGCCTGTAAAACAAGTTTTGCCACAACAAGAGTAGGGATATAGAAAAAATTGTTTCTAATTTTTCCTAACAATAGGCGAATCGAGAAGGAAGGTGGCAGAGGAACAGTTGCGCCTGCTTAAAATTGATTTTTTATCGACAATAATTTGAAAAGCAAATACACAAAATAAGACTTTTTTTATTACACCCAAGGCCGGATTTATTGAAGAACAACAAAAGCTGTAGCCCCGTAGCCTCCATAAATATTCATATTAATTCTAAGAAACAAAATTACTGTGTGTGATCGGTTAACAAACTTAATCCGTTCCCAAACAGTGTTCCCTAACCCAATTGTTCGTTGACCGATCATAGATTTTCTATCGATTTGTAATGCGAATTCAATTTATTCGTTCTTGAAAGTAAAATAACGTATAAAAAATATAAATCTTCCCTTTATAATAGGGTTAATACAGTCGGACCTCTATTTAACGAAGTCGCTAAATCCCGCAAAAAAGTTCGTTATGTGGGAAATTCGTTAAATATTGATGAACCTTTTTAAATACTGTAAACTACACAAAACAGATTTTTTATTCATAAACACTAAACATTATTGAAAAACTTAACTAATCACACTTTTTTCTAAATCATATTTTTTTTTTTTTTTAAATTATTCATTTTACCCATCAAAAAGAAATCTGTAAGGACAGCAAGAATTAAAAAATATATAATCCGGAAATACACTGTATTTTCAGTTTTAAGAAAATGTTTACATTAAAATTAATGAATTTTAATGACACTATCGCATTTATTATAACAAGAAATTTTAAGCATGATTTTACTGCATGCGTCCTTAAATTTAATTACTGAAACTTATTTACTACAGAACAGTCCTTTTGAGTGTGAAAGGGGGATATTGAACGTTTGCATTTCCTTGATGGAGTGCAAAGAATGACAGGGATTTTACTGTTCTCGTTGAGTTAGGCACCTGGTAAAACTAATTCAAGGTTATTGAGCATTATAAAATATGTAAAAGAAAAAATAAGTTTGAAGTGTCCGGAAATATTTTGAGAAATAGGGGAAAAAATTATATCAGAAGAAAAAGTTCGTTAAATAGAGAATACACTTCGCTATTTAGAGGTTATTTTACGAAGAAATTAGCAAAATGTTGTTGGTTCCGAGGAAAAGTTCGTAAAATAGAGAAATTCGCAAAATAGAGGTTCGTTAAATAGAGGTGCGACTGTATCCATATTTATTTAATATGGACAAATCGTATTTTGTTAGCTTTGTCCGTGCTGCTGCCTATTTTTTTAAAAATGGCATGCCCTTTGTGAAAACTTTTAGGATTCCATTCATTAACTACGGCATTAAATTATATCAATTTATCGCTTTGACCTTTCAAAAACTCCTTACAAGGAAGGTCTCCTTACAGGGCATACTCAGAATATGTTGAAAAAAATGCTAGTGAAACTACTCATGTATGTAATAAGGGATCAGTCAAATTTAACGGCGGAATTTCAGTAGAAAGTCTGTAGAAAAATAAAATACTTTCGAATGTTTGGCGCGAAAATACGAAAGTAACACGCGATTTGGCGAGCAGGATTTTTCCTCGCCAAAAGCAAACGATTTTAATGCATCTGAAAATTGTTTATTAATTGGTTTTTAGAATGCGCGGTTTTTAATTAATTTAAACTTAATCAATAAAAGAGGTTATTATATATTTTTTATATTACATATATATATATGTTGCTTGTTGCTGTAGTTATTTAATTTTATCACACTAAAAATATTTTCTATGCTTTGCAAGTTACAAATATCTATTTTAAGTTATAGTCAGCTGACATTTGATTGCCATAATACATTTCCATGTCGAAGACGAAGTCGTTTCCATAGCAACAAAATCAAATCGACAGTGTTCTATCTTCCTTACTTTTGAGCTTGAAATAATTTAAATCAATTTAAATTTTCTTTTAAATCGTAAAATATGATATTTAAATTTTATCATAAATATATATGACAAACTATAATTAAAACAAACTAAAAATGTCAAAACTATAGTCAAAGCAAATTTAAAATGTCAAAACTATAGTCAAAACAAATTTAAAATGTCAAAACAAATTAAAATTGTCAAAACTATAGTTAAAACAAATTAAAAATGACAAAACTAAAGTTATTTAAATTAAACTTATATGAACAAATTCAACATAAAAAGTTTTTTCCTACATAAAAGCGTATTTTTTTTTTCATCGCCAAATAAACGAAAATTGCGTTATTTTTTTACGGACGCTGTATCGGGGTTCCGCCAAAAATTTTTTTATAAACATATACATCCATATGAGAAGAACTTTCTATAATTTTTCCAGATTTTTCTGAGTATGCCCGTATGGAGACCTTCCTTGTTAGTTCTCTAAAAGATCATGTTTACTGCACGGCCCGATAAAGATCAAGTGTAGCCTAGAACCTGTTAATATGTGAACTAAATTTCAATTAAAATAATTAATTTGCAATTAAAAATATTTCTTTTCAGAGACACAAAATATAAAATTAATGTTTCGAATATGTTCATTCTAATTTGGGGTCACTAATATGTAGGCCCGAACACCCGGTAGCCCATGAATTAATTAGGCCATACGTATACAACTGTTAAAATGTTCTCTAGTCGACAATAGATGCAGGATGCAATTAAATACAGCTCGGCAAATCGGAAACACAGCATTGCTTCTTCTTGGCTTTGTTTTGTCAGGTCTTCGATAACCGAACATCTGTTCGTTATCCGAACATAAAAATCTCTCACGAAAGTGTTCGTTAACCGATCTGTTCGTATGCCGAACAATTCGTTAACCGGTCACCCACCCTATATACTTTCTGACGCTATAACCAGACGAATTGCTCAGTTGAATGGGACAAAAATCACTTAATGAAATAGTAATCAGAATCAAACAATCAAAGTATGTATTACTTTGGGTAAGTTGGCTTTTATGCAAGACATCAGCCCACCATAGTTATAAGATACAGTAGAACCTCTTTTATCCGAAACTCTTTTAACCGAAACTCTCGGTTAACCGAAATTTTTAAAGTTTTTTTTTTTACTATCACATTCCTCGTGTGCAAAATCCATTTTGAAAGATTTTTTTTTAAAAAAAACTATCATATTTCTTGTGTGCAAGCTGTCCTTTCCGAACTACGAGTACATATAAATATTTTCGATCCCCTTTCGTTGAGTTCCTTCGAATTTAACTTGAGATCCCGTAAGCTGCGGAGTGGAACGAAAAAAACGAACAAATTAGCAATTCTGAAGCTTTTGAATGTTTTGGAAAAGGTTTGGCATGGCTGGAGCAGCAGAAAGACTGTGATACTGGTGAACTAATATATTAAAAAACTCGATGATAGAGCTTCAAAACAAAGACAATCGAAACTGCGATAAACAAAACATTTTTTCAAACCCTTGTTATGTACTTAAAAGGTATTTAATTTCAAAATTAAAATTCAGGTAATTTATTCTTGTTTCTATTTTGCTATTGCTTTTTTTTATTAAGCACTTGTTACCATAATAAGAAATATTGCATTTATTTCTCCTTAATCTTAAAATTCAAGCATTCTCGATTATCCGAAAATTTCGATTTTCCGAAAGAGGGCCGGTCCCAATTACTTCGGATAATCGAGGTTCTACTGTACATTCAAAAATCGATCCCAAAGGATTTCTAACTTTTTTACTAAATTCGGTCATTCATTCAAAGAAGCTTTTTGCACTCTTTTATTTAACTTAACTTGGTTCATGTATGTAAAGATGAAATTTTGTAATCGATTTTTCACTCATAAAAATTAAGTACTCAGGTTTGTTTTCGATGACCAATTTTTCCATTAGCCGGTCATCCTGTATAGATAATAAAAATAGTTTTCTTTTCTTTTCTATTACTATATCTTAAAAAAGAAACAGGGCTAACATTATAATTTTGTTAATAAATAAAGGCACTAGTTACGCTTTCTTTGGAGCGCAAATCAAAGTGGTGAATTTTCCATAATCGCTGTCCACTATTAATTAAAGTGTGTAACGGAAATTTTTTGGGACAACAGGAATTGTAGTAGTGAAATTAGGAGTGATTTTTAGTATTGACATTGAATAAACGCTCAATGTTTATAAAAGAGAGTTTTGAATTTAAAAAAAAAAAAAAAAAAAAAAAAAAAAAAAAAAAACTTATGCTTTTTTTACTACGAATTTTTCCACAATTACAATTTCAAAGCTGCATTTCCAAACGTGAAAATAACCCTGCCAATTTACCTGGTATTGATGATGTCCGATTTCAGTGGAAAATATTATTATTAAAAATAGATTAAGAACAACATTGACAAAAAAAAAAAAAAAAAAAAAAAAAGCCTTTGGTATTTATTCCTGCTTAGTACAGAGAGGACGTACTTCGGAAATTGGATTTCATTGAAATTACTAATGATTTTGTTATGAAAAAAGCTCACAAAGTTCCTTTATCTTACAACATATTAAATTTAAATTTATGTGTGTAGGCATACATATAAATTAATATACAGGGTGGTCATACAGTCTTTCCCTGATTACAATAATTTATTGCAGAAAAACTTATATAGCATGTGCTTGTTTCAATGTATTGTAAAGACATTTATGAAGTTTTTAATAGAAGTACTGTCAAGAATATCAATTGTATATTCAGCACGTTTATTATAATCATTCAGCTTCAGAGCTTACAGACTTTTCACTTTATAAGCATTCGAGGTAAGACGTTTATTAAGAATTTTCTTAACTGTTGTCCGAGGTATTTACAATTCACGTGACGCACGACGAGTAGATTTTGTAGGACTGAGCTGATATGCATGGCGAACGACATCCACTGTTGTACAGTCGAACCTCTATTTAACGAACCTCTGTTTTGCGAACTTTTCCTTGGAAACAAGAATATTTTGCGAATTTCTTCGTAAAATAACCTCCAAATAGCGAAGTGCATTGTCCATTTAACGAACTTTTTCTTGTGATCAAAATTTTTTTTCTCCCCATTTCTCAAAATATTTCTGGACATTTCAAACTTATTCTTTCTTTAAACACATTTTATGATGTTCAGTGGCCTTGAACTGGTTTTACCAGACGCCTTCTTTGCCAGCAGTGAGAATTCGGTAAATGAATTGCGATGAAGACGAATATGATGGTGATGGAAATGGTCATTATGCAGGAATTAACAAAATTTCGTATGATGAAATGCTAAAATCATTTGAAACAATCCGACGCGAATTATAGTTAAAAGAAAATACGCATGAAGGGGTTTTTGGTGCATTGCAAAGATGCGAGACGTATTATGAGAGAAAGCACTTTTTTAAATAAAAAACTCAGGCAAAATTAACAGACTTTTTCAGAAATCAAATTTAAGGACGCATATGGTAATGTATGGTATGGTTAAAATTATTTGTTATAATAGTAGTAAATACGATAATGTCATTAAAATTCGTCAATTTTAATGTAAAACTATTTACTTTAAACAGAAAATACAGTGTATTCCCGGACAATGTTTTGTTTTCCTTGCAGATTTCAAAGATTTAAACACATAGAAAAAATGAATTGATGATGGATATTGGTGGGTAAAATAAATAAAACAAATCGATATAATTTATTTTTTTAAAAATGTGATTAATTACTTTTAGTAAAAATATTTAATGTTTATGAATTTAAAATCTGTTTTATGTAGTTTAAAGTATTTTAAAAGGTGAATCTCTATTTAACGAATTTTCCATATAACGAACTTTTTCCGGGATTTAGCGGCTTCGTTAAATAGAGGTTCGACTGTACATACATATTTCTTTGTAATCAGGAAAACACGTTATGACCACCCTGTATTTTCTGAACCAGGAGTTGTTATTGGACCACGAAATGTCCTCTTCACCACAAAGATTTTTATTTAATATCAATTTTAAAGTAAAATATTGAGGTCTATACTTTGCTCTTTGGCCCATGGCATACACAGAATTGGATGCGCCTTATACCTGAAAACTTTTCTTTTGTTATATTTAGTGATTAAAATTTATTATTTTATTTTTTTCATTACTTGCTATAAAAAATTTTCATTCGAGCTCCATTTAACTGTATGATGTTTCTCGTAGTCTTAAGCTAAAAATATCTATTATGTAAATTTAACATTAAAATATTAATTTAAATGCTTCGTATTAAAACATATAATTTAATTGAAAAATTATACTACTTAAATAATTTCTGATCAGTTTTTCGCATTTGATTTTCAGCTACGAATTACTAAAGAAAACCCTTCTAATCCTATGTTATATAACAGTTAAGGGAATTGCCTTTCCTAGTCAGTAAAATAATCCGTGTTTATAAAGGAATTGAATATACCGTGTGCAGAGTTAATAAGATAAACAGTGATATATGTCTATACGTGCCTTGTGGTTTCAGAGAATGCTTAGAAGTCCCTTAATCCGCAAGTTGGTTGATAAGTAAAAGAAAGAAGTATTAAATCCTGGAATAACTCTGATGATTGTTTATTATGCAAGATGAAATATGTTTTTCGGAAACCAATAATGCTGATAGAATTCGGGTTTGAGGTGCGGTCGTACTATAAATACTTTTATAAATATTCAGATTTTGGCGCAATACTGTTGCACTCTTATGCAAAAATGCATCAATACAAAATTTATTACAATTATATAATATTAAATTCAGTAATATGGAAATAACATGGCTCCATCTTAAATAGGACATAATCACCATGGCATCCTAGAATCATTACCTAGCATGGGATATCATTGAATTAATTACGTATGATAGGAATTAATAGAATGAAAAAAACTTTTATTAATACAGTAGGCTCCCGAAAATCCGCACAGCTTGGGAGCAGGGGTTGTGCGGATTTTAGAATTTTGTGGATTTCTAGTCATTGTTTTGTTTACGTTTATCAAACAGCAATTTTAATGTAACAATGCAATCGAAATTATAATGAATACTTGTAATATAGTAAAATATTAAAATAATAAGCTAAAATAATAAACTAAAATAATAAAAAGTAAGAATTTTTAAAATAATTAAATTATTATAAATAAAGGACTAGTAAATTATTAATATTGTATAATTAAATATGCATAATAAAGATGAGATACATTTTTCTTGAATTATTCGATGAAACTTTCCTCTTAAAAATACCCTATTAATTCATATCAAAACCATAAAGTAAGGAAGTATTATTTCAAGTTTTAGCCAGTCTTTATAACCAAAAGAGCTTAATTGATACATATAGTTGGTAAAAAGATTGTGATTATCAGTGATATCAGCAATATCTTGATTTTTTTTTTTTTCAGAAATAAATTTGTACTTCCTTTATGAAAAACGATGAGTTCAGTCATATTATCGAGAATTACATATTAAAATGCATACAGAATGATATAAAAGTAAAAATATATGTAAATTTGTCCTTGCATCTGAACTGAAAGGTTCATTGTTTACATCTCTGATGATGTGCGGATTTTAGTGTTTGTGGATTTTAGAATTGCGGATTTGAGGGAGTCTACTGTACCTTTTTAAGTTTTAATTCGATTTCCATAAAATTTGAAATGACTCGACAAAATTCTGCAACGATTACATATACAGTGTAACCTCTGAATAACGTTTACCAGTGGGACCGATGAAAAGTGACCGCTATTCAGAGGTTTCATTTTAAAAAAATCTTAAGTACATAAATTTAAATAGACACACAGTCATTTTAATTAATCCTCATTGTTTTCATACATTAAAAAAATCAGTGATTTGCAGTTGCTTTTTTCCTGCAAATATCTTTCTCCAAAGAAATAATAGTATGATTTGTTTCGCTGTACAACTCATCATCATTATGATTTAATGCGAAATTTTTGAATTCACGAAGGTTCATAAAAAATTTGGTATATGTGTTAATACTGGAAATTTTAGGTGATTCTATAATCTCTTCCATATCCCCTTCCGCATCACTTTTCTCTTCCTCTCTCCTATCTTCCATCATTTGCTGTATGAATCAAATGTAGCAGAAACTGCCAAATCTTTGTCCAGACACACAAACTTACTGGCGTTCATGTTAGTTATGCTTGCTGTTCTAAGAATATTATCTAAATTTTCCACATCATTATTGTCTTCATTTTCCATGTCTAGTTTTGGAAAAGGATTAAGTGTTCAAGAGATTAAGTAACATTTTGTTGACATATTAAGTAAATTTTGTTTGATTTGCTTCAGATTTTGGTTTGGAAATAAATATGAAATTGTACCAGAAACTGTTAAAA
Organism: Maratus speciosus; assembly: GCA_963932465.1. NCBI lineage: Eukaryota > Metazoa > Arthropoda > Arachnida > Araneae > Salticidae > Maratus > Maratus speciosus. Next base: position 94,065,188 of record OZ010799.1, read on the forward strand.
AGAATTTTCTCCTGACTTTTGAGCGACCGTCGTTCAGAATTCCTTATTTAGAGGTTCGTACTAATGTTAATGCTATGGAAGTTCCATCAATATGTGGCCGGTATTCGGAGGTTGTCGTTGTTTAGAGGTGATCATTCAGGGAGGTTTCACTGTAATTAAATTTTAAACTGTTCGGTTGCGTAGTTTTTGCGCTGTTATATGCGGAAAGACGGACGGACCAGACGACGACTACAGGTGCTACGTATTTCAGACCTGCCAACTGCTACGAAAAAATCGTAGTTGCTACGATTTGGACCTATAAACTATGATGCCACGAAAATCGGTCTTAAACTACAATTTTTTGCAAAAAACTCAAATGCATTTTTTTGTTTCTAGTTGCGATTTTTATCCCACTCAGCATATTTTTCAAAAGTGATTCTGTTCTGAAATTTCCAAAATTTCAAAGTATTCATTTCCGAAAGTTTAAAAAAATTTGGCCATTAGCCCGAAATCTCGGACATTAAAAAATGCTCATGGGGGGGGGGGGGGAAATCTGGGCTACAAAACAAACTTTTTAACATAAAACACTCTTTATGTATATTAACCACGAGTGAATCGTGTTTCTGTAAATATTTATAGTACAGGAATTCCCTCCCTTACAAATAGGGGTGCCATTTTAAGAATCTCTGGAGGGAGGGGGGGGGGGTGTTGTTCTTTGAGGGGCACGGTTTGAAATAGTGTGCAAAATCGCACGATTTGCGCACGTAAAAGGAAAGTCCTGCATAATGAAAACTGTTGTGCAGTATTTTCCCCTTTAAATTCTTCCACAGAGCTATGATTCTTCTGCAAGTATATTTTGAAATTTCTTGGAAGTTCGCGAAATTTTGCAGAACAAAGGAATTTCCCCAATTGGGGAAAAAAAATCCCGAATTTCACCAGAATTTTCTGCATTGGGATAACAAATTGAAACCAGGCTCCTTTTACAAATGCCAAAAAACGCTGTGAAACGAGAAGAAATTCTAAAAATCGTATAACAAATTTCTGAGGGAAAAAATTACTATATTGAGTTGAAAGACTGAAACCTTATTCCTTTTACGAATATCAAAAGATGGCTGCGAAACACGAAAAAACAACCAACCAACCTCTAGATTAATTTTAATTTTATGTGCTACGATTTCTCATTTTCAAAGGTTGGCAGGTCTGGTATTTATATAATTACAAACGCACCTAGAAACTGTCTTATTTTGTAGATTTTATTTATGTGCTAAGGTGGTTAATTTAAATAAATACCTTTTACTTTTACATTACCTTTATTTTAAATATTTTCAAAATTCTTACTTTGTGGGTACTTTTATAACAAGCGGTACCCATTCCCTAATTTTCTGGACCAATGATTGAGGCTGGGTATTAATACATCCTGTCGCTGCCGTTTGTATGACTTTTATACGACTTCCCTCTCAAATATTGTAATAATTCATTAACCAATCGCTATAAAAAGATGCAGAGCCCGACTGAGGCTCTGGGGCAAATTTCACTTAGGTGCACTTGCAGCCACGGTAACCGTGAGTGGACATTTTTTTAACCTCAAATTATATCTCTTCTCTCTATTCTAAAAAAAAGTAACTACCGCTGTCACCGCCGCCGCCGCCGGTTTTGAATTTTTTGTGACCGGAGGTCTTTCTTCGTTAATATTAAGAAAAATAATGCATACAAAAATATGAAAATCAGTAGTGTTATACAGAAATGTTTGATAAACACGCTGAGGCAGACAGTTTTCAAATCGAAGAATTATTTTAAGAGATATTTAATGCTAAAGTTGGACAAAATCGTTCCACTAAAAAAGTTTTATAGTAGCAAAAACTATACATCGGAATTTAATAATTTTTAGTTCATTTTATACGTTATAATTTCCCGGTGTGCAGAATTGATTTATTTTTTTAATTTGACTCATTTTTCGAGGTTTTATATCTATTTTAAATTCAAATTTTCAGCATTTCGAGAGATATTTTTTACAGATTTTAGAAAGTGATATTAATTTAAACTGTTGCCAACTGTATAAACAGCGGAAACAATAATGTTTGCTTTAAAAAAAAAAAAAAAAAATATTTATACGTGTAATAAATTAAAAATTTATTTACACGTGACTATTATAAACAGAAAAAAACATTTGGAATTAGAATTAAATAATTATGTACAAAAAGCAGGAACTTACTAAAATTACGTCATAAAAACTGTAATTACACGTGAATTTTAAGAGAGAAAGGAATTTGTAAAATAATAAATTTATTAACATGCGTTAGAAGTCTTAACTGTAATGTGACGTAATTTCTCCTATTTATTACATAAAATAAACACAAAATAATATTGCAAAACGGTGTAAATTTACAAATTGCACTAGACATTTATTTGATATTTTGGAGGATACTTTCAACTATTTTTCTTAGGAAAGCGCAAATAATATTTTATTTCTAACACAAGTATTTTCATGTGAATATTGAAAAGAGAAAGAATAGTTTGGTCAAAATTACGTCAGATTGAAAACGATTAATTTAAAATGTCTCATTTAAAAGAACTTTCTTTTCGCTTTGTTGAAAAATACCGGGAGACAAAGATTCTGTTTACTTAATTCCTTTTATATTAGCTCCTTTTGAAATGTTGTTACACGTGTCTACGTCATCAAGTTATTTTTATTTCGACGTTTTATTTGTATTTTTATTAATGTTGTACTAATTTATTTGTTCTTTCGTTATTTAAAATAAAAATTATGTCAATTTGTATAATTTGGCGAGTGGTTTGGCGATTTATATAATTTGGCGAAATGGGTCGACGGGATAATCAAGTAGTACCGCAGCAGATTTGGCGTTAAAATTTCCCCAATCAAAGAGAAATGAATAGAAATCCGTTTATAGGGAGATCGCCACTGTTTTTTAAATTATAATTCAATCTTTCGAAATCATTTTAAAGCCGATCACATGAGCGTGCATTTAGAATCTGCGGTGTCTGGACGGGGGTTGGCGAGCGTAGCTCGTAGGGGGCCGAGCCCCCTAGTTTATGTAAAGAAAAAGTACCAAACAATATCATACTGTGAGATATGTTAATCCTGTGGGAGAAATTATTTAAGATATTTCGTTTTCATTTCAATATTTTAATTTTTTTTCTGCACTTTCCTCACATCAACCTCTACAAAGGCCGTTTTTTACTTTTTAGATTTTGTTTGCAGGTTTTTTTTTTTTATTATTTATTAGGATACTTTTAATTTCGGAACCGGTTTCGAAAATAAAAGTAGCATCTTAAAAAAAAATAAAATAAAATAAAAAAAACTTGCAAAGAAAATCGAAAAAGTAAAGAACAGCCCTTGTAGAGATCGGCCTCTGCTATTCAATGCAAAATCGTTTTTATTGAAACGCATACGAAGGTATCTTTAAAAAAATTCTTCCATGGATAAACATTAGCGAATGGTTTTTTTCGCCTGAATGAAGTAGGAGACTAGAAAAATTGTCCCGTTTGCGCTTGCGTTAACTCCTTGGGGACGAGCACCACGTATACGTGCCGCAGACGATGCTCAGATTCCGTGATTATTCCCAGTAGATATTTTTTATTGTGAATTTTGCCTTATTCAGTCGGCGCATTCAGTGTATTAAAGCCGCCTTCACGCTTAATTTCTTAGAAGTATTAATACAGCATAGCTACCAAACTTTCCGATTATTTCCGAATAGTAATCTTCGTAATTTTTAATAGTAAATTTCTGTCATTAAAAAGCTAATATTTCTATTCGGAAATAGCGGTACTCAAAAACCGAAATATTTGGAGCTATGGTGCAGGATAGTTCATGACTTACTTGCTTTGGATCGTTGTTCGTCGCAGTTAACTTTGCCTGTAAAACGTGTTTTTCCACTTTAAAAGTAGCAATGTGGGAAAATATTTTACGGATTCTTGTAATAATTATCTTAGAGGAGGAATACGTTATAAGAAGACTATGATAATTATGAGTGAATGGAAACAAGAAAAGAAAGGTTGCTATTGTAAAAAATAATAATAATAATAATCTTGTGCTTGTTTGGTGTTTACTTAAACCTAAAATAAAAAAATAACGTGTTATTGTTTTTTCTTTTAGCCCCCAGTACGGTATGCCATTTCTTTCTTCTAATTTCTAAGCATCGCACGTTTTCAATTTTTATACCGTCGTATTGGGAAAAAAAAAGTACTTTTAAATGCAATTTGTTTGAAAACAGTATCCCCATTTATTTTTTAAATATTAATTTTTTTGTTGTTTTTAGCACCATTTGTTTAATTTTGGCAACTCTAGTACTCCATTTATGTAGAAAGTAAAGGGAAAATAGTTGAAAAATAGCAATTATATCTTTTTGTTGTCATTTTCTCATAACAACCGGAAGAAAATGTAATTAAAATACGTGCTATTTTGAGAAAATGTAAACGAATTTCTGTTTAAACATGGAGCTATTACAAACTATATTTAATTTTAAGTATCTATATTAATGTTACAAACAAATGAAAACCTGTGAATCATTAGATAGCCTTTTTTTTTTTTTTTTTTTTTTTTTTTTTTTGTCGAATTTCTTTAATGACGGCATCTTTTTGCTTCATTTTGTGTATTATTTTGCGATAGTGACGTCCTATGCATTCTTTACTGTGTATGTTTAAGAGTGAATCGTAAATGTGGAATTCTTAAGCGGATGCGAATGACGTTATTTTACATAAAATAAAAGTGTGTGCTTTAAGTCTTAAAATTGAAATATGTTTTGTACTGTTTATATATACATATTTTTTTTTTCCTCGGGGGCAACACTAAATTCTGAAAAAGCAGAATTCTTGTTTTCTAGTTATAATTATTAAGTTTAATTTTAAGATCAAATATGTGAAAAATTGTTGTTATACGCTTTAATTTTGTTTTACTTTATTTAAACTGTTTCTTTCAAAATTTGCAGTAAAAAAAAAATATACTGAAAATTATAATAAAACAGAACATTCAAATAACTTTAATTATATAATTGCGTTTCTTGCACAATTTGTGATCAGTTTTCCATGCACTTTTTCCAACAACGTAATGTTAAAGTTAATCCTTCATCCCCCATTACATTAAGATAATTATTTGAATGTTCCCTATTAAAACATAGTATTTAAGTTACCGTTAATTGAATAATTATATTTAAGGAGAAAATTTCGCTTTTGGGCATCTACTATATTTTTTCAACATCATTTACATTCATTTAAAGAAAAAAGCACCAGAAAGCATCTTAAATTTGAGGCTTTAGGACCCCCTTAAAAGTGGTAGCACGGAGAAATTGCCCCATTTACTCTTTCAGTAATCAAGCCCTGTAAAGATGTTCAACGTACTAAAGTAATTTTGAAGTTTCTTTCTTAGAAGCATTAATACAACATAGATGCCAATCCTGCCTATTTTTGACGGACACTATTTTCGAATAGTAATCTTCGTATTATTTAATATTAATTTTCCCATTAAATAAAGCTAATATTTCTATTCTGAAATAACGGTACTCAGAAATATCTACATAAAGATACATAAAAATGTCTACATAAAGATACTACATAAATCATCAGAAATATCTTGCATATATCTACAGACTCATTTATTTATTAGAGTATGGTAAATAGATTTACGAATTAATATTTTTAAATTCTGAAAAAAATATTCTGTAATTTCTAACCAGTGTTCAAAAGCTATTCTGGGATGAATGGAGTACATAATATTAAAAGAAAAAAACCGACTTATTGATTCTCTAAAATAATGAAACCTGTAAAAATTATTATTATTTATTTATTTATTTATTTTGTTTCCCTGTATTTAATGATCACCACCTACAATTTACTGAAAATCATTCGCGATGTACAGATATTTATATTTTGTTAATAATTAAGAATCGTGTAAATATCCATGTTTTGAAAAAAAAAAAAAAAAGCCATATAATTTGATTGCTGGATATTGGCGAAAAGGCTTGATTATTTTATTGATATTATGAAGCATGTAAATATATTTTTATCGTATACTTTAATACCATGACTGTCCGAAGTTAAAATATTTAATTTTATATGTGCGTGTGCTGATTTTCTATATCTATATGCTTGTAATTTCAATCAACACATATAATGGCAAATGCCAAATTTATTGAAAATTGTTTGCAAAGTACAAATATCTATATTTTTTAAATAATTAAGAATCGTGTAAGTTTCCATTTAAAAAAAAAAAAAAAAAAATATATATATATATATGATTTCTTGCTGGATATTGGCGAAAAAGTTTGCTTAATTTGTTTATATTATGAAACATATAAATATATTTTTATTTTTATCGTATACTTTAATACAATGACTGTCCAGAGTTAAAATATTTAATTTTATATGTAAGTTTGTTATTTTTCTATATGCTTGTATATTTCAGATCAACACATATAATGACTAAAATTATTGAAAATTGTTTGCAAACTACATATATCTATATTTTTTAAATAATTAAGAATCTTGCAAAATAATCGATGTACTGAATATTGTGTAGATATTTAAAAAAAAAAAAAATGTATTATATTTTTTATACTATGACTGTCCAGAATTCGAATATTTGGTTGTACAATTTCCCTTAAAATAAAATTATTTTTATTTATTTTTTTTTTCCTAAACATAATAGAAATCTATAATAATTATTATTTTTCATTTCCTAATACACTTCATCTTCTGTACTTCCAATGTTTAAAATTATCGAAACAATTGTCCGTAATCAACTTTATATACCTATATTTTCCATCCGAAGTATAGTGTAAAAATAATTAAATGTTTTAAAAAGTTATCCTGATTTGAGTAGAGTTTGGTTTTTTGAAAAAGTTTTGGTTAATTTTCTATTTTGAAACTAATAAATATTATTTTAAAAAATTTTTACTGAGTATTTTACGGTCAGAATTCTCAATGCTTCAAATAATCAAGAAATAAAAGTAAAAATTTACTTAGAATTTTTGTTTTTGATTTTTAATTGCTTAAAGCATTGGATTTATTTATCTCTAAATCTTTTAGTTTTTCCTGTTTATAGTATAAAGAACGCCGAGGGAAAATATACATATAATATATATCTTTTATAACGCATATAGAGCGAGGTTTTTCGCATTTTTATATGTAAAAGTAAAATTTAATAAGCATTATATACAGTAGAGAAAATCTATTTACACTTTGTATTCACGCCATCTACCGGAGAGAGTAGAACATTAATGATTCCGAAACTAAGGGGAATTGTGAAGGCCGTATATTGCTATCGAGTTTGGCCGTGGTTATACATTACCCGTAAAATAAGTTTTTCCGCAACAAAGTAGAAATGTGGAAAAATAGTTTACTACTTCTTGTAACTAGGAGCAAAGAGAAGGGAAGGAAAGGGTGTATATCGGAATAAATAATCTGGCCACTGGTTGTGTTTGATGTTTGATTGCAGCCGAAAAGAGCTTGATGATTTATATCAAGTTTCATTTCAAAATAATGTTGTTACATGTGTAAATTTTGTTTTTCTGTATTTAATAACATTTAGTGACCCTTTCAAAAACTTTATTTTTGTTGTTGCTTCGTATTAAAATGTAACATTCAAACTATTACTTACCAGATTTGCGTTATAAATATTCATTAAAAATTCATATTATAACAGGGAATTGAAATAAACAATTATATGACGACATTTCTTACAAGATTTGTGATCACTTTTTACATAGATAATTTTCAACCAGGCTTTAACCAGAGAGGGTTTTAAACACGAAAAAAAGAAAGAAAAAAACCCTGTTTCAACCGTCCTGGTCAAAATATGTTTCGACCATTTATGGCCAAAGTGCACTGCATGGTATTTACTATAAAATATTATGTGCAAGCAATTATCATTGATATACAGGTACACACAAAATAATTCGGGTACTCTATGAACAATAATTGCTGGAAGTGCGTTTTTAGATTAAACTTTCTTTAAAGTATTTCTTAGTGTGCATCAATTCTACACATCACATACAGGGCTGCACAAAACGTCTGAAGTACATTTTCGTTTATTGATGGAAATTGCTTAAGGGGAATTTTCAACTGTGCTAACCGTTTTCTAATTGACCAAAATTTTAGCATACTATGCATTATATGATAAATCTATAGTTCATATAGTTTAGCACAAAAAATTTAAGTTTTTTGTTTGTTTGTTTTTACTTTTGATGGGAATGGATGAAATTGTGTTTTCAAATGTGTTATGCGTCTTACAAATTGTTTATTTAGACGTCTTTTTTCATCTTATTAAACTGTGAAGTTTTATTATAGAATTCTGAATGTGTTGGAAAGTGTTTCATTATCTATGCTTAACGCATGATTTTACGTTGTTGTTTTAATTGTGAAATACTAAAGAAAATTCTTCTACGTTATAAGCAGACGAGGGAATTGCCTTTTCCTAGTCTGTAAAATAATCCGTGTTTTATAAAGGGATTGAATATCTTCTGTGCAGAGTTAATAAGATAAACAGTTGCTAACGTTCGATATATCCGCAAGATGGTTAATAACAGAAAGGAGTACTAAATCCTAGAATAACTATGATGATAGTTTGTTATGCGAGAGGAAATATGCTTTTGAGAAAACCAATCAACATTTGTTCGTTTAACTTTACCTGTAAAACGAGTTTTCCAACTGTAAGAGTGGAAATATGGAAAAATAGTTTAAGACTTCTTGTAACTTCAGGGGAAAAAGACAATATACAATATACATGATTTTTAATTAAGTGTAAGTGTTTATTAATTATACGTGTGGCCCAAGTTGGCTGTCTGTGCCTCTAACCAAAACATTTTATTTTCATATAAAATAAAGTGTAATTAATTCATCAACGACATAGTATGATTTTCGAATTATACTAATTTCATCTAAATAAAAAATGTTTTATCTATACGTGCCTCGATTTATCTTTTATAATGATTTTTGTAAGTGATTATCTGTTATCTAGAGCTTTCTCAACTAGTATTCGAAACAGAATGCGGTTTCAAAAGAAACCGCTGTTAAGTATGCAGCTTTCACATGAAAAGCGTCTTCAAAGTTTTGTGATATACATTGCTTGCTTTATAACTTGCGCTCACATTTTGAGTTAATCATGACTGATTATTACAAACAGTGAAGTTCATAGCAATAGATAAAGAGTGTCTCATTTGAGCTGATACAGCTCATCATATAAAGTGAAGGCATATAAAGTGATTTCGTTTACTATTAAAAAAAAAAACATTAAATTTCAAATTAAACTAAAAAACTCTGTATACCTTTAGACTTTTTTTTTTCAGAACATTAACTATTAGTATGTATCTCTTTTAATGTATGTTTAAAATTTCATATCAATCAAAAAGTTAATCAGATGTGGAGTTACAGCAATACATATATCAGGATCTCATTTTCATGCAATTTGTAAGCTTCAAAAATAATCTGAGTAATTGGTCAATTTGTTCTCGGGTTTTTGAGCATTAGAAAATTCGTTGATTGATTGATTCTCCCGGTTTTTTACCCGACTGCAAAGAAGGGTTATGTGTTTCACGCGTATATGGGTATGTGGATTTCTTTATACCCTCGAAACATCCCAACGGCTGGATATATTTTAATGAATGAGGTCTCTATCGATTCGTCTTAACCATCCGACGGTTATAGGCTAGGTTTTGTTTCTATAAATTCTGCTTTACTGCAACTCTAACCTTCATAGACATCTCTAGGCCTCATCAAAACAGTGTTTATAGATAGGAACTAACAATTAAACACAACTTAAAAGTCATCAATACAAGTAAATAATAAAAATAGGTAAGTAATATAAAATATTGTTTCACATTATTCAGAAATAATTAATTAGTTCGCTTTTTACGCAGTCGGTTTTTTGGATTTTTTAAATTAAATTTTTACTTGTTGATTCAATGAATCAATGAATTTATTGTTAGTTTAAATTGGTTTTTGTTTTTAATACCTTCTAAGTTACAAAAAATTTACAATCATTTGTATAGTTATATCTCATTTTACTGTATTAAATAACTGTTAAAACGTGTCTAAATTATAACAGTTAGCGCCATTGTATACATAGGAAACAATTTTCACTTTTTTTTTTTTTTCCCTACTTTCATGCCTGATATACTAGTATAGATATTTTTTTAAAGATATGTTAAATATTGTTGTTACACGCGTAGGTTTCGTTTTTCTTTATTTAGTGATTAATATTTAAAAGAAAAAAAAAACATTTTTTTGTTATTGTTTCATATTAAAATACAGCATCCAAACATTTTTTACAAGACTTGCATTAAAAATGTGCATTGAAAAAAAAATCTATATTAAAATAGAGCATTCAAATCACTTTAATAATATAATGACATTAATTACACAATTTGCGATCAATTTTTCACAGACAGTTTTTAACAGCGTAATGTTAAAGAAAACCCTTCTAATCCTACGCCATATAGCAGACAAATGAAGTGCTTTTCCTAGTCGGTAAAATAATCCGTGTTTATAAAGGAATTGAATATCCCGTGTGCAGAGTTAATAAGATAAACAGCGAGGAACGTGTCTTGTGGTCTCGGAGAATACTTAAGAGTCTCTTAATCCGCAAGATGGTTTATAAAAGAAAGGAGCATTAAATCCTACCTAGAATAGCCATGGGGCTAATTTATTATGCAGAAGGAAATATGCATTCGCGGAAACCGATAATGCTGATGGACTTAGCGCTTTTACATAAAAAGAAGAAGAGTGGGAAAGGTGTGTGACGTTGGGGGGGGGGGGGGGGGGGCTTATATTTTATCGCATGCAGAAAAACATTATTTTCGCAAAAAATTGCCTTTTTAGACTAATGAGACAACAAGTAGCACACTATCGGTGATTTCTATTTACTTTCAATATGTTTCAAATAGTTTCAAATCATTAAAATACGTTACAAAGTATTTTATCCCGTTCACCAAAACGTGACGGAATTCTTTTGAATCCCTGTAAGCGAAATAAAATGCTACACATTTCATTTTCAATATGTCTCAAATAGTTCGACATCATTAAAATACATACATTACAAACTATTTTTCCCCGTAGACCAAAATGTGGCAAATTCTTTTGAGTCAGTGTAAACGAACTATAAAGGCTATACACACTTCGTTTTCAATATGTTTCAAATGGTTTGAAATCATTAGAATACGTTACAAACTATTTTTCCCGTACATCAAAATGTGACTGAATTCTCTCGAGTCCCTGTAAACGAACTATAAATGCTACAAATTTCATTTTCAATACTCAACATGCCATAGTAAACCTCCAAATGCATACCAATCTGCGTATATTTACGCGAGTTAGAGCACGAACAGACAGATAGACGGTCAGACAAATCGAAGTCATTAACACTTTTCTACTGAAAAATGAAGTTATTTTCCTAGTTTGTAAAATGGTGTTTATAAAGGAATTGAATATCCTGTGTGCAGAGTTCATAAGATAAACAGTGAGGAACGTGTCTTGTGGTCTCAGAGAATACTTAAGAGTCTCTTAATCCGCAAGATGGTTTATAAAAGAAAGGAGCATTAAATCCTACCTAGAATAGCCATGGTGCTAATTTATTATGCAGAAGGAAATATGCATTCGCGGAAACCGATAATGCTGATGGATTTAGCGCCATTAAAAAAAAAGTAGGAGAGGTGTATGGGGGGGGGGGGGGGGGAGAAATCATATTTTATAGCATGCAGAAAAACAATATTTTTGCAAAAAATTGCTATAGTACACCATCAGTGATTTATATCAATTTCAATATGTTTGAAATCGTGTAGCATCATTAAAATTCATTACAAACGATTTTTCCCAGATAGACCAAAATGTAAACGGAATTCGTTGAGTCCCTGTAAACGAAATATGAATGCTACACGCTTCATTTTAAATACCGAACATGCCATAGTAAACCTCCGAATACGTACAAGTATATTTACGCGAGTTAGAGCACCAACAGACCAGACAGATAGGATGACCAGACAAACCAAAGTCACCCCTAGTTAGCATCAACGTGGATAAACGTTTTATAGACGAAATTAAATGAAATATCAGGATTTTCAACGCTTGTAAAACGTTTTGTTCTACTAGGGATTAACACTTTTCAACTGACAAATGAAGTTCTTTTACCAGTCTGTAAAATAATGCGTGTTTATAAAGGGATTGGATATCCGGTGTGCAGAGTTAATAAAGTAAAAAGTGAGGAACGGGTCTTGTGGTCTCGAAGAATACTTAAAAGTAAAAAGTGGGGAAGGATTGTACTTTGTGCCGATATATTGAGAAAAAGAAACAACGTATAAATGCACAAATAAGATATGTTTAAAAGCATACAGCTGTTTCAAAACCTCTAAGGTTTCCTCATCAGTGCTTAAAATAAAAGTTAAATTAAAACTAAAACATTGTGTAAAAAAAAAGGGGGGGGGGTGGACAGAGAGTCAGAAAAGGCGTACCTTTCAGCTCTACTGCCAACGGTGAAATGCGACATACGGCTGACGAACAGCTACGGAGTCGATCTCAGGCGCATATTCAGGGAGACCAATCAAAATCACCCAATTGCTCTGGAAGAGTTCAAACTTAGAAGGAGAAAAGGGGGGGGGGAGTGAAGAGAATTATAGAAAATTAAACCATATCTTTGAAAAATTGGGTGTACTGAATAAATCGTTAACTAAACTGTTTGAATTTTTCCATATGTGATAAGCTTCCCAGAAGTCAAGATCGTCAAGAGGTCTTGTGGTCTCGAAGAATACGTAAAAGTCTCTTAGCCCCTTCGGGGAGACGAGCGTCACGTATACGTAACGCATAAGGTGCTCAGATAACGTGATTATTCCCACCAGTTAATTTTTATTGTAAATTTCGCCTTATTTAATCGTCGCGAATGGTTGTCCGCAAGATGGTTAACAAAAGAAAGGAGCATTAAATACTACCTAGAGTCACTATGATGCTAATTTATAGTGCCAGAGGAAATATGCATTCGCGGAAGCCGATATTGCTTGCAGATTTAACGCTTTTGCAAAAAAGGGTGTAAGAGGAGAATGGTTAAAAAAAAACCAAAAAAAACCCAAGTAATATATATAAAAAAAATGCAATTTAACAAATTACAACGACCATTTGGAAAATTATTTTTTCGAAGACTAAAATTTAAGACATAAAAAATAGCACGGAGTTGATCCTACATTACGTACGCCATGAATTAAATATTAATAGTGTTATTACACGCAAAAATTGCAAGCCAAAAAAATCGCCTGCGACCCGTCAGATTTCATGAAACTTAAGTATTATCCACCTGAAACTTACGTAAATATCCAAGCATTTCATTGGCTGTTCGGGAAAAGGCTTTTCCATCGTCAGATTTCTTGGAAATCTGACGGCCAATTTTAAATGAAATGTCATTCTTAAACTTCTAAACATCCGACAATATTACTTTTTACACCGTCGGATAGAGAAAAAAAAATGTACTTCTAAAAGCAATTTGTTTGGAAGCTGTATCTCAATTTGTTTCTGAGTTATTATTATTATTATTTTTTTTTTTTTTGTAGTTTTTATTACTTTTTTGTCATAGTGGCAACAGAAGGTATCCATCGTTGTTGAAATTAAAGGGAAATATAGATTACTGATAGACCAATCAGAAAACGAATAAAATGCGGATTAAACCAATGAAAACCTTCAGATATGCTTTTGATTTCCCATCCTGACGAGAACAATAACCATTTTTCCAAATGGTTAAAAAAAAAAAGTGAAAGACCCATATTTTGTTACATGTAGGAAAAAAATATTTTCTCCAAAAAAATGCTTTTTTTAATTAATTAAACAACAAATAGTACATTATCAATGATGCATATATCAATTTCAATATCTTTGAAATAGTGTAACATCATTAAAATACATTACAAACTATTTTTTCCAGTAGACCATAATGTAATTGTATTCTTTTGAGTCCTTGTAGTAAACGAACTGTATATGCTACACACTTCATTTTCAATACCCAACATCAACATGCCATAGTAAACCTCCGTGTATAGAACAATTCGAATATATTTACGCGAGTTAGAGCGCGAACATACAGATGGACAGACAAACCAAAGCCTTAAACACTGTTCAACTATATTAGAAAGTTTAAAAAATGTCATATTACTTGTGAAAGTTCGATAAATCTGAGCTCATATGAAGTATGGGTTAAGAGACATTCATTTTGTTTATATCGCATAAGATTGAAATTGTTCACGTAAACTTCAAATTTATTAAATACATTTGTACCTGTAGGGTTTTGTTTGCTATATTTAGACGTCCCTTTCGAATAACTTTTCTGTTCTTTTTGTAAGTAACTATATAATAATGATTATAATTTTCTGTTTATTAAGAAAAGTAACTTTTATTAAGAAAATTTTAATATGTGTACAATCTAACGTTTAAAAAAATAAATAAGCCTTTATTTATAAATTCTCACTTTTTCAATGTTCTCAGTAGCCTCCAATATTTCACTCTTCGGATATATCGCTTTTTTTTTTTTTTCCCTTGCCCACCAACATACTATATTATAACTTGAGGCTTTGGTAATAAAAAGAATTTCAATTATTACTGTATACAGTCTTAGTCAATTCTAATTTTTGTCAGTTACAATGTATGGTGGTATCTCCTCAGTTTCTGGTCATTAGTCACATAATTTGTTTCAAATATGATTCTTTATTTATTTTGCATACCTATTAGAATTATATCTTGATTTCCCCTCCGTAAAATGTTTTATGCTAAATAATATTTAGTTTTACCATAAAATAAATCCTCTAAAGTTGGGCTTTTTATTTATTTATTTATTTTTCCTATTAGGCTGATGTCAATCGAAGAGTTGAATTCATAGCCCAAGATCTACAACCTGTATTTGAACAGTGCATTTATGCATGTGTTCTGTCAGACAGTTCAGACCATGAGAAAAGACTGCATGATTTACTGTATAAACACCATAATGTGAGGCAAGCTATATGTTCTGGAGCATCATTCCAGAAAGATTGGTCTAAAAAGCTGACTAGTTTAAGTGAATTAATCAAGGCTTTGGACTCTCTTAAATTGGATGGAACCAATTCAGGTAAGGATATGAATGCTGTGATTAAGGTTTTGATCTTAGGGTTTTGTACTTTTGAGTAATGAGTAATTATAGGATTATACAGAGTGTCCCCAAAACAAAATTCAATCTTTAAAATCAATAATTATCTATATATAATAACTAAAAAGATGCAATAAGCCAGATATTTATCAGATAGCTCATAAATTTTGCATGGAGTAATTTTAAGAATAGTTCAAATTTCCCTCAAGAGATGTCGCTGCAACTATACCCTTTTTTTTTTTTTTTTTTTTTTTTTTTTTAATTAATTAATTAATTCTCAAACTAACGTATAAAACTGGAAATAAAATTGTTCAGTTTTTACTTTTCATTTTCCGTACCTGTTGTTGAATAAGGGGGAAAAAAATAGTTTGCATTTTGAAGTTCTTTTAGCCTCTTACCGCATCACCTATTTGTTCTAAGTTTGGATGCTCTTTTTGAGATATTCTGTAACCACACACATTTGTATTTTTCCAGTAATAATATTGTCAATATAACTTAAAGTACTGAATTTTATTTAATGTCATTAATTTCTGAGAAATATAGTTTAAACTATAACTTTTCCTACTCATAATGTAAAAAGTAAGAGGATTAAAAAGGAAAACTCAATAAATAAACTCATAAGACGAAATCTAATGTTCCACTTTGATTTAATCACAAAATATACAATATGAACTTTAAAAAAGTTCACCGTTTTATTTAAAAGGTGACGAAAATAATAAAATAGATGTTACAAGTTAAAAATATACATTTTATTTAAAATTTCTTAGTACTTTCGGCCTGTAATTTCCATAGCCATCGTCAGAGAGTATTTTTATAATTACAGTGAAACCCCGATTTAACATAACCCGTATTTAACGATTTCCCGCATATAACGTCATTTTTAGCTAGTCCCAATTAATTTCCTATGCTTGTAATGTTAAAAAAATCCCGGATTTAACGTTATCATTTTGAATTATTTCCCGCATTTAACGTTTTTTTTGAGCGATAAAATCTCAATGAAATTTTTCTAAATTAGTCAGAATTTGTGATTAAAAAAAACTTTTTTATCAAAACGTTCAAAAATCATTCAAAAGCCCTCTCTTTTTCACCCGCACCTTTTTATTTTACTCGATTGTGCTTTCTGTACTACAACACAAGGTTACCTACAACGGAGCTGATAGAATTCGTTAGAGATTTTTCATAGCTTTAGATTGTATGGCGTCAAAAAGAAAGCTTTTTTCTTTACTTGAAAAATCGGAAGTTATCGCGAAAGCCATAAACTACAATTAATATGTTTAATTTGAATTTCGTATTCAAATTGTAAACAAATTTACACTAAGTAGATTTTATGGAGCAAAATTGTAAAAAATGGAAAAACAGGCTAAAAAAAGAAAAAAACGTGAAATCGTCACTGTTTAAGGAATTTTAAAATTGGAATCCATTAGAACTTTCATAACACTGAAAGAATTCTTTTAAAATACTGAAGACCAAGAGAAAAACTTACACAAACTCTCATACCTTGAGAAAGCGATTCGTGATGTAGCTGCTAAAAACACAGGACTCAAAGTGAAATAAAATATTTATTTAAAACATAACTTAGAAACCTGATGTCTAAATCAATGTAAATGAAGAAATGAAACGTATCTTACGTAAATTAGTCTTTATTTTATGGTCAGTGTTTTGTTTTCATCTTACCCCGATTTAACGTTTTCCCGCATTTAGCGTTATTTCTTTATGGTCCCTTGAATAACGTTAAATCGGGGTTTCACTGTAATTTCTGTTCCTGGAATATTTTAGAAGTAACAGCAATAGAATAGAGAAAATTCAAAGAAAGTATCAAAGAACATAAAGCAGATATAAAATTTTCACGCTTAAGTTTTAATCAGAATATTACAGTAGATTTTGATCAAGCAAAAATTATATACCCAGCATCTAATTACTGCACATCCACTATCAGAGAATCCATAGAAATAGCATAGAGCTGTGTAAAAGCAATCAAGTATGTAATGATGACGCCCTATCATACAATATCCCCAGTATATGGTTAAATATCCTGAAAACTTGAGCAAAGTGACGTATTAAAATTAATGGTACGGCAGTTAAATATTTTCCTCTACGCAAATTTAATCTGAAACATTGCTACTTCTACTGTCCAGCTACGCATTTAAAAATGAAAGTGATGTATATGAACAAAGTTATGTAATGGAATAAATGAAACTGCAGTCAATTTTTTTTTTTCGCCACATAAGTTCAATCCAACGCACTGCTACTTCTACTTTCAACTACCCTAATAATTATTGACTCTCCCATTTCAAATGAAGTGACGTATTTGTATTAATGAAACAGCTATTAATCATAAAAATACTCTCTCACAATTAGGGTGTCAACGATTTTAATCAGTTGATTTAAATCAGCGATTAAATCATGATTTTAATCAACCGATTTTTTTAAAAAACATTGATTAAAATGAAAAAAAATTTAATGTTTAAAATGTCAAAAAAAAAAGTTTTTAAATCTAAGATGAACATAATTAAGTTTCTACAGGTATTTTGACTTATGAATAAACAAAAAAAGAGCTTTAAATAATTGTTTCCAAACTTAATTCCTGAGTATTGCAAAAAATTAAAAACAGTTAAGTTTGTGAAAAACATTGTTTTTATCCAACATAAAACAGTTTCATTTAAAAATGATATTTAAATCTTAATATAATTTACAATTTCGTTATTTCATTTAGGAAATCAATTTATGCATTATTTTATGTAAAATAAACATAGCAAGTATTATAAATTTGTGCAAGTAAAAGAATAAATAGTCAGTGTCTTAGTTTCTCGTTCTACTTTTGTAATAATAAATTAATAGCTATCGCGAGTTAAGGAAGAATGAAAGAGTGACATCTGCTCAACAGCTAAATTGTAAATGAATGCATAAGAAATTAAGAATTAATTGGTATAAAATCTGTTAAACACATCAAGAGCTTCTTGGGTTGAATAAATGTTTTTTTTTTTCTTTTTTTAACTTTGTAACTCATACATACTAAATAAAAAAATTAATTAGGTATTGAAAAGGCAGCAAAACTTTTCTTAAAAAGAAAAAAAAAATTGAACCATTGAAAGCTAATAATCCCACTGAGAGGTAATAATGCTGTTATTTAAGTATTTTGAGGATTTCAGATATAACTGGCTATCCTTATATTTATTCTGTATGTATGTATGAATGGGTTTAACTCATTTTCATAATTTTTTTGTTTAGCATACACAGCACATACATATGTGTAGTGTAAGTTTAGATTTTGGTGATTAACAGTAATTTTAAGTACAAAGGCAAAACGAGCTGCAAATAATATTTGTTAGTTTTGTTATTCATGCTACTAATTAATGAAATTACTTATTTGTAGTTTTCATTAATTCTGGGATTACTGCACAAAATGTACCCTGCTTTAAAAAGTTCACCTGTAGTTGTAGCCAGAGATTTCTTGTAAAAAAAACTTCCCCATTCAATAGTATTTCTAGATTCATGTGCCCAAGATCTTGCAAAAATAATAGAACTTTATTTCTTTAGAAAAAACAAGATATTATTAAAATATGTTGTTATTTAATTGTATTTTTCAATTTGTGATTCATAAAATTATTAAAAATTAAGGACACTTTATTTATCATACTAAAAATTCTCTTTTTTTCTTATCACATTACTAATAAATTTTCTCATGAAACAATGCCCTTTTTTGGCATCCCGCCCCCTTTTCTGTCTAAAATGAATACTAAATTATTAATTATAATTTTAATAATAAAGCTTAAAATGTATAATTTGTTCCGAATTAGATAGTTAATTGTTTAATAATTATTAATTTGAAGTAATGTTAGCTATTTAACATTAAATGCAGTTATTAATAATTTTAATAATTGTTAAATATCACTAGTATTTAATTAAGTTTTACATAATTATTACAATATTAATGCATATAACATTATTGTATGATACTACCTAATGAAACTACTAATCTGCAGTTTTTATAATTTCTGTAATTACTAACTAATAATTATAATTTTATTAATTAAAGTGTGAAAACATAGATTATGTTAGCAATTAGTGGTTAAATTGTTTTGGAAACCTAAAACTCTTGGTAGCTATTCAGTATTTGAACACTGGGAAAAAAATTAAAAAAATCTGATTTAAATTTTTAAAAAAAATCTGATTTAAATAAAAAAAATCCGATTTTTTTGATTTTTTAAAAAAGATCATGATTATTTTACACCCTACTAACAATGGCCTTGGGAATTGCAGGCCGAAAGTACTAAGAAATTTTAAATAAAATTTATATTTTAAACTTGTAACACCTCTTTTATTATTTTCGTCGCCTTTTAAATAAAATATCAAAAAATATGTTAGTTATATAAGTTAAATTAGAGGTGCAAAACCTTTATAAGAGAACTGCCAGTCACAAAAATGACTGGTTATTCCGAACCAACATTCGTAGTGTAGACAAAATTTGGTTTTGGGGAAAACTTTAGGGGGAATTTTTCCATGCCAGATCAACAAAATTCGTAATTTTTCCGGTGTTTTCGTAATTTTTAAAAAACGGTGAGTTTTTTTAAAGTTCATATTGTATATTTTGGGAATAATCAATTTTTTTCTTAGTTTTTATTCACTGCATATCTCATCCTTAAATCTCTCATTTATGATACCCTGTTCTTCTAGAAAATCTCCAAACAATTTCATAAACATATGCAAAGCTTTTTAGTGCAGCCAGTGACGAATTCAGGGGGTGAGGAGTGGTCCGACGAGAACATCCCCTTCCCGGAGCTTCAAAATTCCTGCCCCCTGAAGAATTTGGATTTTATGCTAATTACAGATCTGGAATACATCACAATTACAGGGCACAATCTGTGGCCCGCGATGGGTTAACTTGTGGCCGCGAAATTCGTCAATTGTAAGTGGGGAAAAGAAAAAAATTTGTCGTTGCAGGATAAAACGTGAATTTCGTCTGTCGCGAGAGAAAAATTGCAAATTTCGTCAGTCAGTTAAAAATTGTGAATTTGGTTAATCGGCCGGCCAGTGCAATAGATATCAACATAGAACATTCCCAAGTTGCGAATTTCGTCAGTCGCTAGTCGAAAAATATCTCGAATTACGTCGATTGTGCACGGAAAAATTGAATGTCATTGCTCAGGCATGGAAAATCGCGAGTTTCGTCGATCGGGCGCGGAAAAATCGCGAGTTTCGTCGATCGGGCACAGAAAAATCGCGAGTTTCATCGATTGGAAATGGGAAAATCTCAAATTTCGTTGATAGGGCACGAAAAAATTGTGAATGTTGTCTATGAGGCGAGGAAAAATTGCAAATTCCGTTGATCGACTGCGGGAAAATCGCGTATTTTATTTATCGGGCGCGGAAAAATCGCGAATTTCCTTGATCGGGTGCGGAAAATAGCGAATTTTTTCGATCAGCCGCAGAAAAATCTCAAATTTCGTTGATAGGCTGAGGAAAAATCGCAAATTTTGTCACTTTATCGCGAGAAAAAAATCGGGAATTTCGTCAGTTTACCGGGGTAAAAAAGTGCAAATTTCGTCAGAGTCAGTTAAGAATCGCAAATTTTGTTGATCGGGCTTGGAAAAATCGAAAATTTCTTTGATCGGGAGCCAACAAATCGTGAATTTTGTCGATGAGGCGCGGAAAAATCGCGAGTTCTGTCAATCGGGCGCGGAAAAATCGCAAGTTTCGTCGATCGGAAACGAAAAAACTGCGCGTTATGTCGATCAGGTGCGAAAAAAGTCATAAGTTTCGTTAATCGGGCAAAGGAAAATCCCACATTTTGTCGATCAGGCGAGTTTCGTCACTTTGTCGCGAGAAAAATCTGCAAATTTCGTCAGTCTGTTAAAAATCGCGAATTTCGTGGATCGGGTGTGGAAAAATCGCGAATTTTGTAGATCACGCGCAGAAAAAACCTCAAATTTCGTTGTTCGGCTGCGGAAAATTGCGAGTTTTGTCAGTTTGTCGCGAGAAAAAATAGTGAATTTCGCCGATCTACCGCCGGAAAATCCCAAATTTCGTTAGAGTCAGTTAAGAATCGCGAATTTCACTGATTGGATGCGAAAAAATTACGAATTTTGTCGATCAGGCATGGAAAAATCCTCCCCCTCCCCCAAACTTTTCTCCAAAATCAAATTTTGTCTACACTACGAATGTTGGTCTGCAATAACCAGTCATTTTTGTGACTGACTGTTCTCTTATAAAGGTTTTGTAATGTATAAATATATGCAAATAAATGTATGCATGTTAAATCAAAGTGAAATTGAATTATATTTATTTTTCAGTTCTTTCAATTAAAATGAGAATTGAGTATTTTTGCAATAATAAATTTCAAACTCTTAATTATGCCATAAAAGTAAAGAGAGAAAAAAGCATGTTTCATAAGGAATTGTCATTTTCCAAACAAAAGACACATACAATTGCTATAACAGCACAATCAAGTCTTGCCTGTTTCAGTCTTGCTTTTGCTCCTCATAGTAATTACATAAACCTCTGAAATTCTGAAGAAATATTCTTTAATTAAAAAATAAATAAATTAATTAAATTAAGGGTATATTTAAGAAATTAATTTTCTGTCATTCTGCCTTGTTCCAATATTTTTGCAATTTACTGTATTGTAAATACTTCTAATTTTATTTTTCATATCCTTTCTAAAAATAAAACTGGAAAAAGATATGTGTAGTACATTTCAAAAGTTATCATTTTCAGACTTTAATAAAGTTGGGCTTTTTAAATATATATATATATATATATATATATATATATATATATATAACAGGTGTCCTAAAAAGGACTGACTGATTTTAAAATTCAATAACTTGCAAACGGTGGCAGATATTTAAAAAATTCTTAAAGGAGCGTTATGCATAAGGTCAAAAGTTTTTTTACAGTGATTTTCGATTTTAGTTCGAATTACAAACAATAGATGGCGCTGCGATCAATAGACGCTAAATTCAGGCTCGAATTTTGGTCCTTCGGGACCCACTTAATACATTTCCATCTCCCTTTTCCGCATAGAAGAAGAAATCGACCAAAAAATCGAACCTGTTTTTAGCGCCTATTGCTTACAGCGCCATCTATTGTTTGTAATTCGAACTAAAATCGAAAATCACTGTAAAAAAATCCTGCAAGAATTTTTTAAATATCTGTCACCGTTTGCGAGTTATTGAATTATAAAATCAGTCAGTCCTTTTTAGGACACCCGGTATATGTGTGTGTGTGTTATTTTATTGATATTTGAAGTAACTAAATTTGTTTTGTGTTGTCTAACTCTTTCAAACAAATAATTAGATATAATAAATTATTTTAGAATTAATCAGTTGTAATTATTTTTCTAATTATATTTCATTCCATTTGTTTTTTTAGTTATCTCATCTTGCAAAAAGGCACTTAATGATTTAATTAAAAAATCACAAGCAACAAAATCTTACAATGGAGGACAGTTTGAATGGGTCGACAGTATGCTAATTAATGCTGCTATAAAAGGTCACTGGCTGTTAATTGATGATGCTAATTTTTGCAGGTGAGGTTTACAGTTTTTTAAGCATAACTAAATTTGGAAGAAGCAAATATCAGCGCCGAAACTAGTCTTTTTTTGCACCTGGGGCAAACATGGATTTTAGCACCCCCTTGCACCACAAAGTAACTTTACAAAGAGAAATTTACTAATTTTCTAATGGCCTACTTATTTTAAATTTAAATATGTAATCATAAAATATGTAATACTGAACTACGTAATCTGCTTTGTCAAATATTGATTTATTAAAACCGTGAAAACAGAATCAAAAGCATTCGGAAAAATTCCGCTTTATATATAATATCATCCATAGAATCTTCTATGCTTTGAAAAATTCAAGATCTTTTTTTATTTTTATATCATTTTGTACACATTTTAATATGTAATTCTGATTAATGTGACTGAATTCGTGCTTTATCATGAAGGAAGTGTACATTTATTCCTGGAAAAAATTCAAGATAGCGCTAATATCTGTGGTAATCACGATATTTTTACCAAATACATTTATGTATTAATCAATCTTTTAAGTTATTAAGTCAGGCTAAACATGAAATGAAACTTCATTATTTTAATGTTTTAAGGTAAATTATTAGTGTACTTTTATGAGGTGAGTTTCAATGAATAATTTAAGAAAAATTTATCTCATCATTATTATGCATATTGATTTATGCATTATTAATTATTTATTTGATCTTTACTTTTAATATTTTAATCATTTATTAAATTTTCTTAATTTTTCTTAATTTACATTATTTTATTATTCTACTTAATTATTTTAATATTTTACTATATTGTAAGCATTCATTATAATTTTGAGTGCATTATTACATTCAAATTGCTGTTTAAAAAATGTAAACAAAACAGTGACCAGAAATTTGCAAAAAATATGCACAACTTCTGGTCCCATGTTATACAGTTTGAGGGAGTCTACTGCAGAAGGCCCCAGCCGGCAGTCCATGGACTACCAGTGGTCCATGAGAAGATTTTGGGGGTTCTCAGAAAAATTTAAACATTATTTGCATTTTTCTTGATTAATAAAAACAAAAATAATGTTTCAGAAAATTCTTATATGTAAGTTTAGATGTCTAATTTTCAAAATTTAAAGTAACAGGTAATGATATTTATGTTAATACCTAAATGCAATTTGCTGTTTATCAGCAAAGAAAGGTATTTTATAATTTTTTCCAAAGAAAAATCTTATTTTTGACTTTTCAAAAACGTACTTGTTTGAAAAGTTGTTTTCATCTCTTACTGCAATTGAAACGCAGTCTCAGTTTCAAAATAAAAGCATGTGTAATGTCATTGGAACCACAAATCTATGAACTTATTTCAAACAAGCAGAAACAAATTATCACACTAAAAATGTGTGATACTTGAATAAGATTATATTATTTTGCAATAATTAAACTAACTTTAATAATTTCATTTCAATTTAAAAAAATCTTTTAAATAATTTGTTAATGGTTTAATAAGAATTTGATTTTGCATTTGTAATTTTGTTATATTAGCATCATTTTATTAATATTTCATATTAAGAAAATGAAAGTTCTTGATTATTTTGTGCAAATGTATTGACAGTTTTTAAAAATCATATTAGTGGTCCGTGGGATCAAAAATTTGTTTTAATGGTCTGTGATATCCAAAAGTTCGATGGACGTTGATCTACTGTATTGCATTCATGAGATGTGTGTGAGAGTGAACATGGTAACTCCAAAAAGTATTTTCGATTCAGCTCCCATTTGGCTAATATGTTATAGACCAATATCACAAGAACTAAGATTTTCATAACAGATTAGGTATTTAATCCTTATTTGAAACCATTTTGCGATAGATGCAATGAGTTATCCTAGTAAGTATGATTAAGTGTAAGTTGCATGGAATTAACATCTCTATTTCGAAAACAAGAGGTCCCGCCGATTCCATTGTGTCAAAAATTTAAAAAAATTCCCACTCTTATTTTTAAAATTTTTTATTTTATTCTTATTATTACACAGTTCGAAATTACAGTGTTCGAAAACTCCAATAGAGTTACTTTAGATTTTTTTCATGCATAACTTTTCAACATGTGTTCAGATTTAAATAAATCTTTATTTTGAAAAAGTTCATTTTGGTCATAATCTTATATAAAATTCACTGGGATCCAAAAATGGTATTTTTTTCTATCTGTTTTGAACATCTATGTTGTCTCTACATCAATGTTATCTACAACAAAGTTTAAATTGAATAACAATTAAGAATTGACACAAAAAACACTCTGTTGTGCCAGACTGTTGTTGATGCTAAAATATGCCGCTGGTGTGCAATAGGAACAAAAAAACACTGAATGCTAATTACATGCATGGGTTTGCACAATTGTAAGCAGCAATAATAAGTCAATAAGCAATAATAAGTTATATAATAAGTCAGTTTTCCTTTTTCTTTAATTTACTTGTTAAGTTTGTGGTAAATCTTTTGGCTGAACAGTTTCATTTCAAATCCATGTTTTTTTTTTTTTTTTTTTTTTTTTTTTAATTTATAATTTTTTTCTTAAATATGTATATTTTCATTTATTAATTTTTTGAATAGCTCATCGGTTTTGGATCGTTTGAATGCTCTTCTTGAACCTGGTGGTGTGCTGACTGTAAATGAGCAAGGTATAGTTAATGACGAATTGCGCACTATAGTTCCTCATAAAGATTTTAGGTAAGTATAATTTTTTGTTTCATGTAACTTATAGCTATGAAATCAAGTCCTTCATGTAGATCTTATTTTTGTTGTAATGTAATATTATTAATTAATTGAAAATTTAATGATGCTTCTGTAATTTATTGAAACTTTTCCAAAATACATTAAAACTTGTAAAAATAGAATTGCTATGAACAGAAAGAAAATTCTGTTTTAAAAAGGCTTCCATCTTATCAGGTATGAAAGTTGCTTTTTCAATCAGGACCTTTAAATATTTTCATTTCAGTTAGAATTCCATAGTAAACAAGTTCCATTTTCACAGGTTTTACATAGTGATTCAAAATTACTTTTCTATTATAGCGATTAAACTACAATTACCTTATCGAAAGTGTAGTTAACTACTTTCAGTCTGAGTTTCTACGGAGTCTTCTAAGTTTTTCTTGCTTAATAAAACAACACTTTTTGTAATGCATCATTCAGTTGCTAAAATAATCATTTCAGTTACATTTTCTAGTTTAAATTGCCATTAAAACTAATTTTGATATTTAAATGTGAGAAAATCACTACTTTTATTACTTTTAACTGCTGTCACTGCAGTTTGAAAGAAAATTTTAATTGTATTGTACATCTCTTCTACACAATACATTAAAACCTCCATAATAGACATGCCTGAATAGCAAATACCTCTATTCGGCTAACAATTCTTCCATACCCAACACCTACATATTTATATGTTTTTACCTCTTAGTAGCAAATAAATTTTATTGCTCTGATGTCTGGTATTTAGACGTTTTATTGCATTTCCTTTTAATTAATATATAAATGCAGTCAAGCAACATCTTCTTGATACTGATTTATTTACATGCATTTATATTAAAAACAAATAAATCTTAAAGATCTATACTTTATAAAGTCAGGCGGAAAGAGTAAGTTATTCCAGCTGCATTTTATTAAACAAAAAGTATATTTAGTTTTCCCCAAAAATATTGGATTATAATATTACAATATTCCTGATAATTACTATCTGATTATCTTTTTAAGATCCATGAAGTTTACGATTAATCAATATGTAACCCAAATAAAAGCTTTCAGAGCTTAAAAATATCCATAAAGGCCGCAAAATTTTAAACTATGAAGATAGAAGACATTGTCACAATCATCACTGGTGGGTATCAAAACATTTCAGTGGTTATTAATACATTTCAAACGTATTTAGAGATAAAATAGTAATGCTATAGACCAAGATGATTGTGATGGTTGTGTCTTTAAGGGATGTGAAAAATTACTCATAGAACAGAAAAAATAAATTAACTTTTCAGGTGATACCCAGTTAGATTAAGTTATCAACTTTACCATTTTCACTAATTAATGTTTTGCATATGATTTTTCATTTTTAATGAGAGAAGTAATTGTTATCTGACAGGTTATATTTTCCAAGTTAATGTTTTCATATCGGAGTTTGAATGTTTTCATGAGGATGACAAAAATATGAAGTGAAAACATCAGAATGTAGCTATTATGAATATTTAAATATGATATTTCAAAAATAAAATTTCAGATTTTCTAACTTTTTCAAGTGAAAAAAAACTTCTTCGGGAGCTAATAGAAAAGAAAGTTTTTTCTTTGAAAATTTCGGAGCTTTTTATCAAACATTATGATACCTATAATGCAACCAAACCTAATTAGTGATTAGATTTGGGATTATATTGCCAATAACAATTTAAGTCAAGGTCTAATAGAATAAGAAGTTTGGCCAAATTCTGTCCATTGGTTCTTGAGATAGATTGACCACAAAAATTTTGCCATACACAAAGTGAGACAGCCAGGCAGACATTTACCAAAAATAATCAAATCATGTTCAGGACATTCCAAAGTGTTAAATCTGTCGAAAAATGGAAATCAGAAGTTTTTTTTTATTCCAATACTTTCTTCTTATGTATATAGAATAAAATAAGAAAAAGTTGAACTTGCTATTGTTGGATATTACACAAGCAAGTAAAATGACACGAGTTAGTTATAATATTTCTATCCTCTGAAACTCCAAAATCTATGTCCTTTTCCCTGACCCAGTCAGACTTTGAATGTGACAGTATTGGACTTTTATTTTGACTATATTATAAATTTCATTTATGATTGTCTATTTCTAATTTCCTGAATACTTATATTTACTTTCTTATATTTAGGATCATTTTAACTCTGAATCCACAGAATGGAGAGATATCTAGAGCTATGCGTAATAGAGGCGTTGAAATATTTGTTGGGGTATGACTAATACAAAATTATTTCTTTTATATCATGTCATTGCTATTTTGTTCTATTACTTTAATGAATTATGTTGAAAATGTAATATTAATCTTGATTACTTTTAATATTAACTAGCTGACTCTCCTGTTGTTGCCATGGCCCATGATAATCTTAAATGTGCCTAAAATTTGAATTGAACTATTTTATATTTTTAAATGTAAAACTTTGCAAATGAACTGAATGTTGTTGACCCAACTGCATTTGGCAGCATGCTCCATCAAATTTGTGTGTTTTTACATTTTTAAACAGAAATCCATCCGAACAAACCTAGAGTTGAGAACCCCACTGTCTTCGGCAGTGGTGAAGCTAAGTCTGTTTTTGCAAACAAACTTTAGATTTGTCTGATTTTGTAATTATTAAACGAGAATCTTTCCAAATAAACCATAGGCACCCCGTTATAGTGATTACCAATTTATTTTCTGACATTTACATATATTAAACTTCCAATTTCAGCCGAAAGTTCTTGAGAAAACCCAATTAATATAAAACGTGCACCAGCCCCTCACTCTTTTAAAATGCAAAATGTTATCTTCTGGTATATTGTGACAACCTGTGTTGAAAATGTAGAAGTTTTCTCAGACAGGTACAAAAACAAAAACCCCTCCAAAAATGCTCTAAACCACAATTCGTTAGAACTAGAAAAGTGCTGATAATAAGAGGGTATATATTTTTTTATTTATTCTTGGAAAAGGGAGATTGCATTTTCAAACTAAAGAAAAAATGGAAAAGATGAAAGCAAATATGAATCAATCTCCAAGAAGTAATTTTTTTTGTTGAGATAATAAGAGTTAATATTTCTCGAAACCAGAGGTATCACCACAACTGTTAAAGCACACTGAATAAGTGTGTGTGTGTGTGTGGGGGGGGGGGGTCTGTCCAGGGAATGCATGCAGCAATTTTAAAATGTTGAAGAGATAGAAAACTTGAAAAGGTAAAAAACATGAGAAATAACATAGAGTCAAACTTCAGAAAATATTTTTTTAAATAATAAATAATACTTAAAAAAAATAATAATCATAAAATAAAATTACATTGTTAGAAAAAGAAAGGTACCCCAAATAAATGGGTATTTATTTATTTATTTTTATTTTATTTTATTTTTTTTTTTTTTGTGTGTGTGTGTGTGTGGGGGGGGGGGGGGGTTATATGTTTGAAACTTGGTCCTCTAGAGGGTAGCAAAATCTCTACAATGTAAAATGCAGGTGCTCCTTAACTGCAAAATCCAATGTTTATGTCCAGAAAGTTGTGTGTTATGTAGATTTGCATTAAAAAGATTTACTATATCTCTATTCTTTTCTTAAGAATGAACATGTAGAATGTACTGTACATTAAGACAAAGATATTGTTTTATGTATTAATAATTATTTACATCGCCAACTTTTTAAGATTTTATAATATTTTATATTTATGTTCCTAATGTATTAGTATTTCATAATACTTAGGGTGAAAATATTATTATTTTACTGTTATTTTAGTGTGAATTTGTCTGTAAAATGAGGATGCCAAGGGAAAAAACACAGCATTCTACTTTTTTCATGTAAATTAAGTTTTTGGTGTATTGTCACTGCTTATGAGATAAACTTTACTGGTATGCTATCATTTTCGGTGCAAAATTATGTCAGTTCACATAAAGTTAACCAGAAATAAAGCCTCCTGTTGAAGAACCACATCAGTTTGATTTTCATTTTCCTCTAAATTGGTTCCATGGACTGAAGTAGATTTTCCCTTGGACTCTTCATGTGTGAAATAAGCTTATATCTTCCAGGCCCTGGATAGTAATAAGTATTTAAAATAATATTATCTTTGTTATGCTAAACTGATACACGAGAGAGCTTATGTACAGTATTTTACTAATTTATTTCAGTATGTTTAGTATGCAGTTACTTTGAGTGTTAAGTTGAATGAATGCCTTGGTCACTGAAATCACAAATTCCCTTCATTAATGTTAAACCTATGGGTGTGGAATACATTAGTATAAAATTAATACATTTAACTCCTTTTGTTGTTGTTTTTTGTATGCTCTTCTTGAAGGATGTTTCGTTTTTTTGGTTTCCAAAATATTTTTCAAATCTACACTTAATTTAATATTTTATTGGTCCTGATGCAAAATTTTAACACTTCAAATAAAATGAAATATATATTTTAGAAATATTTTGACAGCTAAAAAATAAAAGAAAAAAGAGGCATTCTTTAGGAAGAGTAAATAGAGAAAAGGATTTAAATATATTAATATCCTCATGACATATTTTAATAATAAGAATCCATGCCATGCCCATAAGTTTAACATTAGTGAAGGGAATTTGAGACTTGACTGATCAACACCCTTAACTAAAACGTGTAGTTTCCAACTCTGATGTATTTTTGCTTGAAATTCTATGTTTGTTGTCAATGTTCTCAAAAATCCATGGGGTGAGAGAATCCAGTTTTCAAAAATCTTGGTCTAAGATTCAATTATTTAACACATTTCAATTTTTGAGGATAAAATATGTACACATGCATAGTTTGGAGTAAATATAAATAATTCACTTGTAAAATTTTATATGTAAATGGAAATATTGTTGTATTTGGAAATTGCATATTCTGTTTATAAAGAGTTTGAAGATACATAAGTTGTTTAAGATTCCATTAAATTTGTATGTTGGTATATTTGACTTCGCTAAAAATATACGTATTTTGAAAATAACACTTCATTTAGCAAAATGTTTTAGAAGTCCGGAGGAATATTTCTGTTTATTAATTCCTTTGCACTTACTAAAATAATAACCTTAATGCTGATTTGTAAATCTTATTTAATATTGTTCTTTAGATATTTTTCTCCTTTCTCTACCAACATTAGTAAAAAGTTTGGAACTTTAATTTATCATTTAATTGTTTAAAATTATTTAGTTTGTTGTTTCATGATTTTTTATTGCACAGTTTATAGACATAATTTTTATTATATTATCTGTGTTTATTTATTATTATTATTATTGTTTTATTATAATTTTATTTCTTTATTATATATGTATTAATTTTTATCTTTTTTCCCCCCTTATAGCCTGATGTATGTAATATCCCCCAAAACAAAAGTTTACTCACTACATCATTATTTGCTCAGTGTAAAGGCCTAATCCATAATGAGTTGTTGATTCATTTTTACTTTCTGTATGAAAAGTTGAGCCACTGCCGAGAAATTGGTAAACCATTTATTATTATTGTCATTACATTTAAGTCAAACTGGTCTATATCTAATTCAAAATCATAGCCTGGTATTTACAGGGGTGAGAGGGGGACAACTTATAGATTTTTAG
The DNA here is from genome assembly GCA_963932465.1 of Maratus speciosus. NCBI lineage: Eukaryota > Metazoa > Arthropoda > Arachnida > Araneae > Salticidae > Maratus > Maratus speciosus. The sequence goes on from OZ010799.1 coordinate 94,096,047, forward strand.
CTACATTTCCTTTCTTTCAAGTGAAAGTATATAAGTGAGGCCCTTTTCAGTTCATTTTAGAGAGAGCGGAGCACTGGAGGCACCCTACTCTGGCTATGACCTTGGTCTAATTATCTTGTAATTGCATATTAAAATAAGTACAATAATATTAAAACATTGTTCAGACTGTCAATTTCCTATGAAATCTCTAAATAGAAACCTCAGAGGTTAAACCAAGTTACATGATTTTATCATTGGCATTTTAGCTTATAAATCTTAATGATCTTTCTTTTTTTTTAGCCTCCAATTTTTCTTTTAATATAACCCTTTAATGTGCTCATGTTTTAAACTTTAAATTTAAGTGGCATTTTTTAAGTATCTTTAGAACATCAAGAATTTCTGATGTTTTGTTTCATAATACCAAGTACACACGCTTCTTAAAGAAACCATAAACAAGAAGCTAATGCTATGTGTTTTAAAATAAATCTTTTAACATCTAGTGCAAAAAGACATCCTGCCACTACAAGAGCAGAATGAAGTCTTCCTTACGCACCTGCAGAGATAGGACAATACTACAAGTAGAATGTTTATTTCAATTGCAGCACTATGTAGTGAGAAGTTAACAATCTCCCCAGAGGGAGTAATAAGGGGCTGTGCATATATAACGTTATCACTTTTGGGCGGAGGGGGGTTGCTTTTTGATATCGTTATCATTTTTGGTCCAACCAAACTTTTCTTTTTTTAGTAACTTTTTCTTTACATCCGAATAATCTGTTATCTCTATTATTATTACTATTTTTATATGTTTTTGTGAAAATACAAAGCTATTATTAAAGCCATTTCATTCCAAAATTTGGAATAACCAAACATTTGGCATTCCTGTTCTTCTTCCATATGCTCATATAATTCACTGTTAGCAAAATCAGGAGCATAATAGGTAGGAAATGATACTTTCATTTACCAGTATAGAAAGACAAAGAATGTTGTCCACTGTTTTGTTGACAAATTCTGCTTTTAACATCTCTGAGCAGGGAGCAAGTGCAAGAAGAAAATATTACTGTTGAATGCATTAATGTAACAATAAGCTATTATTAAATACTTTTAAATAGTAACTAACTCTTTATAGATATTGTTTGATATAAATTTAATCCATGTATTGATATTTTATTGACTTTTTGAATCCGTAAAGTATTGACTAATAAATGTATGATCATCTGTGTATATCACCCAAGCACATTAAAAGAATGTAAAAATAAAATAATTTTTAGACATTGATAACAATATAATCAGTCTGTGTGTATGTGTGGTTGGGGGGGGGGGGGGGGGGGGGGAGAGGTCGACAAATGACTACATATTATATCGTAAGGGGAAAGAAGGATCCAAAATTAGCAAAATATTGATAACGTTATATAAGTATATCCCCTAATGTCATTTTTCATGCACCAGCAACAGAAGGAAAAACTACACCACACCATACCGGTTCCCGCTACCTGCAGTTAGTAGAATATTGGGATATATACACATATGTAAAAAAGAACCAATAAGACTTCTTAACTCTTTAGACAGTTATGGTGGGAAACCATCTAAATATTATTATCCTAAAGAACGTTAGAGGGTTTAAAAGTTCTTGAGCCTGTATTGCACTAGATTTGAGATTAAATAAGTTTTATTTCATTTTCTCCAGTTTTCAGTCAATTGACAAACAATATGTTCAGCTTGTCTAAATTCATGCATTTTTAATAATTTCACTGTATTTTGATTTAGAATCTCAATTAATAATGTACTAAAAATATTTGCATGCATGCCTTAGGTTAATCGTTCCTGTTCTAGGGAATATTGACAGCATGAATAGTTGAAACTCCTGTTACAATCTGAATTTTTCACAACAGTGTTATAATTATTTTCTCTTTATTTTATAGTCAGTATACAGTGTGTTTTTATTTGTTTCATTTGTCCATCCTAACTTTTGCATATGTAAACTGGGCTCGCTGCCAACAAGTTTCTGTAATCGCAGTCTACTGTATTTTTGTCATTGCAATTGAACCAAGCTAATGAATATTAATTTGACCTGTCGTTGTGTGTTAAACTTTCTATCATAAGAAAGCTGCTCCTTCTATATTTGTCTGTCCATCCATCCATCTTTTACAGATATTGTGTTGAAAGTTTGAATTCTTTCTCAATAAAAATTTGTGACCTTTTATGGAATATCCCACGTTTCCATGAAAATGGCTTCATACTCTAACATACAAACGTTTTTTCAGAAATTACATATGACTTTTATCTTATTACACATTCATGAACCTTGCTGATAATAAAATCCTATGATAACTTACAAAAAGATTTAAAAAGAGACTCATTATCTAATGCAATTATCAAAATTTGGTTCTTATTTAAATTTGTCATAGGACACATGTGTTCTACATTTTCAGGAAAAAATTTTCCTCAAATTTTACATATTTTTAAAAAATGCAATATTGCATTTTAAAATTTTTATTTAAACAAAAATGTCTTTTAAAGAATATTTAAAGGAGGCTAATTTATTTAAAACATGGTACTACATACATATATGATATCAGCTATCTGGTTGTGAAAACCAAACTTTTATAATTGCACTAGGTAGTGAATAATCCTCTTTTTTAATTTCCACGTTGGTTAAGGGAAGATTTTGCAATTGATAAGGGGATTTGTTTCGCCAGAGTTCTCTCATAATTTTATCTTTAAAAAGATGTTTTTAAATTATTTTATTCCATACAGAAAATTGATTTTTTTCTGTTTGCATTCTTCCTCTTAAATTTACCAATGCTTTGTTAGTTTTGTATTATTTTTGTATGTTCAGTAAGTATCACACTTAAGCTTAATTAAATCTAAACCTAGATTTGATTTCTTTTCTAAAGATTGTACCTAACATTATAAGTATTTATAACTTTCTACACATCTTCAAAGATGGACGATGGACACTGCAATAGTACAAAAGTTCACAGTCAAGAGCAAAGTTATTGAAAATTTTAATTATATAACAATATATTAAACTTGAAAAACTATTTAATTAGTTTTGACAATTATAGAATTATGGTTTTTTTTTTCTTTGTTTTTTTTTTCTTGCAGTGAAGAGCATTGATGCTTTATCTTATATAGTAAAAGCAACCTAAAATAAATTACAGCATAGAGACCTGTATATAATGAAATTTTTTCCAAAATAGAAAATTATCATGATCTGATTGCAAGCAGCATAATCTTCTGTAATGAATTATCTGTTTAGGATGAAACCTGCTCAGTGTGAAAATGAAATCCTAGAAAAATTCTGAAATCTCTAAAGGAATTTTTTTACTTTATTTATATTTATCCAATCTATTATTATTTTTTTTTAAGCAAATATTTTATAAAACTAATTATGTGATTTTTTTTTTTAATGCTTTTAGAACCACCGTCTATATCAGATTTTCTTAGTGCTGTAACATTATGCACACAGATGATACAAAAGCATGGAATGGCCTATAAAGCCTTTGAAGATAGCTGCATTGCAGTGTTTGCTGAACGTTATTTGAATTCATATGCAAAAAATGTAAGACATTATTCCTTATCTATTGTATATAGTTTTGATTATATCTGTAGAATATTTTTCCTGTGCTTTCTGTTTACAACTTTTTTAAAATTTTAATTTGTGTGCCTCAAAATGTTTTTGAGCAGTTTTGGCAATAACTATTAAATATTTTAAATATACCTAAGGTTACTACTATGTGCATAATTTTGTAAATATAATACTTATGTGATTACATCATAGAGACCTATATATAATAAAAATGCCCCTAAAATAAGAAATTTTCATAAACCGCAGTCAAAAGAATACAATCTCCTTTGTAATGATAATAAAAGAGTGTGTGATCGTAGAAGGGTTAAGTACATTTGTGAAGTTCTTTCAATAAAATATTGATTGTTAAAAAAATAATAATAATAAAAATGGAATATTCTTATTTTGCAGGTAGACAGTGAAGAAGCAGAACTCTGTAGAAATAATATTCTCTTTATTTTTTGTATGTTAGTTGAAGAAAGTTATGAAGGATTCTTGCTTTGGTCACCAAGTTAAAATAAAAAGGATTCTCTTATAGAAGAGAAAAATAACAAAAATGTAGAAATATTCCATGGGATTCCTTTGATGAGAGCAACACATCTTTAGTTAAATTAAATTTTGAGCAAGATCATATCCACATCATGATCCATAGTACGGACGTACTCTTTCAGGGAACTTAGCGGCTTTCGAACAACAGGCGAATGCCCGCATTCTGATAACACTGCTTTGAAAAACTACAACTTTATAACACAACATCAAACCCAATTCTGATTTTAAAATTAACAAGTTTTTAGCTTTTAAACAATAAATACGGGGGCTGACAAAGTGATTAAAAGACAGAATTTAAATTGATTAGTTAAATTGAAACTTATGGTAAATTAATGAAACTCAAATTACAAGCTGTGGATTTAAAAAGAATATTACTGATTGGGAAAGCGAAACTGACATTCACCTGTTAGCTCTCGTGTAATGATTACGTCATAAGAGAGAGGCGCTAAGCATTTCAATGACATCATCACAATGGGCGCCAGAGATGTGCTCCGAAAAATCTTAAGAGAAGCGTGGAGTAGCGCGCATGTGCAACATCATCAATTCGCTCCCAAAGCCAAGAGGGAAATATTGCCTGCGAAAACATTTTCGGATTATGGTGCGGCCGATAAAAACAAAAAACATTGTGGTTGATCGCAGTGACTGGATTTAAATAGACATCGATGCGAAAAAAATAGTTGAAAGGAATAAAATTATACTAAATTTAAATACTGTGAGAAGTATTCTCATATCCTTTAGTTAATTATCTGTTTACAATGAAACCTGCTCAGTGTGATTAAAATCTATTTTAAATTAAATCTTGGTATCTTGAAAACTCTTAGTTTCATTTTTTTTTTTTTTTTTTTTTTTAATCTTTCTTTGAGATTCAATATATTGAGGTTTGATTGTAATTAGATCAAAAAGTGCCTGAAATGGTGACATAAAACAACGGTATCAATTTATTGGTCAAAATTTATTGCACCCCCTTCAATTTAATCTCCCTCAACTGCAATCCATTTCTGCCAACTTTTTTCCAATCTTCAAAATATGCCTTAAAGTCTTTTTTATGAAACTCCTTGAGTTCATAGAGAATTTTGTTTTATCGAATTAATGGACTCAAAACAGTGACCACAAGGAGGCATTTTCAACCGTCGAAATAAGAAAAAAATCACACAGTGCCATATCAGGTGAATACACAGTTTGTGGAGTCATGTTTGGTTAAAAACTCGCATTTTGCACTTTGAAAAGGTGCATTATCATGGAGCAAAACCCATGAAATCTCTCGCCACATTTCAGCCCACTTTCAATGAATTATTTCATGCAAACGGCACAAAACACTCAATTAATAATTTGATTGTCTGCCAGTTGGTAGGAATTCATAATGCACAACACAATCACAATTAAAGAAAACAGTCAACACTACTTTGATTTTTGAGTAACTTTGACATGGCCTTTTCGGTTTTGCTTCACTTTTCAACTGCCATTTACTTGATTGTTGAGCTGTTTCTCTATCAAAAGCATATATCCAACTTTCATCGTTGGTAATAATGTGTTTTAGAAAGGAATCGTCTTGAGCAATCCTCTCGTGCCGCTTGAGCACATTGTTTTTGGAACAACACGAGAAATATCACGTCATAACTCTAAATCAGCTTTTAAAATTGCTTGATGGGAACCAAATTATATAAAAACTTGTTCAGTAATGTGTTTTATTGTCAAATGACAATCATCAAGCACAAACTCTCTGACTGTATCAATATCTTGATCATAAATCGAAGTGGATGGTCTACCAGATCACATATCATCTACGACAGATTCTCTACCATCTTTAAGCTTTTTGTACCTGACAAATACTGTTGTTTTTGATAAACAATCATCTTTAAAAACATTTTGCAACATTTCAAATGTTTTTGTAGCAGAAATTTCATTACAAAAACAAAATGTAATGCATGTTCTTTGCCCAGAAACATTCGCCATTTTGAAAAATCTACAGAGTGAAAATTCTTATCTCATTAAAAACAAATTTATTTTCAGACGATAAAATGAAATAAATTCCTAACTACTACCAGATGTTTATAAAAGACGTAAAAATGTTTGATAAAAGTTTGCAGACAATATCTACTATAGGTGTATTTTAAATGAAGCATTCTGGATAGTTTTTGATCACAGTTGTTGATGTTTAGCCAATCCTTCTGCATGAATCAATAATTTCATTTGTAATCGTTCTTTCCTGAAGTTTAATAATTAATTCTTTGAGTCCTATCTTTTCCTTTTTAAATGTTGAAACAATTTCTATTGCTCATTTTCTTTTATATAATGGATTATTCATTCATTTATTTATTTATTTTTAACTCCAGATTGCTCTGAATGTTATAAGAGATGAGATCCAACAAATATCAACTGTCAAAGTTGATTATAGTATCCCAGTTACAGATTTTTTGCCTTCTTCATTTGATTATAGACAAAGTCCCTTATTCTCTGCTTTGAAGAAACAAGCCTCTTTATATACTATTTTTTATAGAGATTACCTGGGCAAGCTTTTTGAGTAAGTACATTATTTATTTGTTATCCTTTTTTATTTTCATTTACATTGTATCCTTGTCTTAAATGAGAGGTGCAGGCATGGAAGATACTCGTTTTGTTTTTATAAATTCAAAATGGCGGTAGACACAAAAAAAAAATTTTACGCACCCTATTGAGTGGCATATCATTGGATAGGTCTTTCAAAATGAAGACTATGTTTTATTGACTATTTTACAGTCAAAAACTTCATTTAAATATTACACAACCTGGAAGTTGTGTAGGTAGGATCTCTAGCTTTACTGCAACTCTAACCTTCATAGACGTCTGCAGGCCTCCTCAAAACAGTGATTATAGATAGGAACTAACAATTAAACACAACTTAAAAGTTATTAATTAATTAGTTCACTTTTTACGCAGTCGGGTTTTTTAATTTTTACTTTCTTCTATCTTTACAAGAAGAAAGTATTGGATTCATGAAAATTTTCGAATTCCGGTTTTCGACGGATTTACACGTTTTAGGGGTCAGAGATTCCAAAAAACATGTTTTTACAAAATGTCTGTCTGTGACTCTGTGAGTCTGTCTGTCTGTCTGTCTGTGTGTATGTGACACAAATTTTGTGGGCGCTCTATCTCAAGAACTAATGCACGGAATTTAATAAAAATTGATATTCAGTTAGTGCTTAATACAAATTGATGCTGATTAGTTTTTGGTGTAAATCGCTCAACAGTTGGCGCTGCAATGCTGCATTTTTCACGATTTTCGCAATAGCTCTATCTCAAGAACTAATGCACGGATTTTGATCAAACTTCAGATTTAGTTAGTCCTTGATATGAATTGATGATGATTACGTTTTGGTGTAAATCGCCCAACAGGTGACGCTGTTATGATGAATTTTGCAGGATTGACACGATTTCCCCAATAGCTCTATCTTAAGAACTAACGCACGGATTTTCATCAAATTTCAGATTAAGTTAGTCCTTGATATGACTTGCTACTGATTAGGTGTTGGTGTAAATCGCCCAACAGGTGGCGCTTCTCTGCTGCCTTTTCCACGATTGCCTCAATAGCTCTATCAATAGAACTAATGGACCAATTTTCATCTAACTTCAGATTTAGTTGTATGTTGACACAAGTTGTTGTTGATTAGGTTTTGGTGTTAATCACCCAATAGGTGGCGCTGCTATGCAGAAATTTTCACGATTTTCGCTATTGCTCTATCTCAAAAACTAATGTACGGATTTTCTCCAAACTTCAGATTCAGTCAGACGTTGACATAAATTGTTGCTGATTAGGATTTGGTATAAATCACCCAATAGGTGGCGCTGCTAGGCAGCATTTTGCTGAATTTAGACGATTTCAGCGATAGTCATATCTCAAGAACTAATGCACGGAATTTCATATCGTTAGAATCCTCATGAGATGCATAGATTGCCATTTAATTTTGGCAGTGTGATAGCGAATTTTGAAGTATTAACATGTATGAGATAGAAGAAAGTTTTGGGATTGGTACATCCGACTAGTTTTAATTTAATTTTACTTGTTTGATACCATATCTTTTCATGTAAGCCTAGCCATGCCCTCGTGTAACACATATACCCTGATTTTAATCCCTCATTTGAAGGAAAAATTCTAATAAAAAAATCGAGAAAAATATTTCAAACAGATTTTATTCTGTTAAAATGTAACTCTCAGTCAGGACTTGAAATTGAAAAAACTGCGAACCAGAACACTATTTACTTCAAAAATATTGTTGACTAAAAAATTTTTTTGGAAGTATGAAAAAATTTATATCTAACCATATAAAAAGATTTAAAAAATGCATTCAAGAGGCTGAATAATAAAAGAAAGAAAAATAAAACGTTTTCAAAAATTAAAAAAAAAGCTACAGAGAGTACAATGAGCTGTATATATATAAAACTGTAATAATATGTTTTAATAATTCCATGAACCAGAATGATATTTACCATAATTGCATGAACCAGACCAATAGTTGTCATAATTTCACAAGCGGAAATATAATTCCAGTTTGCTTCAGTACATTTCAAGCCCTGCTCTTAGTACTAAAATTGCACAATATTCCAATATATTGCTTATTTAAATAGAAAATTGCCACTCACCAATTTTATTCACTGATCAATGGTTTTATCAAATGTCAAGTACTTGTGCATCATGTGTATCTTGATCTTTAAAGAAATTATGAGGGGCAAAAACATGTGACATGCAGAAAAAATATGGTATTCCATATTTTTTAACTGTACAGGTAACTGTACAGTAACGGTACAGACTTACGTAAGCAATGTGTTCTGTAAACTTTTGCATGTCAAATTTTATGTAAGTCGAATTTGTACATTCCTTAGGTAAATTACGTCAGAAACTGCAATATTTATTATGTATATATAATATATATATTATTTACACAGTATTATTTTATAAATAAAGTAGCATGCAGCAGTATTTACTTGGATATAAACTATAAAAGTATGAAAAAATATAAAAACAAACTGAAAGAACACTTTTCAAATAAAAAGTATCTTGTGGGATATGGGATTTATAAATTTAACATTGATGAATTAATTTATATCAATTTTGAATCTACATCAAACGAACAGCTCTGAAGTTGGAAGAAAAAATACACTCGTTCCTCTTCACCAAAATTTTTAAATTAGGTTTTGTTATGGTTTGAATTCAGCTAACAAAATAGTAATGGTTAAACAGAGATTTTTTTGGTTCATTTTAATCAGAGTTGTGTTTATTTTGTTAAAGATTTTATTGTAGTATATCCCAATAAAAATATAACTATATCTAATGTATAAAACTATATTATTGTTGTGGTTTTTATCTGCATATTTTATTTACATAACAATTATCAAAAGTCTGCAAATGCATATCAAATGCGGTAGTATGTTCATAAATGTAATTTTCAAAATTTCTTATGTAAGTGCGAATTTATGTAAGTCGAGTATTACGTAAGTCGAGGGATGCCTGTATGCTTGCAAATTGTTTTGCATGAGGAGGGGTTAAGACAAAAAAAATCTTACTTTAACAAATGTTTTCAAAATTATCCCTCTGTGGATTTTATTTTTCCTGCATCCATGTCATAATTTAATGTGTTCTTTACTTGAATATTTTTTTAATTACCCAGCTGCCAAGAAGGGTTATGTGTTTCATGCGTACCTGGGTATGTGGATTTCTTTATACCCTTGAAACATCCCAACAGCTGAATGGATTTTAATAAATGAAGTCTATCGATTTGTCTTAATCGTCCCGTCCGATGGTTATAGGCTAGGTTTTCTTTTTATAAATTCAAAATGGCGGTAGAGACGAAAAAAATGTTTATGCGCACCCTATTGAGTGACAGATCATTGGATAGGTCTTTCAAAATGAAGACGGTGTTTCATTGACTATTTTACAGTCAGAAGCTCCGTTAAAATATTATACAACCTGGAAGTTGTGTAGGTAGGATCTTTAGCTTTACTGCAACTCTAACCATCATAGACATGTATAGGCCTCATCAAAACAGTGTTTATAGATAAGAACTAAAAATTAAACACAACTTAAAAGTCATCAATACAAGTAAATAAAAAAAAATAGGTAAGTAATATAGAAATTAGTTTCATATTGATGAGAAATAATTAATTAGTTCGCTTTTTACGCAGTTGGGTTTTTTGATTTTTTAAATTTAATTTAATATATAATTTTCTTTTTCAGCTGTGCTCCATTTCCTGAACCATCTGACAAAAACATCCGATCAATATTCGTGTGTCCTCCACCTCAGCTATTTTCTGCTCACCAGACCATTTTTCACCTAAATGATATTAAGGTATTTACCTTTGTAATGAAGGTAGTTTTTGAATCCTGTCCCAGGCAGTGTTTCCAGTATATGATTTTCTTCCTCTGGTATTGGGTGACAAGCAATTTCCCAAATTTGAAAGAGTCTGACAAAGAACCTGTGAAAGTTTTCCACCATTATGTCAAGAAATATCAAGCAATGATGAGAGAAATTGATGATGATTCCTTGATGAAGAAGCTTGTTGATTCAGCTGTTTGCATGTTTAATGAAGTTGGTAAGGATATATTTATTAGTGTTCTTTAAAAAATTTTCAGTTTGGAATTTCTACTACAGACAACCTACTTACTGTCCTTCATATTTTCTGTAATTTTCACAAACAGTTGATTTTGTAGCCTTTTTAAAATCATTTTATCTTCACATTTTTACCCTTCCTCTACAGCAATTTTTGTATGCATTTTCTGTTTGTTTGTTAATTTAACAGAGCTGCCAACAGTCGTGAATTTTTACACTCTTTAATTTAACTCAACCTGGATTTTGAATATAAAGATGGAATTTTGGATCAATTTTTGGCCCACTTTATGATATGCTAGACATAAAAATTATGTTCACAGGTATGTTTCCGGTGACAATAAAACATTTTAATATTTTAAAAAATCAATTGTAAATGAATACATTAATTTTAAGGCATTTTTCTGTAAACCTGTCATAAAGGATAGATTGCCAAATATTCTCTGTAACTTATACAATTGTATGAGAGTTGAAGCAATTATGGATTTAATGTTGCACCAAGAATTGCTAACCAGTATAGTCCAAATAGTTGTAGAACTGCAACATTGAAACATTTCAACAGTTAAAAAGTAGAAAATAAATTATAAATAAAAAATGAAGAGTATAATATTTTAGAAAAATACGTTTTTATCAATTTATAGTTTAATATTAATTAATTTATAATTATACATTGAGAAATCAATTTAGAAATCCTAAAATGATAGTTTAAATAACGTTTTATTTTTCCATTTTTGTTGCCTTATTTCAAAAAAGAAACAGAGCAAAAATTGAATGCTTTTTAATAAATTCTCTTGCATGCGTTTTCTACTAAGCATTAAAAAAAACAGTGGTTTTTTTCATAATAGAGTTTGGTGCCGACATCAAATTAATGTATTGTAAAATTAATGTATCAGAAAGTTTTGGGAAAGAACACGAATTGTCAAAAAATTAGGTGTGATTTTCAAGATGAACATTAAATGCTATAAAAGAGTGGTTTTTAAAAAACTTTTTGCTTTTATATTTATTTATAATAATTAGAATTTCTTTCCCATAAAATTGGAAACTCAAAGCAGCCAAAGAAATCTGATAATCTTGTATAATTGACAAAATTACCAAAAACTGCGAGAGCAGTTATCGAAAATCACAGTTCTTGTTATTAAAAGAATTCAACTCGCTCTGATTTAATCATTTCCATTTCTGAATTTTCTATTAAATTGATGGTTCTCAATTTTTTTGTACTCGCTCCTCTCCTTTTTTAATTTCTTCTAAAATTGCAGCAAAATGTAACATATGTTATAATTATGTTACTGTATAATGAAGAATGTAACTGTATTAATAAATATTTAAATTAGGTGTTTGTTTATTTTTCTCATGTTAGATTTAGTTGATTTTTGTTTTATATTTTCTACTCTTAAAATTTTGGTCTATGGTGGAATTATTTTTTAGTAGAATTTAATATATCATTATTTTTACGGAATCATAAAAAATTATTTAAACTGTGCAAGGAAAAAAAAATATTTTGTTGTATATATAATGAATAATTTATGATATTCATGAATAAAAACAAATGATTTGATATATAAATTTTAGAACATTTATTTAAAATTATAATAATCGCTAATTAACATAATAATTGCTAATATTAGCTGTGGTGAATAATTTTCATTAATAATTCAAGAACTTAGAAGAACCTAGGAATCATGTAAAAGATTTTAGCCTTAAAATCTCTGGCAAAAGTCTGTAACCCCCCCCCCCCCACACACACACACACACACCACCACCACCAACAACAACAACATCAACAACAACAACAACCCTCCCCTGGAAAATTGATCATTTACTTAGAAGAGAAAAATCTTATCTATATTTTAAAGAAAAGATAATGTTAGTCAGTAATTATTACTTTTCACCGTGCCTTGTCATAAGTGGAGAAAAATTATTAATCCTAGAAAATAATTCAAATATATATATATATATATTTAAATGAATATGAACTCTACAATCCATTCAATGAGATGCATAAATAAGTTAAATTTTTAAGGTTAAAATGTGTAATTTTCTCTTTTCGTTCTTTTGAAATTTTAACTAATTTTGTTTATTATATAATAAAGTATATTCTGAATTGTAAATAATTCCAAAATAATCAATGACTTTTAATGTTTTTAGGATTTTCTGAAGTATCTAATGTTGAAGTTCCATTTGATTTGAGGTGGAATCCATACATATATCAAAAAGTAATGATACATCTAAGACAGAAACATGAAGATCCAGATAGTGTTGAATATGAATTGATTTCTCGAGCTAACAGGTTAGTTTCATATTCTAATTTTCTCAGTTTCACTGTTTTAATAGAATATTAACTCGTTTTATATTAAAGATGTTTACTTGACTGAGATATCAGCATTGCATTTTATACTTTAAAACTTAAATAAAACTTCAAAGTTATGCAAAAAATGTCTTCTTGAATTAAAATTATGACATGTTAACTTGTTTTATCCTTTCTGGTGGAAACAGTATTGCATTTTTTAACCCCTTCATGACAAGTGTCCTTTACAGAATTTTTTATCTTTAATCATCTTTTTTTTTTTTTTTTTTTTTTGAAACTTTCAATTACAAAAAGGCTTTGATTTTTTTTTTTTTTTAAAGCAAAGTTTTCAATTAAAAATTACTTGTAGAAAAAATCAAGGATTTGGATAATTTTATTTGACAGAAAATGCATGACACTTGTCGTGAAGGGATCAATTCAAGACTTATAAAAACAGGGACCAGAAATCGATTTAAATCTTTAAAAAATAGTGCTATAAAATGCCTATGCCTTTTTTAAAATTAAAAAAATGATTTCAAATTATTTTTTGAAAGTTTACCATTGCTACATATATTATGAATAATACTTAATGTATAAAAATCTATGTGAAAAGCAAAATTAGTATAGTCAAACTAGCATGCAATTGTTTAACCCCCTCACTGACAAGCCTGTGTTAATACGTTCACTAAGCTCCAGGTTTCACTGCAATACATGCAATATTTAAAATAGTATAACTCTACTAATTTAATGTATTTTAATACATTGAACAATGATTAATACTTCCAAGGATTGCATTCATATTCGTTATTAAGTTTTTTTATAAAATGTTCAAAAAATCATTTATTTTTTAGCATTTAAAACGAAATGAGGAGAAAACAACATTACAATTTTGCCCTTTTCCAAGACAGTCGGAGGGTTAAAATCTTCAAGCATGCTTCTCTCCCTTATCCCCTAATTTATCAGAGTTGTACACACATTGCTGTTGTTTTTCATTTTTTTATTTGTATAATTAAACATAATTAATAAATAAATATTTTACATTTAAGTTAATATTGAAAGTTTGTGAAGTTAATGAATATTAAATACAGATTATTATATGACTTCATTTATTTATATTTCAGATTCAGCCTGTTGTTACATTTTAAGTCGCTAAAGTTCACGGGTGAAATTCCTTCCGTTCAAAATTGTCGTAATCTTGCATCATGTGCTGCAGAAGTAGCAAGAAATCCTAATGCATTTAAAGACTCTCCTCTCCTTCCATTGGCTTACCTACCAAGATTTGTGGAAGAGCTTGAAACATCTATTTTGAAATTTATGAATGATGAATCTATGCCTTGTTCTGACGAGTATTACTGGAAGGTATTTTATTTTAATGTCTCTCATATTATTTGCTACTGAGCCAGACATTTATATCACTAAAAGAACTTCCATCAAAAGGAGGTACAACACTTTCAACATCAGTAAAACTAATAGATGATGGCACAAAACTTTGAACTGGAAGTTGCTTGTTTTTGTCAACATTTGATAATTCGGTGTTATTACTTGAAGTCATAATATTTGAAGGCAATTCGGGTTCCGAGTCAGTGTCACTTTCATTTTGTATAATATTAGTTTGTAGTAAGCTCAAGTCTGAAAGGTATGTAACTAATCGGGTTGAGAGATCCTTTCAAGATCCTTCATTAGAAATACAAAGCAAATTATGCACTGTAATCAGATCATTTAAAGAAAAATCAGTTTGAACTTTAGTTATTTTACTTTTGAACTCGGTGCTGTCGGTTTGAAAACCGAAATCAGTAAAATCACATATTCTCTTTCTATTAGATCGATCACCTTCAGCATCAAAGAGGAATTTATGTAGTAATTTAATTTTATTTGTTCGTTCATTTTTAAATGCAAGTTCCAGTTCAGGTATGTCAACTAACTTCATAATAAAATATGTAACAATGGACTCACCATTAGAATAATATCCGGCTTGAATCTGTAAAATAGATAATTCTGGCAAATGAATAATATTGGTGAGTAGGGATGCACCGAATATTTGGTATCTATTCGGTATCCGGCCATGTTACCGAATATTCGGTTTGGCCGAATATCAAACTATTCAGCTTGGCCGAATAGCAAACTATTCAGTCTGCCAAACATCGAAATATTCGGCCAAACATCGAAATATTCGGCCAAACCGAATACTTAAAAAAATACTTCTTAAACATTTTTAAAAACCTTATACAACTTTTGCGTTTAACATCAACTTATAAAGATATTCAGAATAATTAGAAACAGATTCATATTTAAATAAAAGAGAATGTTTTTACATTATTTATTTGCTGTTTGTTAAGTATTATTTAAGAAAATTGACCAATCACGAGGATTTTCATAGGAATTAATTATGTACAAATGCAAGTTCCTGAACATTGTCCTGCAAATAATCTGTTTCATGCTAAGATTTTAAGAACAACATTTACAATCTCTTAAAATGATTGCCCACTCCAGACACCAATCTAAGATGCATTTAAAAACTTCCTTGCTTAATCAAAGGGAGTAGAACAGTTATTTTTGCTTAGTTTCCACCCTATAAAATTTGAATAAGATTGTATTATTTATTTACTTTTTTCTCTTCTTGACAATAAAATATAATATCATTCTGTACAATTTTTCTTCCATTTTTTTTACCAGTTCTCTTTGATTTTAAAATGATTCTTTTAGAATTTAAGAAAATTTTATTTATGTGTTTTAATTCTCAGAAGAAGCTATGAAATTTAAAATTTTATTAATTAAAAAAGTTTTATAACTATCTTCTTAATCTTCTTAAATAACTCCAAGCAGATTTTTTTCAGTATAAAATTTACCTGTAAAAAGCTCTTGTTTATTAAAATGTAAGTTTCTGTATTAAATAGTATGTAAAATTGTTTTAAAATTTAATATTTTAGTGCTTTTAAACTTTGAAATATAAAAGTATTCGACAAGCCGAATATTCGGTATTCGGCCGAATAGTTACTATTCGACAGGCCAAATATTCGGTGTTCGGCCTAGCAGTTACTATTCGGCTAGCCGAAAATATTCGGTATTTGGTATTCGGCCAATTTATTGATCTATTTGGTGCATCCCTATTGGTGAGTTAACTGTTACTTCTGACACCACTTTGTGGGATGAGACTCCTATTTATAGATCATAACTCACTTCTAAGATAAACACTGACATTTATTAAAACGAAGACAAAACAAAAATACAGTTAGTAGTACTTCTCACAATCTATATTTAACTTAAAAGCAACAAACTTTTGCTTCATTTACATAATGTCGTTGAATATTTCCCAAGATTTTTATACTTCATTAAATCTTTTATTTAATATCATTGAATAGATTCTACTGTTCTTTTTCACAACAGCCGTTGTCGAAATCTTTCTGCGTTCTATTTATTTTTTCTGCATTTCCACTTCACGCAGCTTCGTTACCTTTTTAATCTCGAAGCGGAGCACAGCATCGGGAACATTCAGTCTGATGCAAGTGTTACTTGCGAAATTTCTCACAATGTTACTAAATTTATTTAAAACATCACAAAAGTTATGAAAATTACGTATTTCAAAAGAGAGAATCCTTCCACTAAAAAAACCATAAATACAGTATGGAACTGTTTATCTGGAAGAAAACCAGTTATCCAGAATGATATTTCCAACTTTGGGTATGATTTTTAGTCTGAGTCTGAGTAATCTAATAGTTAATTTAAAATTGGAAACAATGTTATAATTACTTATACTCTATCAATCTGAACAAATGCATGTTGTTTTAGTGCTCATCCAGTTATCCGGATATTATTCCCCTATTCTAGATAAATGGTTCTGTACTGTATATATATACAGTACAGAACCATTTATCCAGAATGGTTGGAGTCAGGCGTATTCCATATAATTGGTTTTTCTGGACAACTGATTAGGCATTAAAGCAACATCCATTTTATCAGATTTGTAGAATATAAGTAACTGTGGCATTGTTTCTCATTTCAAATTAACAATAAATTCAAACAAGATCAAAGAACGAATCTGAGTTTGAAGGAAGCATTTTATGGGAATAACTTGGAAACAAACATTCTTCTGTTTCCTCTGCATAAACATTAAAATGTCAATTTTCTAACTAAATGTGCTTCTATTTCAAATTCTAAATGTTGATATCAAATTATACCAAGCATGTGTTATTGTTCCAAGCAGTGCACATGTCAAACTGACGATGTTTACACTTTTTTCTGGTAAGATTTTGGAATCAGTCAATTGGAAATATCATTCTGGATAACGAGTTTTAAGATAAATGGTTCCATACTGTATATATATTATTTCAGTTATTTTGAAAATAGAAAACATTATGTACAGAGTGCAAAAATAAAGGATGGTAATTTTTTTCTGAACTTTCTTTTGTATTGTAAGAGTGTCTTCTTGTAAGAATATTATGCAAACAAGCCCATATTAAGCTGTGAATTTTAACACATTCGCTACCAAGGATGCATATGTGGTATCACTTGACATTCTACTGATGCCACCTATACATCCTCTAAGCGTAAGCATGATAATCTGATGGGACATAGTTCGAGTGTGTTAATTTTAACCCAGTAATGAACGTGCTAATATTGGAAGCTGTCACTTATTGTGCAAGTATACTTTCCCAAATGAAATGGTTGTCAGCAGCTCTATTTTTAATAAAAAGTTTTTTTTACTGTTCATATCTGCTACATAATCTGTTTATTTTTGTCCTCTCAGTATTGCCAGCTTTTTCCATTCCTTTTATTAGTTGTCACTCAGGAGTCAGGACTGATTAAATATGACTATATATATGTGTGTAGTATGTCTAATCCTTAAAGCTTGTTAGTGCATTGCTACTTGTACACTTATCTTCTTGGGTGAGATTTTCATAGTTCTCCCTACAACAAAATCTATGAGATTATAAGGTCACTCACAATTTCAGAAATTGCAATCAATAATTTGTTTGGATTAAGCTGTCTAGTGCAGAAACTTAGAAAGGAGGGTACTGTTAGCGCCTTGACATCATGCACCAAATCGGAAAGGAACCTTATTGGCACCATCAGTTATTACTGCCAATGTACCAACAATCAGTAAAAAGAAAATAATTAATTGGATGCAAAATATTGAGAAAAAATATTTAATACAGGTTTGTAGTGGAGGGCATACAGTGGTATGTCACATACCTTCTGCATTTAAAAAAAATAAATAAATAAAATAAATTCATATGCTCTCTGCCTCTCAAATAAAGAAGCTATAATATATACAGTACAGAACCATTTATCCGGAATGCTTGGGGTCAGATGTGTTCCGGATAACTGGTTTTTCCGGTTAACTGGTTGTGCATTAAAGCAGCCTCCATGTGATAAGTTTTGTGGAATATGTGTGGTTGTGGCATTATTTCTGATTTTAAATTATTAGATTACTTGGATTAAAAATCAATGCAAGAAAGATCAAAAGTTAACCTGAGTTTAAAAGAAGGTAATTTATGGGAATCCCTTAGGAACAAAAATCCTTCTGTTTCCTCTGCATTTAAATTAAAACATGTGAAATACAACTAATTATGTTTTCATTTCAAATACTATATGCTGTCATCAAATTTTACAATTGTTTCAAGCAAAGCCTATGTCAAACTGGCAGTGTATGACACCTTTTCTGCAAAGATTCTGAAATCAGTCTATCAGAAATATCAGTCCGGATAACTGGTTTTCCGGTTAACTGGTTTCCGGATAAATGGTTCCATACTGTACTTCCTAGGATGTGCTTTTTGCCTGTAGCTCTTAACCTCTGTTTTTATTAGTACAAGTTAAATAGTATTTCTAAAGAGTGGGTAATACAAATATTGTGCTGCATGGTGGAATAGTTTCCATTTCTGATGCAATGCTTCACATTTATTTCTACATTTGTGAAAAATTCACAGGCATTAGACACAATGCTTTATTCACTATTGTATTTTCACTTATTAACTTAATATGCTGAAGAGTTAAATTTTTGGGCATATATTTTTTGTAAAATTGTTTTATTTATATGAATCCTTTTTGACAAAATTTGCATTGAAATGATCATTATTTATTTATTATTATTTTTTTTTTTTTAGCTGTTTGATATAATACTTTATTACCATGTCTTTCAACGAGTTTACACTTCTCATGCTGAGAAAGGGATGGAAAGTCATATGAAACTCATTGCCCTTAATGCATCATGGTTGTTGAAGAAGTTTAGGAACTTATATCAAGGGATATGCAAGTAAGTAAATAAATTGTAAAAAAGTTAATACAAAATGCACCTATTACTGTATAAATTTCTTTAAAAATTCTATAAAAGTGAACAACAATTGTTTCATAAGAACTAATTCTTCTCAATCTGGTCAGAGCTAGTACCAAACTACTTACTATTAGAGCAGAAACACCATTTTTGTATTGGTTCTCATGTAAAACATGTTCCATTATGCACATCTCATTTATTTAAATATAAAAGTATAATTGAAGATTACAATAAAAGTTTGTGATTCTGCATGTTTGTGTGTGTGTTTTTTTTTTTTTTTTTTCTGAAGATTGTGGAGTTCTTAAAGTTTTTACTGAAAAAAATTCTAATAAACCTTCAAAATAGACTCCTGGTTATATATTTCATTTATAAAATGCTAAATATTATTTGGAAAGGATATTAATTTAATACCTTAAAATCTGTAAAAACAGAGCCTGTTTATAACATAATCTTGTCTTAAATGAAAAAATTTCCTAGTCTGGACCAAAAGAATTACCATGCAATTATATCTGCTAAGACGGCCTATCTAAAATAGAATTTTTCTCCAATCCCTTGTGGTTTTGTTTTAAGAGATTTTACTGTATTTGTTATTTTCTAATGCATATTTAAATTTTGTTATTTACAAATATTTATTGAAGCACCTGCTCAGCGGCCACTATGAAAGCAGGAGCGAGTATCTTAAATTTCTTTTAAAATGAGTTCCTTGTGCACATTTCAGTGACACGGTAAAGATTTTAATAAACAAGATTTTTGTAAAAAGCCATATGGTTGTAAATTTCTCAAATATGCCTCTATTTATGTAATTTAAAAGTGAACTTTAAACATTATAAAATGTGTAAAAAATTACTTATATTTACAACTGGCACAAAATCTTAGTGTGAAAGGGTGATGAAAAATTATTTCTCATTAAAACAATTGAATATAAATTTTCACTTTTTCAATGATTTTGATGGAAAAGGGGGATAATTCCCATATTTAGTTATATGTTTTGCTGTTACTTAAAAGTATTTTTTTTTTGGGGGGGGGGGGGTGGAATGTAATGATGTAAAAGTTTTTTTTCACCTTTTTTTTAGCTTGTTTCTTAAGGGATATTTCCACTGTTGTAATATCAGTTGTTTAAACATTTTGATGCATGAGATCAAAATAAGGATACTTGCATCCAGAATTTATGTTTTAGATGGCCAATTTTAATCTGTCAATGTGTTTCAAAAAATTTTGTAATAAACATTAATTTTTACTTTAGTATGTGTCTTATACTAGGTGCACAGTAATAATTTTGATCTTGATTGAGCACAATTAATATAAGAGAATAAGCCAAATGTTTATTTGATAAAATCTCATACATATCAATATGCTTAGAAGACAAATTTGATTATTGTGTAAGCCAGTGGTTTCTAAGCTTTCATGGTCATGAAATCCTTCTGAACTTGACAATTTGGCAAAAACCACAAACTTCCTCAATTAATACTATATTTTACTTACCATAGTTGAGAATTTTACCTGTAGAAACTCTAGTAATTCTTTCCCAGAATTTCTAGCTTTTGAAGATTGCAATCAGTTTTATAAATATAACTTTTTAAACTTATTTTTTTCAATTCCTACTATTAGTTCACACTCTCCCTATATTTGTTTATTTATACTAGGGGGCGCTGCCCCCTACGAGCTACGCTCGTCAACCCCCGTTCAGACACCGCAGACTCTAAAAGCACGCTAATTTGATCGGCTTAAAAAATATTTCGGAAGATTGAATTATAAGTTTAAAAACAGTGGCGATCTCCCTATAAACGGGTTTCTATTCATTTCTCTTTGATTGGGGAATTTTAAAGCCAACTCAGCGGCTGTTAAATGATACAATGGCTGTTTCCGTCTTTGATTAAATAAAATCTGTTGACATTTCAAAATAAGCTAATATAAAATGAATAGTCTTTGCCTCCCGGTATTTTTTAGCAAAGCGAAAAGAAAGTTTCTTTCTAATGACACTTTAAATGTATCGTTTTTAATCTGACGTAATTTTCACTAAACTTTCCTTTCTCCTTTTACTATTCACGTGAAAATAATTATGTTAGAAATGAAATATTATTTGAGCTATCCTAATAAAAATAGTTGAAAATATCATCTTAAAATATTACATAAATGTCTCGCGCAATTTTTAAATTTAAACTTTTTTGCAATATTATTTTTTGTTTATTTTACGTAATGTGTAATGTGACGTAATTTCTCCTATTTAAGACTTCTAACGCATGTTAATGAATTTATTATTTTACAACATTCTTTCACTTTTAAAATTCACGTGTAATATGGTTTTTATGATAATTTTCAATGAATTCCTGCTTTTTATATTTTCTTGTTTATAATAGTCACGTGTAAAGTAAATTTTTAATTTGAAGCAAATATTATTGCTAACGCTGTTTATACAGTTGGCAACAGTTTAAATTAATACAATTTTCTAAAATGTGTAAAAAAATATGTCTCAAAATGCTAAAAATTTGAATTTAAATTAGAAATAAAACCTCAAAAAATGAGTCAAATTAATAAACTGAGTGCAGTCTGCACACCGGGAAATTCTGGCGCATAAAATGATCTAAAAATGATTAAATTCCAATGTACAGTTTTTGCTCCTATAAAACTTTTTTAATGGAACGATTTTGTCCAACTTTAGCATTAAATATCTCTTTAAATATTTCTTCGATTTGAAAACTGTCTGCATCAGCGTGCTTATCAAACATTTCTCTATAATTCCACCGATTTTCATATTTTTGTATGCAATATTTTGCTTAATATTAACGAAGAAATACCTCCGGTCACAAAAAATTCAAAACCGGCGGCGGCGGTGACAGCGGTAGTTACTTTTTTTTTAGAATAGAGAGATATTTATTTATTTATATATTTATCTTGTTCAAATTTTCAATCGTTATAAAATACTCATTATTCATCCTATCAAGTTGAAATAATTTTTTTTGAACTTGTACTGGATGACAATTGATGTTAATACAGTTTTTTTCAAATATTAATTAATTAATTAAATTTTAATTAATTAATTTTAGTTTTGCATGGGAAACAAAATGGCGGCCATTGTTTATTGAAGGTCAATGAAAGTATTTTCAATAAGGGGTTACCATAGGGGGGGACCCTGTTCTGTCGCCAAATACCGCCAAGTTTGTCGCCAACTTGGCGATTTATCGCCAAATTTGGCGTCTAAAATAAGTCGCCAAAAGTGACGCCAACTTGGCGATATTTCTAATATTTCGCCAAATTCCCATAGAATTCCATTGTAAACCTACTTGCTTATAGAAAATCAACAAATTGAGATATTTTAATGCAACAAAAACTAATATTAGCATAAGGGATTGTATTAAATTTTTCTTTGGTGACCTAAGTAGGAATTGACTTTAAAAACAAAATTTTTATATTACTTGTTTTCATAGGCTTTTATTTAGTATCATGAAGTTGCTGATATTTAAAAAAATGTTTAGTTTGCAGCCTCTATATTCAATACTAAAATTAATATTATAACTCTGTGCTATAAATTTATTGTGGCTTATTTTTCACTCGTTTGTGTAATTTGTAGCATGCCTACTGCCTTTTCCAAAGCTGCAATCGATATTGAAACCAATTTGGCTTGCAATACTCCTGTTCAGAAATTTAGACACAAATGTATGAAATTGCTGGGACGACCACAATCTTTGCCAGATGAAAGAACAGCTGATGTTTGCCGGCTTGTTGCTGAGTAAGTGCTCTTTTTTATATCTGTAGTATGGGAATAACATTGGAACTTTTTAATTGAAAATTTTAATGGAAATTCTCTTACAAATTTGTTCTTAAAGTATTCTATTCAACATTCCTGTTGAGAATTTTTTATAGCCCATGCTGATAACCTGTATGAATAGATTTTTTTTTAATTATATATTTTGTTTAACTATTCATATGAATTTTTTTAATTTACTTTAATATTATATGTAATATGATTTTGTTTTATCTTTTTGCATATATATTATACAAAAGATCTCAACAATAATTGTATTATCTGCACAAAAAACTTAAAAAAATAAAAATAAAAATCCCTCAAATGTTTTTAAGCAAAATAATAATAATAATAATAATAATTGAAATGTTGGTTAATACAAATGATTTTTTACAAATAAAAATTGATGTAAAATGTTAGATATTTTTTTGTGTCAACTCTCAAATGTGCAAATTACCAACTTATAAGGATAAAACAACTTAAATTACTCATTTATAAAAAGGCAAAAAAATGGGGTGCAAACTTTTATATGTATATTTGTCATTAAAATAACCTTTGTAATGAAATTAGATTTTTTTTTCTTTTCACAAAATACACTAATATCATTTGTAAAGATAAAGTCATTCTTTACATTCTATCTAAAATAAATATATTGCAATTAAATCATTAACATGAAAACTATGTGAAATTGATTAAAATATGAAAATAATATTTTTTACTTAAGTCTCTTGAACTTATTTAAATATAAGAAAAATTATTCTATTAAACACTGTTGTCTAATTAATAATGCATATCAGTCATAACCTATTTTCATCTAAAAAAAAAAAAAAATTGTTTGACTATATAAGCTGCTTTAGTATATAATTAAAATTCTGAATTTCTTTGAAAATTGTATTAATAATTTATATTTTATTTGTATTAACTTGAAACTATAATGCATAAAAATACTTAATGTTGTCTTTTATTGGATGTTTTCAGAATTTTTCAACCTGTGGACTTAATTGATCGCTTGAAATCTCCTCAAACGAAAGTATATGATTTCAAAGTAATCTTAACAAATTTGAAAAATTGGCTGACAGTTTTAGGGGATGCTACTTTTACAAGCCTGTATGAAAGAAATAATCGAAAAGGTAAAATAAATAAATTGTATATATTTTGATGTTTTCTACATTAGTCAATGAAATGTATACCATCTGTATTTAAAACTCTTCAGTTCAGTAAATTTGCTAAATTGCATAAAGTTACACCAATCTACTAATTTTAAAACAATAGTTTTAATTTATACTAAAACATTATTTATTTTCCCTCCAATTTTAAATTGTGGTTTTAATAAAAAGTGCTTTATCAAAGATAAATTGACCACTCAAGACCTAACAGAAGATATATATGCCATATATTCTCTATATTTTTTCAGACATGTCTTCGGTTTCACAAGTAAAGCTATAGCAATATACTATCTAGTGCATACCCTCTTTTATTTTTGTTTTTTGTGACAACACTGCTGCCAACCTTTAGGATTTTTCTTCAAATCAAATAAAACCAGAAATTTTTTTAAGTAATAATTGTGTTAATTTAAATTCAATAAATAACCTTATAGAAGTAAGAAACATTTCATTCAAAAATTAATTTATTTTTCTGGTTCAAATTATGTGTTTTTAACTTGAAAAATATAGAAGGTTGGAGATATTTCTTTATATCAAAGATTTAAAAATGTCATATTAGAAATCACAGTGTTTCATGTTATGTTTCTCACTGAAATAATATAAAAAAAAAAAATTTTTTTTTAATCAAATATTTTTTAAGACCTTTTAATGTATTTTTTTCGTATAAATTTTATGTACAGCTACTACTTTGTGTATTTATGAAATAAAAATAATATTTCTACCTGTTTCTGTATATTTTTTTAGTTCCATTTAAATTTTGAAAATTAAGAGAAAAAAATATTTTTGCTTAATTCTTAACATTTTATTTTCCCCTAGTTTTCTCTACCTTGCATAAGATTAGAGCCCAGATGGTTGATGTTGGCATAATTCATACTGATGATGATGATATCATGGATATTGTTGAGAAACCAGCTGAGCAGCCCAATATATCAAACATCGAACTTGCTTTAGATGTACAGTTGCTTCCACTGTGGGACTATCTGTTTATCACTTATGAAGCTGAAATGCTTAGCAAAAGTGCTCTTGTAACTAACGAAATGACCCAGCCTGAACTATTCAAAATTATTCCTAGTGCATTCATTCGTTGGGGCACAGAGATTCTAGGGTTAAACCCTGTTCATCTTACGCATCTTATAGGTGTGCTTCAGTGCATGTATCAGGTAAAGTCTACTTTTAGTTCTGTATCAATTTCATATTTTCTGTATAAATCTTTCACATAATCTTGCAAAAGTTGGTTTATATTGATCATTGTAATGACAGAAGAAAAGTTATATTTTTTATCTTAAAATTTAAAAAATAATGTCATTAGAGTAATTTTTTAGTCATTTAAAATCTCGAATCACCTACCCTTTTGCTTCAGACTGAAGGGCTTGGTCTGTTTAGCCCTCATGAGGGGGGGGGGGGGCATTGTTTACTTCATTTTATTAAAAAAATTATTTGTGTTTATTCTTTTTAGATTTTTTAAATGCAATATTTTATTTAATTGCATAAAAGTATTTTGTAATAAATTAGGTTTCTGTGGATAAGTTTGTGATTTATGTACGTTTTAGTTTTAATTTTGAGCATTTTGTAATTAATTGATAGCCTCCATTCATGAGACAGTTTTACATTATGTCAAATTTATTTTTGAAAAATTCTCATTATTTTGTTGGTGTCTATTTAAATAAATTGATTAAAACTGTTTTAATAAATTTTCTATACCTGCATTAATAACTGTATTTTGATACAGACTGATTAGCATTAAAAGTTCAGCTATTAAATTACTTAATCATTATTTTATTTTGAATTTTCTGAAAAAGTTCTTTACACTCAAAGCACTCGGCAAATTTATAAATTTTATTCATAATTTGATTTACAGAAAATTTCCGTGGTTATAGATTTCTTATTCTGAAACCTCATCTTCAGTGCTTAAGTCATTGAATAGTTTGCAGTTTTTTTTACAAATTTTTTTGTCTTTTTGTTACTATATGTTTCCTTGCCATTAAATTTTTATAAATACGGTCAAACTCTGTTAATGTAAGAAGCAAAGGAAGTATAAAAATCCCCATTTTAACCGTTATAATGCCCATGAAGAAAATATAAATCTTAAAAAAGTCACATAATTAAGCTAATCACTACTATTAATTTCCCTAAATATCTCAGTGCTAAAATTAACTTAATATCATAAAGTTAACACAAAATATTCAGTTTTATCTTTGTGAGTGTCATTTTCTGTAGACAAAATTACAGTTCTGAAGTCAAAGCCTTTAAAGATTTAGTAATTTCAAAGAACATGAATAATGTATAGGGCAACTGATCACTTCTCTTTTTCTCAGAAAACTCAACTGACATTGCAATAGTTACTGTACATTTCAAGGTATTCATTTCATCTATCCTTTTTGTTTTAACGGTGGAGTAAGAGGCATAAAAAGGCTGATTAATATGGCTTAAGGCCCGAATTTAAAGAGAAAGAAAGGTTTCCTTCTATTCTCCTTGCTGTCCATTGCTTAGTTGTAATTCTTACAAAAGGACAATATTAGTATTTAAAGCCTCCTTATTTCTCCTTTCATTCTTTCAAGACCTCTGGCCATTTCTTTAAATTTTCTTGGATGGGAGTGGTTGGAGAGTGAAGAATGAAATTCTGTCTGGTAAAAATGATAAATTACTACATTTCGATTGACAGTTGTAATTTAAAAATATTAATCCCTGAGAAAGATTTTTGATACTTTTGCCCTAATTCTACTCTACTTTTTTACCGAAAATCACATTGAAATGAGTAGATGTTTGCTCATATTAGCCGCGGTCTGCTTTTATAGCCTATAAAAAGCGTAAAAATCTTAATATATCATATTTTTCAAGAATATCGCCACGGCGTTAAACTAGATTTTTCTGGTTTGAAAACAAAAATGTGGCCAATAACTAGGTGAGGCTTGTAAATAGTACCAAATGTACTGCCGATCTTTATTAAAAATTTGGAAATCTGGTTATAAAATAATAATAATCCATGATCTTATGTCGTACTTCTGAAAAGAAAACAATGTCTTGCACGGCGGAAAGGTATCAGCGTGTTTACAAACAATGCAGTTTTCCTGAGCAAAAAAATTGCACTTTGTCCAGCATTGCATCCAATCATAATAGCTCTCCTCAAGTTTGCCTAGTGTCTTGCATTCTGTATAAGGAATAACTCCTCCCATTTTCTCCCTCGTTCATTCTTTGCCAGTGCCGATAAAGCTACAGGAAAACTGTTTCACTCTATGTTCGTAATTACTTTCAGCATTAAAAGATATGTATACTCACATTTGGCTTACTTTTCTGATAATGACACGAATGATGTAGATGATTTTATAGACACCGATCAAAGTTTCTTACCTGAAATTTAAAAATTATTCCATAGTAATACTGAGGACGAAGATTTTGATGGATTTTCAAATGTATAACATTAATTATTTGGTGCTACTGTATTATTATTTTTTTCCATTTGTTAAAATAAATAATGTTGATAGTGGAATTAAGTGTTGAATTAATTAAAAGATAAATTATTTATTTAAGTTCAAAATGTTTAATTTTATGTCCACCAATTAATAATTTTAATTAATTGCACTTGGTATGTTTTTATAACATATGTGACGTTATACACAGTGCGGCGATATACCTGATGCGATGTTATACTGGGCGTGGCGTTAAACTAGTTTTTTTTTATTTTTTAAGTAACTGCGGCGTTATTCTTGGAAAATATGGTAATTTAAATGATGACCCATTTATAACATACAAGTTGCTCGTTTTAATCATGTCCTCGTTTTAGCTGTGCTTATATTAAACAAACTCAACCTTATCTTGTTTTTTGTTTCTGTTTCTAATTTTCAAACCAATACATTCTTTAATTGTATTATTAAGTCATCCAAAATATTTTGTATTTTGATCTAAACTAACCACAATTTAGAATTAGTAGATTCTATCAAAATGTATATGTACTTTTTCTATATATACTCTACGACTTGGACGACAAACGTATGACATGTAGCAGAATATTTTCACCACGGCATTTATTGAGTTTCTAAATCAAAATACAACAAAATACAGGAATTTAGACTAGCTGTTAAATTCGAATGGTTGAAAATTAAAGAAGCTACGATGAAAGTTAATAAATTCTAACCTAGTTCAGTATTTTTTTTTTTTTAAATTAAAAGAGGGTTTGGAAATTATCAAAAAGGAAAGGAAATCAGGAATTATAAGCAAAAAAGCTAATGATATACTTATGACAACTTGGAGATAATTTCCAGACATGAAGAATTAAAGAAGCTATTGCCATTTTGTCAATTTTTCTTGTGAGCCTTTATTTTTGGAAATAAATAATATGAAAACAACTCCAACTTTGCTTTCATTCTCTTACAAATAACAAAGTATAAATCTGGTAGCATTCAACATGCAACAACAAAAGTTCCATTTTTTAATTACTTTTTTAAATACATCACCGTATATTGTCTCTTGTTTTGTTTTACTTTAAAAACAAAATTTGAAGTAATTTTTATTCCTTATTATTTGATCCACTTTTTTTTTTCATTTTGGCACATTATGGTCTTGTAAAAGTGGCATGCAGATATGAAAAGTTTCACCATTAATGTTCAAGAATTTTATTTTAATATTCAGTATATAAAAGTTTAAATGGCTGATATTTAAATCAAAATTTAGCATTTTATTGTTGATGAGTATTAAATATTTTAGTATTTCTTAAGTTTGAAATTTGATATCTATATTTCTTTATTTTGAAGCTTTTATTTTATTTAAATTAGAATGTATTAAATAATACATTTTGTTTTTGCAGCCTAGTTTAACACCAGCTCTTGTTTATTTCCTTCGTCACATGAGACATGGTTTTTCATCAGATGGCCTGTCAGCATTAAATTTTGAAATAAAGAACAACAAAATAGAAATAAAACCAGATATCAACAAATATTGGCACTATAGATATAACTGGTCTAATCAGTATCCTCTATTAACCCACATTTTCTCGTCTCTATTTGAAAAATCTCCAGACTCATCATTAATGTGCCATTTTCCTCTGGGCTCATATTCTGAAAAAGTTAATCAACTAAAAAAGGCTCAAGCAATCATTTGGAAACATTTTGACAGATTTGCTAGTCCTAAAGAAACATTTAGGTATGATTGTTTTTGCTTTCTGTTCTTATTACTTTTTGCTATTTAATTGGTTGGTTTAACAATTCAAAAATCCATATAATTATTGAATTTCTATGTACAATAGGCATCATCTTAACTGTAAGTCAGTTAAAAAAGCTGTGTGTTTAAAAAAAGACTAGTTTTTTGTCTTTCAGTATTTTGTTAATTGCAGACCTGCCAACCTTTGAAAATGAGAAATCGTAGCACAAAAAATTTAAATGAATCTGGAGGTTGGTTGGTTGGATTTTTTGGGTTTCACAGCCATCTTATTTCAGGATAGTCACAATTTTTCCCCCACAATCGTAATTTTTTTATCGCGATTCTATGTTGAAATTCGCACTTTTTACTACGAACTTTTGACGAATTTCACATTTTTAACCGCCATCCTTTGTCGAATTTTGCGTTTTTTACCACGATCCTTTGACGAAATTAGTGTTTTCTTTCTGCGATCTTTCGGTGAAATTTGCGTTTTCTAACTAATCTTTCGATGAAATTTGCATTTTCTTACTGATCTTTTGACGAAATTCGCGTTTTCTCTCTGCGATATTTTGACAAAATTCACGTTTTTACCATGCTCCTATTATTTTCTTCAGCAACCAATTGACAAAATTGATTTTTCTACACGGTCATTTGTCGAAATTCGCGATAGTTTATCGCAAAACGTATGATTTTGCACACTACATTTCAAACT
Source organism: Maratus speciosus (assembly GCA_963932465.1). Classification (NCBI taxonomy): domain Eukaryota; kingdom Metazoa; phylum Arthropoda; class Arachnida; order Araneae; family Salticidae; genus Maratus; species Maratus speciosus. The sequence continues at coordinate 94,126,023 of OZ010799.1, forward strand.
TTGTCCCTCAAAGCCCCCCCCCCCCCCCTATCCAGAAATTCTTAAAAAGGCACCCTTGTTTCTAAGAGAATTCCTTTATAAATATTTTCAGAAACACAATTCACTCATGGCTAATATACATAAAGAGTGTTTTATGTTAAGAAGTTTGTTTTGCAGCCCAGATTTTTTTTTCCCATGAGCATTTTTTAATGTTCGAATTTTCGGACTAATGGCGAATTTTTTTAAACTTTCGGAAATTAATAGTTTGAAATTTTGGAACAGAATCACTCCTGAAAAATATGCTGCGCGGTATAAAAATCGCAACTAGAAACAAAAATGTGTTTGTGTTTTTTGCAAAAAATCGTAGTTTAAGACAGATTTTTGTAGCATCGTAGTTTATAGGTCCAAATCGTAGCAACTACGATTTTTTCGTAGCAGTTGGCAGGTCTGTAATTGCATTGCTATGTTTAGAATTTCGGGCTCATAACTTTGACTCATACATTTTGATACTCGGCTATTAAAACATTGCTTTACACATGACTGAAATTTCCAGGCATAAGACTGGCTCATTTAAAAAAAGAAAAACAAATCTTACTGGCCTGATCCAAGTGAAAAAAACTTCATCTGTGCTGGTTTTCATGTCAGGTTTGTGCCTGTGCAGACTTTTTAACACCTACCATATTATGCATAAAAAATCTTACATTTGTTACAAAACTGCAAAATAACATCATATGAGATTTACATTTTACAAACACTAATAAATTTTTACTAATTGCTATTAAATAGTTTTATGTGCAAATTTAAACTTTGTATGCATGTAGTAGGGTGATGTGTGAAATGGCCAATCTATTGATACATTTAAATAATTACAGAATGCTGAAATAGTACCAAACTTGAATTTAAGCCCTTGAAGACACTTAATTTTACAATGTGCTATAACTAGCTTTTTCAAATACACCGGGATTAGCACTTAAAAACAGTAGTTTATATGATATTTGTACAACATTCCAATTAAGCCTAGTATAACTAATTGCTTTACTGGCTGCTTCCGGGTCAATGCTTCATGAGTGATTAAAAAGAAAAGAATCCTATTTTCAAAGTCTAAAGTCATTGTTCTTATAATCTGTGAATTTTGCTTTGATATCTCAGGCATTCAAATTATAGACAATAAATAAATACCAGAGAGTTAGTGAATTTGCTGATCACACACGTCATAAGGGAGATAAATGATCCAATCTAAAAATTTAAATCCTACATGCATTAATACAAATTAGAAAGTTTTTTTTTCATTTTCTTCTTTAGATTTGTTTTTTAAAAGATCCTTATGCCTGTTTTTCATTTCTATTTCATTAATTGTGTAATGTTAAGTAATTTCTGTTTAGTTTTTTAATATTTGAATTATGTGTGAATTTTTTGTAGGCGTTTTTCTGCATCCATCATAACATCGTGGTTCAGTAAATTACTTACTGCAATGGCATCACTGGATCAGGAAGCAAAGCCCCCTGAGATTGATATTCAAAAACTTGATAAGACTGATATTTTGAAACTTATTGAGCAGTGGAAAATCATGCCTATCATTAAATCTGAAGGAAATGATAACATCTTATTCCTGGCAACTGAAAACGTTATTGAATTACAAGCTAAATTAGATGAGAGTAAGTTTTTGTTTACTGTCCCTAATTTTTTCAATATTAAGAATTGTTGTTGCATGGAAAACATTTTTTATTGTTAACTTTTTAACCTTCTAAAGCATATGACAGTATTTTCTGCATATAGGCTTGATGATTCATAAAATAATAGCTATGAAAAGCATCAATATGAAATTTTGTGTTTGAATACTTTACATAGTTATTTATCTTATTCTTTGCAAAAAATAAACATGAATTTTGTTACATCAGCCTTTGAATTCTAAAATTGCAAGAAAGTTTACCATGGCATATTCACTATTGAAACTGGAGTGTACAGCATTTATAGTTTCTTTACATTTACAGAGACTCTCAAAAGAATTCTTTTACATTACAGTCTGTGGGGGAAAAAATTATTTGCTGTGTATTTTAATGATGTTATACAATTTCAAACATAATCAAATTTATATGCATTTCTGGAGGTGTACTAAAGCATGTTTTCGGTAGAATATGGAGTGCAAAGCATTTATCATTTATTTATAAGAACACATAAAATAATTCAGTTACATAATCGTCTAGTGGAAAAAGTTATCTAATGATGTTTTAAACATAATGAAATTTTTATACAGTTATTGTTCATTTATAAGGGCACACAAAAGATTTTGATTATAGTACTGTCTGTGAGTGATAAATGCTGGAAGTGCATTTTCAGTTGTGGTATGCATTTTTAAGTTGACTAAATTTTCGCATATTATGTAAAGCATGTAAATTCTGTAAATCTTATGCATGGCTACACAAAATAATCTGTAAGCATTTATGTGTATTGGTTATGTGTATAGGTATTGCTTAAGGCTAATTGAGTTATGTATTTTTCTGTGGAACTATATTTAGCTTCTTAAGAGATGTTTGCAGAATATAAATTCATGTACTCATGCAAAATTACATACATTATCATCTCTGGATGATAATTTCTGAAAGTATGTTTTCTGTTACATTATGTATTTTTTTGAAGTTAAATTTTAATTTAATTTGAAGCATGTATAAAAATCTGTAGATAATATATACAGGGCTGTAAAAATCTATTTGATGGCATTTCCGTCTGTTGGTGGAAAATGCTAGAAGTGAATTTTTGACCTTGTTACGTATTTTGCAACTGAGCTGAATTTTAGCACAGTATGTAGTGTATATACAGATCACGTACAGAGATTCGCAAAAGAATTAGGTTATCTTTCTGGCTATGGATGAGAACTGTTGAAATATTGTTTTTTAAATGTGTTATGTGTTTTTTCAAGTTGTTTAGTTAGATATCTTTTTTCACCTTTGTAAATGCTGAAGTTCAATTACAGTATTTGGAAAGTATTCGAAAGTGTTTCATAATATATGCTTGATGCATAATTTTTCTTTCTTGTTCACTTTTATTATGTTTTAAAAAAAAAGACTTCAAAAATTATTTCACAATAAAGAAAAAATTTTCATGAGTAATGACTTTGTCTAAAGTTCAAATTGACTATTAAGAGTATGTATTACTTAAGGGTTCATTAAATATTCTGTATGTTTTTTTGTCCTTTCCCCCCAGACTGTGTCACAGGTTGTCATACTCAACACTCGAATGATACTGACTCCTTGTTGCGGCATCACATTTTATGCAACTATTAATTTAAAACTAATTGTACATAAAAGTTACATATAAAAGACCTACTGATATAAATACATAAAACTGACAAGGTCATGTGTACTTTTATTCCAATCTTTTGTCATTCAATAAAAAAAAAAAAGCCTGCCAGATGCTATCTGAATAAAAATGGATATTTTTTATTGATGCTATTATTCTGCTTCCAAGCTGATGTGATATCACAATGTGTCAACTCGCTCCCACCCATCACACTGTGTCTCTGTGGACCCCCCCCCCCCTTGTTTTGTTCAATACTTAAATTTGCCCCATTCTTTTTGAAAGATCCACTTTTATATAATTACTTGTACTTTAAACAGTAATATGCGATGTTTTCAATGAAAAATTGAAATTAGAGAAAACATTCTTTTGGTTTAGGAATAGAAGATTCTAAATTGCAATGGGTTACTGGAAAAGCCTCTACTTTGGTCGGCTTATTGACATCTGTGCTTTTGATGCCTAGAGATTATTTAGACCCTGGAATGAAAGTGAAGGTCAAATTGTGTACTTATCAGGATATTGTAAGTAGATTTTATTTACAGCTTGATTATTTCTTTATTTCAAAGTTGCATTTAATTTCTTTTTTTCTTTGTAAGTACAGTTAAAGCAATTGCAAGATGATTATTCTTGTAAAATTAAAAGTTTAAAGTAAATTTTAACAAGTCAATGTTGTTCTGCTAATCATTCTAGTTTGTTGCATAATTTCTTGTGTGTCTTTTCTTTTTTCTTGTGCCCCCTTATAAGTAAAAGATTTTTTAAACCCCTACTCCACCCCCACTCCCAAAAAAATAAATAACAGAAAAATTACTTTAAAAATAACTAAATAATGTTCAGCTGTTGGAATCTAAATTTTTATTTTTATATACAGTTGACTGCCTCTAATCTGCAAAGCTTAGGTGCAATGAATATGTCGAGTATAAGGTTTTGTATATTATAAGTCATTGTTTGTTTACAATTTTCTGTTGCAGATACAAAATAAGTTTTCATTATTAATGTATTGAATGATAATGATTTTAAATAAATTTTAAATATTCTATGATTTATGATAATATGATTTTAAATATTCAGCATAATGATTTTAAATAAGTGTTGAAATAAAATATATCTTCAATATTAAAAAGGCTTATCAATTTCATAAAAGTAAATAAGGTAAGCTTAATCATGTAACACAGAGTAATAAAATAAGCGTGCATACTTAAATATATAAATACAAATGCATATTTATCACTGATTAGTTTTAATTTTCTGAAACATTCATATAATTGTTGTTTATTTTAATATTTTAGAATTATATTTATAAACTATATCTTGCAAAATATGTAAAAATGTATTTCACTGTTTCCAGAAATTGAAAACCGTTTTCATAAAAAAATATTTTTTGAATTTATTTATTTAATTATTGTTTAATTTGTGGTTCAGAGAAAACCAAGTATTAAACTTAAAATTTTTATTTAATTAATGAAAAAAAATAATTTTTCTTTCTGCAAAAAATAAGGAAAAATAGTTTGTGTAGCCAAATTAAAATTGTAATTATAAATTTCATATGTTGGATCTGACTGAATATGTATTGCAGATTAAAGGGAGTTAACCTTTACCCCTCCCTAGATGCTAGGCCCATCCAAGGACTACAAATATAGATTCCTAAAACCTGTTAGATGAAATTATTAATTAATATATTTTAAAAGTGTAAGGATAGAAATATTTGTTAATGATTGTTATTATAACATTGTTTAATTTAAGCACTTTAGAAGTGTCAAATTATTTTTACAATGTTAACTTTTTTTTTTTTCAGTTGGTTAATCTTCGCATTGAAAGAGAAATGAGAAAGTGGGTAAATGACGTCACATGTGGGCAGAGTCTTGCGAGTGAATGGGTTGCTGAACATCCTCATGTACAAGGGCTAAAAGATCTTTATATGTTTTATGATGGAAAAACTTCAGAGCTTGAAAAGAAGACACCATTTAGACCCCATGAAGATGTATGTTAATGCTTTTATTTCTTATATTTGCAATATATTATGTGCTTAAAAAATGTCAATTGCTTTTTTAAATTTTAGTAAGGCATTTTTAATAAAGGTACTATCAAAAAAATTAAATTTTCTTCCTCATCCAAGTTTAATTCTTAATTCCATTCTCATTGAGACCAAAATCATTTTTCCTCACTAAGTTACTTTTGTTTATTTTTATGCTCAAAGCAGCTCTATATTGTCTTGCATGGTAAAATCTACCATTAAGTTTTTTTTTTTGTTGTTTGTTTGTTTGTTTTTTTTTCATCAAACTATCACCCTCTTGATCAACCAATGGCAATTTCTGCTTTTAAATTGAATAATATTGGTAATGTACTTACAAAATGCAAACTGCCCTTTTAAAACTTTAATTAGATATTTTAAGTATAAATATTATTAAAAAATTGAAGTTCTATAAAAGTAAAAAAAATGTGAAGTTATATGTTATATGATAAGTACTACATGTTTTTGCTTTTTAAGTGTTACAAGTTGGAACCCGTCGAAATTCGACAAACTAAAATGTTAGAAAGGAACTGTCAGATCGAATTTATAATAAACCTACAAAAATAATTACAATAAAAAATTCATCTTACATTGGTTGTCTAACTCTTAAAACAAATATTTTTAACCTAAAATTACCAAAATATTATTTCCTCAAACTTCAACTGCTTAAATTATTGAAAAATTAAACTGTATTAAAATACGTAATCAAGATGTGTAATTATGATGAAGTTATCGATTGAGGCTCTTATGTTTGTTTTTACGGGATGAAAATCAGTAAAAAGGATTTCGCTTTGTTACATCATAAAATTTACCCTCATAAAATCTAAAGTGTACGTTATTTTCACATCCTCATAATTTACATCGCACCACTCAAATTCACAATTTGAAAGTATTTTAACGCGCAATAGATTATTAATGAATGTATTTCCAGTCACGTTTGTCCGATACAACTTTTCATGTGAACATTCGCACAAAATTTAAGTTCTAAGCTCAGAACCGTGAAAAAAAAATTCAGAAATTTGCCTTTAGTTGTCATAATATTGCCCATTTAGTATTGGTCAAATACTTAGTTTTATCAAAAAAAAAAAAAAATGATCGTTTTGTTTTAAATGACATTTTTACTCACTGAATCATTTTGCCTAGCACCTCAAACTCAGTATCAGCGTAATGTAAAAATATTGAAATGTAACTGATTTATGAAGAAAAATGCATGTTTTTTTTATGTCTGACGTCATTTTCTGTTAAAAAATTTCAAAAAGTTACTTTTATTTGTAATGTGAAAATGGCATCAATAAGAATATAATCAATAAAAATAATAAACCATGACTATTTTCCCTTTACTTTTAATATAAATGGAGTACTTCAGTTGCCACGATTACAAAATTCGTATTAAAAACTACAAAAAAATTAATATCTCAAAGATAAATTGAGATACAGCTTTCAAACAAATTGCATTTAAAAGCACATTTTTTCCCCTGTACGAAGGTGTAAAAATTGAAACTGTGCGATGTTTAGAAGTTTAAAAATTTGCAGTAGTGAAAATTGCAAAACCGAAATTTCACTTCAAATTTCAAAGTGTTGCCATTCGCAGAATAACGTATGCGTTACACACAGATATGTTTGTCCTTTATAATATAGATAGTATGAGGGAATTTCACCTTCTAAGGATGTAAAAGAAAAATAATGTCATTGTTACCAAAATTTAAAATGCTGCTCAGAAAATAAGATTTATTGGTTAGCATTTATTAACAATTGCATTTATTAGTTGCGGTGTTTGTTAAAGCTATTCAACAATAATTTTATCAGTATAATCATTGATTTTTTTATATGCACAATGTGAACCAAAACCTTTTTTTTTTTTTTTTTTGACATATTCAGTTAACATGTCAACAGCTTTCCGAATATTGTATTTAAAGTACTAAGCTTTTTTTTAGTTTTATGTGTACATGTTTATTTTAGTAAAATATCAATGTAACCTGTGTCATTTTATGTTAAAAATAAAGTGTTATTTTTTTTTTTTTCAGTTATTTTATTCTATGCAGAATGATATGGGATATTATGTGAAAAATCTAGGAAATCCTCACATGATTATAGATATCATTACAAAGTTGAACATTGTTAATAATATGACAGATGAAAATGATTTGTCTCAGTGTGACTTAAACCCACTATCAATTATACAGAAAGCTCAAAAAATTTCTGAAAATCTTGAGAATTTCGTTGACAGAATGCTGAAGAAGTATTCTGTTTATCCAGACATAATATATCCTTTCTTAGTTGGAGTTGAACAGGTATTTTTCTTTTTCTATTTGCTTTTCATACTATAAATGTAATTTATATTTATTTATATTGTGATTTGAAGATTTTGAGAATTTACCTTAATGGGTGAAAAAATAACTCCTTAACCCTTTAAGACCGATGATTTTTGGTAGAAATGAAAAGTTTTGGTGGTTTCCCATAATTAATATGGTCATATTTGATTGAATTTTATTATTATTTTTTAAATATTTGATGTCAGGTTATGCCTAGGGACAATCCACGCAATTCTGTGGGTGCAGACTCGACTTTAAATCGCACAAATAGAGAAATATGTTTTTTCTTTTTGATCACCTACACATTTGTGTAGGTCAGGTCTTAAAGGGTTAATAAATGAGAGAGTGTGGGAAAAGAGTTGGAAAAAGTGATGCTCCTCATTTTATATGCATTGTTCATGAGTAATTCAATATCCAGTCGCAGTATGATGACTGTGTTGTCACTGTCCACATGAATGGCAAGCATGAAGAGTGTGCACTAATCACTCACAAGCTAATGTTAAAGCGCTGGAAGTTTTCATTAGAAATTTCTCATTTGCATTTCAATGTTTTAAAAGATTTTTTTTTGTTGTTGTTGTTCTTTTTCTCATAGTATATGAGATTGATGTCTAACCATCTTTATACTTTTTTTTTTCCCTCCAAAATCGAAACTGTCCTCAGAAATAAACGGCAACCAAAATCGAAAAAGTTAAAATATAGCTAATAGCCTCATATATCCTTTTCAAAATAAATAAGTGAAATAGCCCTTTAAAATAGTGAAATGCAAACAAGAAATTCACAAAAGAATTGGTTTCATTGATTATTTCATTCTGCCTGGTCTCCCTTTTTGTGATTATTTTTTTTTCTACTAAAAAAAGAAATTTAGTGAACAAAACCACATAGTTTAGATCAATTACAGGAAAATATTCAGCATATTTTGGGAGAAATACCAAGTAATATAATGATGTGTCAGCTGAAGTTGTTCCCTGGCAATTATAAAAAATTGTAGCTATTGGGAATTTTAACATTTGTCCCTATAATAATTTTTAATATTGTAGTTAAATTGTTTTTTGAATTAAACATTTCTTAGAATAAAGAGCATATTAACCTACCATGCATATTTTTAACAAATTTTGGTTTCAACTCTCTTTAATGAGTCTGTGTTACAAAAGTAATTTTATGTCATTTATCCATAACTTCTTACAACTAGCTTGAAACAGTTTTGTTTGCTGTTGTAACTTTTTTTTTAAGGAAGAAATTCTTCAGCTGTTTGTACTAGCTCATAATTTTTTCTACCTATTTTTTTATATATCCAATATAACCATAAGTATTTAAAATATTGGAATGTATAAAAAAAAAGCTCTATCAATACATATGGATAATTATATAAACAATGCTTTATTAAAACAACATTAATAATTGTTTAAACAATGCTTTGTTGTATTTAAGTCGATCGTAATCACATATCAATACAGAACTTCATCATTATATTTCCAAAATCTTAATATATTTTTATTATTATTATTTATATAAAAAATATGCAGCATAGAATTCCCCCCCCCCTTTTTGTTACCATATTTAGTTTTAGCAACTAATACATATCAATAACTTTCAGAGTATCATTTTGTTAACCACTTGTTCAAAATATAGTATATATTTATGTGTACATTAATATTTGTGTGGATGTTTATATTTTATCAAAACAATTTTTTTCTCAATGTTTGTTTTATTATATTGAAATAAAAGTCTAAAATATTGCTTTCAAAATATTCACCATTGGCTATATTTATACCATAGATTATCAGTTAGTCAGAGTTGCAAGTTACTAGAAATTAATATATGGCAATTTTTGAATAATCTAGCATATTATATAGTTATATTATATAGCATATATTATAATTTAATTTTTGCAAGACATTAACTTTCTTCTGAGTGCTCTGTAGTAAAAAGTAAACCATTCACATTTATTGTACATTAACTGCAGATTGATATGTTTGAAAAAAAATAAAAATAAAAAACGAGTTTCTTTTCATCAGTCTTATTTCAGTTATTTTATTGTCATTTAACAGTGTATTATTTTAGAGTTTGGTTTGATTACAAGAAATTCTCTTTATACTAATTGTAATTTGTTTCTTTATTTTTAAAATGTGTGTTTTCAGATAATATTTGGCTTATCTATGTCTTGCAATTCTGTTATCCTAAAAGAAGCAGTGAATAATGATCCCCCACAAAAGGTAAGAATTTCAAAACTATATATTTTATATTGTGATCTTTCTAATAATAAATTTAATATTATTTTAACCATTTCCTTTAAAGTAGTCAGTTTCTATGTTTTTTGTAAAAAAAAAAAAAAATGCATATTGTTTTGAATTATGAAAGAAAGCATTAGGATGTTTGTTATATCTCTCTATATATAAATAGTTGTATATATGTTTTTATTTGTTTTCAAGAAAATCCTACAGGTTATTTCTAGTATTTAAGTGTGGCACTTTGGCATTTTTTACACAACATGAAGCTATGATCTTATGTTTTTTGTCAAGCTGGTGAAGGACAATGTTATTTTTCAGTTCGGAATAAGCATAAATATTTTATTTTCTAATTTATGGTGTTCTACAGCAAAATTACCACTAAATGCATACGTTTTAATTAATCTAAACTAAATCTGTAGCTATATGATCCATGAAGGATCAGGACCTACAATACCCAACCCTGTTTACTTAACCTTAGGCCCCAAAGTGCTATACAGCATATGTCCTAATTAGGTGGTCAGCCTAATGTAAGACTCTTGGTGTTTAGTTCTCAGCAAGCTTAATACTCATGTTATCGACCCTGAAGTGATGAAAGGTTGAGTGAATCTTGCCCAGCTGGGAGTCAAACTTACAACCTGTAGTGTGGCAGACAGGCTTGCTGACCACTATGCTACTGGGCTTTTAATTAATCTAGGATAACCTAATTCTGTGAATAAATTCTTATACAGTGGAACCCAGTTAAGACGCGTTTCAAGGGAGTGGACAAAAGTCGCGTATTAAGCGGGATCGCGTATTAAACGTGATTTGTATCATGTTGCAGGAACTGGGCTTATTTACACATTTAATCGTCTAAATGAACTTTTGAACTTTCGTTTATATGTTTACGGTCGAAAATTGTGTCTTTTACATGTGTTTAGTTTAAAATTAAATTGTATTCAACTTTAACTTCTTGTTTCTTTTTATATGACTGAATGGAATAAAAAAGGAAAATAAATGTGGATTCCAACCTGGTTTTGTTGTCGATTTGTACTTTGCAAGCAAAAATAAAACAACAAAAATATTTTACCTACTAGACTAAAAATTTTTTAACAAAAAGAATAAAATATTAAAACTTTGAAGCACAACCCATTTTTAAAAATCAAATTTAGTACTTGTATTAATAAGTACCATTATAATTGACCCTTCTTTTTAATATAAGAAGAAAATATTTTTATTAATCTTCGTGTACATAATATTGTTAGCATAACAAAAAGTAAAGAAAACATAAAAGAATTATCCAATCGCAGTCGTATTTATTTAATCTTTACGAGTTTCATTTTTTGTTGCCTATAACATGCATTATAAAACATAGTAGTGATTTAACGTACATTTAAAAGCTCGCTAACAACAGGCATGATTATGTCTAATCATAATAATTTTTATGATGTATCTGAGTAACTTTAATTCGTCTATATCTCTCTTACTACTGTAAAAACATACACGAAGCGAGAGGCAAAGAATGTTAGAAAGCGGAATCAAAGAAGAATTGCAGTTTTACTAATTTAGCGGGGCTTTGTTTTATTCAAATATCTACCACTATTTCTGATTAGTAATTTTTGCGTTAATTAATCTGTTATTAAATAAAGTAAATAATACTATTCGAAAACAGTGTTTTTTATCTGAATAAAAATAATCCGCAAAATTGCCAACACTTGAGAAGAGAGACGGAATTCGCATCTTGATCAATGAATCCGCGTCTTAAGCGTGATTATTTTCCCTCAAAGGACCAAAAATTTATCGCGTATTAAGCGGGATCGCGTAATAACCATTCGCGTATTAAACGTGATATTTTTACATTAGTCTTATGAGCAATATTCAAGGGATCGAAAAAAATCCGCATATTAAGCGGGATCGCGTATTAACCGTGAGCGTCTTAACCGGGTTCGACTGTACTTACTACAAATGATAACAATAATGATAAAAAGAGGGGGGGGGGTAGTTACCTCTGAATTCTGTATATAGCTTTTACAACTAGGTTGTTTTTTCAGTTTTATATATATGTATATGGTAATTCAGATTTTGATGATCTTTGCTAGAGTCAGAACCTTGTCTTGGACTCCAATTGTTCACGTTAGATTCTGCTGCTTTTAATGGTTGAACGGCTTTGATAAATGAAGTTATGTTTGATTTGTTTGAACTCTATAGAAACTCATAGAGTATATGACATCAACAAAGATTCAATATGAGTGATATTATATGTCTACATTTGAGGTTTTAAAAGAAGAAAAAATTACCTTTAATCCAATTGAGGTGGGCGTCCAAGCAAGCGGAAAATTTAACTGTGATTTCACAGATCTGCAGTCTGCAACTTATGATGTTACAATAATATAAACTGTAAATAAGAATATGTAAGAAAAAATTTTGAAATTGACATGAAATTTGTTAAGTGATTATCTGATAATTCTCTATTTATTTTAACGTATTATTTATTAATTTTAGTGTACACATACTTTTTATCATAATCTTTATTATTATTTATTTTTATTTAGTGAATTAATCTAGCTTGTCTATAGCATTGTACTTCTATCTATTAACATTATTATTATTATTATTATTATTATTTTTTTTTTTTTTTTGCACTTTTTTTAGTTACGTCACATGAATAAAATGCTTGGAATGTACACCGCCTTTTCATCTGATAACTGCAAGTCACCTCTTCAAATGGCCTCAACAATTCTGAATGGATCTGCCTTTGCCAATTTAAGTTCTATATTATCCCATACGAAAGATTACTTTCCTAACACCGGCCGTCTTGTGTACAGAATGATTAAGTCTGCAATTTTAGAGCTCAACAATGAAATCAAGTTCCAGAAATACCATCCTGAAAGTAAATTATCAGAAATAAAAGAATTGCTGTTTTCAGCTTTTCAGTATTTGTATAAATCATGGCAAACTCAAGATGAAATTAAAAAGAAGAAAATGGCTGAAGAAGCTGAGTTGTTCAAAACTGTTCATCATGAAGATGAAATACCTGATGAAGAGAGATTCGATAAAGAATTGAAAGAGATGTTTCCATTTTATGAAGAGGCAAGTAAAAATATCTGTATAATTTGAACCCACTTTAAAAAGTGGCTATGCAATTCAATTTAACCATTTAAATTGCATTTAAGCATGATTAGGAATAAAACTGCCACACTGGCAACTTTTATTCAAATTCTTATTCTAAAGTAGTTAAGATTAATAAATTCTTTTTACATGCTTTCTTTTAATTACAATTATGTTTGTATGTGGCAGTCAAATCTTGTGACTCATTTTTCATCCACTTCCTGTTGGCATGGAGCTTTAAAATTTGGAATATATATGCATTCCTGAGGGCAATACATGAATTGGGCATTGATTTTTTTAAATTCAATCCCTAAGAGGGACAACGGGTGGCAGATTTACTTAATGATTACGTTTGATTTCCTATAGAGAAATCAGCATCAGCTTCAACAATGAGTATTTGTTGAAAAGTACTAATGCCAGAGTTACCAACATAGCACCAAATTTTAGCCAACTTGGGGACATATTACCAAATTTTGGCCAACTTGGCAAAATATCGCCAAATTTGGTGACAAAAATAAGTTGCCATATATGAAGCCAACTTGGCGGTAGCTGGCTAATTTGGCAAAATTCTCATTTGAATGCATTAATCTTCCATAATCGAGCTCACCTCAATTTAATTTAAATGGGTTTTAGAGTACACTACAACTACTTTTTGTAGAGAAATCAAGGTTGCAATTTCTTTATTCAGTTAAAAAGAAAAAAGTGTCTATCACTCTAATCTGACAAAGATTTTCGTTCAGAATCATAACAATAATGGAGACATCATACAAATATTTATCCTGTTAACTTTTGTTTATGTGAAATATGTTCAAATCATGGAGAATGCATTTAATTCGGCGGTTGGCACAGTATGTACTATCAGCTGTGCATTTAAGGTTTTATTTTCAAGACTTTTCTACTTTTTAGTGCATTTAAAAAAAACATTTTCTACATTTTTGTGAATTTTAATGAAAGCATGTTTAAAAAAAAAAAAAAAAAAGTCATTTATATTTATTAATTTTTAAGTTACTTTAATGTTGTATTCTCCATACTTAATATATTACATGCTTACATCTCTATATTATGTACTTGCATACATCTTATAACATACCATATACAACTTTCAATAAATATAGACAGTAGATATAATAATTAAAATAATAAAACTTTGTAAAAAATCACCATAAAATTAAAACAAAACACAGGACGCGTTACGAGCTAAAAACATAACAGCTCGTCATCAGCTACAGCATACACGTGTCCGTAAACGAACAAGTTCAAAAATGAACTGAAGATAAAGAATGTTGCGAAGAATGCGACAGATGGCGCTACCTGATAGAGGGATATGCAAAAGGGAAATGTGTTGAAAAAAGATAGAAGAGAAAATGAAATGGAAAAAATGGAAATAAAAGAAAAAATAAAAATAAAAGAAGTAAATTAAAAATATAAATAAAAATAATAAATAAAGAACTATAAAAGAACAAGAAAAAAAATCCAAATTATTATTTTTTTTTTTTTTTTTTTTACATTATTATTTTTTGTTTTAATTTTATGGTGATTTTTTACAAAGTTTTATTATTTTAATTGCTTCATATCGCCAGTTTTTGGTGCTGTTTCGCAGTAGATATAATAACTCTTTCTCCAGCAAATGAAAGTAATAATGGCTAATGAGAAACCTTCCATAATCCCTATGCAATTAAAAGTTATTAAATGTATTTAGTTGATGCAAAAGTTTGTAGTGTTTCATTTCGGATATTTTAATTTTTTTAATTGCACGGAATTTATTTATAATTAATATTTAAATTTGGAAGCAATGTAATGTATATTATCTATTGGATTAAATGTTGAATTTTATTATATCTTTCAATATTTTATGTTTTCTTTTAATAGGAATTTGGAGATTTAATTAAAAAGGAAGTGGATTCTGAGGGTTCTGAAGATAAAGCTAAAAGTGTTTCACAAGAAAATAATCGAATTGATTACGATGAAACAGGTTCTATGTTATTCTCAGATCAAGATATGTTTGAAGTTTGTCAGTTACATGCAACAGCCATGAGTCTGCTAGCAAATGTGAGGCCAGAGCAAAATGATCTTTATATAAACCACAGCAAGGACTTGGACATTCTCACTCCTATTCTGCTGCGCCATGAAGTCATGTCATGTATAGTCAAAACACTAGGACATAGGTTAGACTCTACATTAGAAAAAACTATGATTAGGGAACAGTTATTATTATGTCAAGAGCTTCAACAATTGAAAGGTATGGAAGAGGATGATTATTACGACATCTACCATGATCCAAATCCGTCTAAAGTTGTTACTATCAATCCAGTTCTGCAAAAGTTGGCGAATCATGTTACTGCCTTGTTGAAAGAATTTCCTGATAATCCTAATTTAGTTCAGGTAAATAATTTCTAAACTTTGTGAAACTAAAGTAGTAGACTTTTAATTTGAATAATAAAAAAAGTAGTTTTATGTGAAAAATTTATATTCATGAAATAATCATTTATTGTAATGCATTTTTATTGTCAAATTACCTCTTTCAATTATTTTGTTTATATGTTTTTCAATAATTGTTTTTTTATTTATGCTGGTGTCAAATACAAATCTATTTTTTTATTACGTTGATAATTTTTTTTTATATCTTGCAAGTAAAAATTTTAAATTTCCAGCTTAACAATATATAACTTAATTGACTGTTTTGCATTTAACAGTGTTTTAAACTTTTATTTCATTTATTAACATCAATGCTATTTAAAGTCGTTGTTTTCTTCTTCTTTTTTATTTTAACTGTCTGATATACAGGGTGACAAAACAACCCAAAGTTCAAACTGAAATTTATAAAAAACATTACTAGCTTCACCCCTAAGATTTTATTGTCTCTATGTGAGAAATAAACTCTGGACTTGCTGAAATAGATTCTTTAAATTTCGTGATTATAGTCTCTCATAAAAGTGTTATTCTTACAGTACATCCTGAAGGCATGAGGCAATGAGAGTTTGTTCCCGTACTGTAAGTCCCAAGAAAGACTGAAAAATTTTCCCACTATGCCACAATATTTCATGTTTTATGACATGAAAAAATAATTTTCTATTGTAATACCGCCGCCGAGCTCCGCTGACCTTCCCAACGTGTGTATTCCTCGTAAAAATAGCACTTCTTCTTTAAACACAGATTATTAAGTTTATTTACAAAGAACATGAAGACATTACAAGATGACACAAATGATGATACAACTATTTACAATGAATGAATGGTTTCAAAAGATGCACGACACTTTTATATTTCACTCCATGAACTACACTTCACAATATTATTAACTTATAATACAAACTACTCAAATTATAATCCTTTGGTGCTCCTAGCACCCGACATACTTCCATTTTCACAAATCAAAAAAGACAAGCCGGCAAACCATGCGCGGCTACTCTTACCCTTCCTCCTTCCACACTCTGAATAAACAGTTTCTCCCCCTTCTCTCTCTGTGCGCGCTCACGCATCATGTGACGTACAAAAAGAATCGAAAAGAAAAATTATCTAGACGCCTCCAGACATCACATCTATAGTTTAGTGAGCAACAAAAAGTATAAAATTTAAAGTTATAATAAAAGTAATGTTTATTGTTTTAAGAGTTCTGTGAAGATTTGTTTATAATTAATGCAGTAAAACTCCAATTATCCAGACTAATGTGCTTGCTCTTAGTCTTCTTAATTTTAGTTCCTCTGTCAAGTTTTTTTTTTATGCTGTTATTTCAAAATTAAAGATACATTTTATTTTATTTTATCCTTTTTAGATACTGGCTGTGACTGAACGTGTCTTGAGTTTTCCCATTTCTGATCCCCTTATGAAATTTGTTGTTGGACTGGAGTTTGTTTTAGAAGCTTCACAGGTTTGTATAATTTCAATTAATTGTTCTATTTTTATTATAGCTTTGGCAAAAATTGCTTTATTAGTGACCAATTCCTATTTTTTCACGTGGACTTCCCATTATCATGACTTTCCATTATCATCAGAAATGTATTGTTCATTTAATATTATAAATGTAGCCCTAAAAGTAGTATCACTTTTGCTTGTAGCACTCGTACATTACTTCTAAATATCACTATATTCAATATTTACACCATTGAATTGGGGAAAAAAATATTTTTTTTCAAACAAGAGTTTTAAAAAAATCTACCTGTTTTGCTGCAATAATGTAAAGTAACTAGTCGTAGAGTTACCACAATTGGCAATTCATTGCCCAGAGCACATTAAAGAAAAGTAATTTCTCTCTCTCTCTTTTTTTCTTTTAATATTTGATTAATCTTCACTAATTAAGTTCACTTTCAAGCATTGTTGCGATGCTTACTGTGGTGTCCTTTAGAGTGAATGTTAATGCCATAATAATTCTAAAAGACACTTTTGCACAAAACTTCATTCGCACAAGTATGCCATACTGCACTTTGACACTAAACTGGAATTTCCGAACTAAAAGACGGATTTTAATTTTACATTGAACATAAAGTTAATATCAATTTAAGTTGAATTGGTTAACCCATTAACTGGTAAAACTAGAAGGTAGGAGACTTACCCTTTTGTTGTAAATAATTTGCCATTGAAAATTCTGAAGAGTAATCTTTGCTTTATTGAATAGCAAAGTTTCTGTCATTAAATAAGGCAATTTTTTTTTTTTTTAAAATAGTGCTAATTTGGCAGTTAATTTCTGTGCACATTTATTTTGACCATTTCATTAATCAACACCAGTGGGTAATGGATTACAAGATATGTTGCATAATATTATGTGCAAAATTTTATTTCATTAAAATATATTTTTTCTATTTCTTTTAGCTTTGGGAGCAAAATGCTCACAGCAAAGTGTCAATAAGACCTGAGATGGAAGAAATAACTCAGAAAGTGATTGAATTTAGAGCTATGGAATTAAAGTAAGCCATTTAACTTACTTTTAGTTTAACAAAGTTTTACTGTTTTATCTTTTATCTGCTTCCAATTTTTTGAAAATGCGTATTCTTAAATTAATTTAGATGATATCTCAGTAAATACGGTATTTTAATCAAACAATTTATGTTCAGGCTTCATATTGGTGGTTGTTGTGACAAAAATGGTCGCCACAAACATACGCAGTGGTACGTGAAAGTAGATAGTGATTAGTACAGAAGAATAGAAATATTACCTCGTTATGCGTCGTGAAAATGACAAAATGAGGTAATATTAAAATATAAAAGAGAGAGAGAATAACTTTGGGCAATAACCTCTGGTTCGCATTATTTAACGTACTCTCAATCTTACTGAATTATTTCGAGTACATTATTAAATAAATGCGTAAAAGAACCATAAAAGGTTAAACAAAGAGTGAACAAGAAAGAAAAGGAAAAGAAAGCATTTTAAAATTAAAATGAAAGTTATGAGAGGTATAAAGTAAAAAAAATAATTATCTTAAGAGAAAACAACATATATTCATTTAAGTAACAAAACGCGCACCTGAAATGAATTTTTCAACTTAATAGTGCTTATCTGTAAAATAAAATCTTTTAAAGATTGAAGAGCATACCACAATTCCCTAAAATATAATAAATAAAAATAGACACTTTTCATGTAAAATAAGACAGAGTCTAGAATCCCTTTTAAATCATATTTTAATCGTAAAAATTTGATCACATGTAACACTATAATTTTCATATAATTTTTTTCAACAATTACTACCGAATAATTTTCATTTTAGATTTTCAATCATTAATTAACATTATTTTTTTTTATTACATAAGTAGATTAAATTAGATTCTGTTATCATTGGAAAATGGTGAGAACGTGCTATAAGCTAACATTTTCTTATTTTAAATTGCGCATCGCTAATAAATCCATTTTCTAACAATCTATAATTAGATTAATGAATGTAAGCATTAAATTAAAATATGTATTTTAAGAGTAAACCAAATTTTGTTGTGGATTGTCCACGAATAAATTTTAATTTTAAATTTATAAAATATAGAAGAACAAGAATAAAAGGAACCAGCAGTGCGTATATATATTTTTGTTGTGTGTTTGTAATACCTTCCTCTCAATAGATGGTGCCTCTACTGAGCATTTGTTGCGATCGGAGATCGCCAGTGATTGCAGTTGTGTACTAGTCGCTATGTAGTGAGGTTGTTCTTATATCAATAAAGCTATGTTAGTTTATCCTAGAATTACAGCGTTTGTTCCACAACTTTAGTAAGCCCTAAAGTTATATCAATTGGCGACGAGATGCGATTCGATGTTAAAAGAAGAGAAATTTTTTTTCTCTCTCTCTTCCTTGATTGGAATGACGCCGCCGATCTTTGCCGCGCCGTGTTAAACCTAACATGTGGTCGCCAGTAGCAGCGCACGCTGCCATACGAAGCCTAACGCATTGGTGCGTATTTTTTGCATAAGATGGGCTCTTTTGGGCAGATTAAGGAATACGATTCATCAGCAGAATCGTGGACTTTGTACACTGTACTTTGGACTTTGTACTACTTTTTTATAGCTAATGGGATCGATCAAGCAGATCGAAAAAGGGCTATTTTTCTAACTGTCGTCGGCCCAACTACCTATGCCTTAATACGTAATCTCCTTTCGCCTGCGGCACCAAATACGAAGACTCTGGAGGAAATAATTCAAGTTCTGAATTCGCACTTTGATCCAGTGCCGTCCGAGATCGTTGAGAGATATAAATTCAATAGCAGAGTGTGACGCACCGGCGAATCAACCGCCAATTTCATCGCGGAGTTACGCAGCTTGGCTAAACATTGTAATTACGCCGCATCTCTCGATGAAATGCTGCGAGATCGGATCACTTGCGGGATCCAAGATGAAAGTATCCAGAAAAAACTCCTATCTGAAAGCCAGTTAAGCCTAACGAGGGCTACAGAAATCACGGTAACTATGGAGACTGCGGCCAGGGACGCTAGCAACCTACGTATGGCGTCTGGATCCGGCTCGGAAGTAAATAAAATTCATTTAAAGAAGAATATTGTACCCAAAAGTCCGAATTCTCGTGTTTCAACGCAAAATGCCGAAAAATGCAATCGATGTGGAGGTAATCACGTGTCCAGCGAATGCCGTTTCAAAAATTCAACTTGCCATGCATGTAAGAAAATTGGCCACATCGCTAAAGTTTGCCGATCTAAGAAGAAAAATTCTGGAGTTCGGGTGCATAATGTACAAGTGGAGGAGGCTGAAAATAAAGTACCTGTAACTTACACACTATTCAACATCTCAGGGATGGAAGAAGCCTTGCCACCTGCTAGAGTTGAGTGTCTACTCCAAGGTAAGCCATTCGTTTGTGAAGTGGATTCAGGTGCCTCCTTTTCTCTAATGCCTTTAAATGAATTTAATAAAGTAAAAGAGTATTTTCCTCCTTTGGAGCAAACCTCAATTAAGCTAAATTCTTATACTGAGCATCCTATCGAAGTGATTGGTATGACTCAAGTTGAAGTGTCCTATGAAGCAAAGTCTCACTCATTACCTTTGATGGTTGTTGGACAAGGAAGTATTAATTTAGCAGGCCATAACTGGATTTATCCATTGCAATTAATGAATGTTTTTAAAAATGTAAACCATCCTTATGCCATAAACAATCTGCCAACTTCTGAATTGCTGTTCCAGAACCTTTTAGAAAGATTTAAAGATCTATTTTCACCAGAATTGGGTCTTGTGAAAGATGTCAAGGTGCATTTAATTAAGAAAGTTTCTGCAACTCCAAAATTTTTTAAGGCACGTCCAATACCGTATGCTCTGGTAGACAGAGTTGACCAAGAGATAGTTCGGCTGGTTCAAGCAGGCATTCTTGAACCAGTGAAGACCGCTGAGTCTGCAGTGCCAATTGTACCTGTGTTGAAGCGTGACGGCCGCATCAGGATATGCGGAGATTTCAAATTAACGACGAACAAGATGACTGAATTAGAGCAGTATCCACTTCCTAACATCGAAGACTTATTTGCCCAGCTGTCAGGCGGAGCTGTTTTCTCTAAATTGGACCTCCGTGATGCCTACTGCCAGTTACTACTGGATGAAGAGTCAAAAGATCTAGTCATCATTAATACACATAAGGGACTGTTCCGGTATACCAGAATACTTTTCGCAGTAGCCTCTGCTCCTGCTGTGTTCCAGAGAGAAATTGATAAAATTCTGTATGGTCTGAAGGCTGCTTGCTATCTTGATGAGGTTTTAGTGTTTGGAAAAGATGAAGCTGAACATTTACAGAACTTGACGGCTGTTCTAACGTGGTTACAGGAAGCTGGTATGAAACTCAACCCTGACAAATGCGAATTTTTGAAGACTTCAGTTGAATACCTTGGTCATCGGATTGATAGTAAAGGACTTCATCCGCTAGAGTCTAAAGTCGAAGCAGTTGTCAATACACCAGATCCGAAGAATAAGGATGAACTACGTTCCTTCATTGGATTGATTACGTACTATGCTAAGTTCCTGCCAAACATGGCCACTTTGTTAGTGCCATTATATGAGCTCTTAAAAGATAAAACCAAATGGAAATGGGATAAATTACAGAAAGAAGCTTTCTCTAAAGTGAAAGAAACTTTACGAAAGTCATCACTGCTGATACATTTTGACAATAAGAAGGAAGTTGTGTTGGCTTGTGACGCCAGTCCCTATGGTCTTGGAGCTGTATTATCTCATGTAACCGAAGATGGTGATCGCCCAATAGCTTTTGCGTCACGTTCCTTAACTGACGCTGAAAAGAATTACAGCCATATAGAAAAAGAAGCTCTATCCCTGGTCTTTGGCGTAACAAAATTTCGTAAATACCTGTTAGGATGAACATTCACGTTACTTACTGACCATCGTCCCTTAGTTAATCTCCTTTCTGCAGACAAGCCTGTTCCAGTTGTGGCTGCTGCGTGAATTCAACGTTGGGCTCTGACCCTTGCAGCATATTCATACACTATCAAATACAGAAAGGGTAGTTTGCATGCTAATGCAGATGCCTGCAGTCGGCTGCCCTTAAATACGAAGCATCCTGATCTGCCAACTCTGACAGAGTCAGTGTTCTTGTTGACACAGTTAGACGACACTCCAGTGACGAGGCATCTGATTGCAACAGAAATTAACTAATGTCCTGATCTACGCAAGCTAAAATCTTACATCTTAAACGGCTTTCCGAAGAAAATTGAGCAAAATCTGCACCCTTTTCTAAGAGTAAAAGAGGAATTATCTTTTGAAGGAGACATCATTTTCAGGGGCTCACGTGTATTTATTCCACCAAAATTTAGGAAATTCATACTAGATGAGTTTCATTCATCTCACCAAGGCATAACGGCTATAAAGGCCCATGCTCGTTCCAGTGTTTGGTGGCCAGGATTAGATAATGATCTTGAAGCAAGAGTGAAGGGTTGTGTTGTTTGCCAGCAAAATGCTTCAGCACCTCCAGCAAAGTACTCTTCTTGGCCTGTGCCAGAACAAGCATGGGAGCGGATCCACACTGACCATGCGGGTCCAGTGGAAGGCCACATGTTGCTAGTAATCGTGGATGCCAAAACAAAGTGGTTAGAAGTGGTACAAGTCTCAAGTACAGCATCTTGTGTAACCATAATGGTGTTACGTAGCCTGTTTTCTCATTTCGGCATTCCCAAAAGTCTGGTCAGCGACAATGGCCCTGGTTTCAGCAGTGCAGAATTTGGTGAATTTTTAGCTAACAATGACATTTCCGAGGTTAAAACACCACCATACCATCCACGTTCGAATGGTTTAGCAGAACGAGCGGTCCGTACAGTCAAGTCAGCCCTGAAGAAAATGACTGGAGGGACTTTCGCAAAGAGGCTGTCTCTATTCCTTTTCAACTACCGCAATACTCCATCAGCAGCGACGGGAATATCTCTAGCCATGGCAATGTTCGGTCGACCTCTTCGAACATGGCTGGACCTAATTCGAGATCATGTGACCTACACATGTGAGACGAAAGAGACAGGGTCAAAGAAAATTTCAGAGGGCACTCCAGTTTGGGTGCGTGCATTTGGTCATGGCCCACCATGGGTTGCTGGCAATATTTTACGTCCATTGGGAAAAGTTATATGTGAGGTCTCAACCCCCATGGGAAACTGGACTCGACACATTGACCAGTTAAGGCTCAGACAGGAAGAGCTGACTAGTGAAATTCCTACTTCTCTTAAGTTACCAGCTCCTGCTGCACCACAATCAGAATCTGCTGACTTGCAGACTGAGGTACCCACTTGCGCTCCCAAACCTCCTGTGCTCTCCTCAGAGGTAAGTTCTCCAGGCGAAGTGAGCAAGTCGCCTGCAGAACCCCCAGTGCTATCACCACAAGTGCTCACTCGTGATGAAAATAGTACTCCATTGATTAGACGTTCAAAACGTGTAAGAGTATGTCTCCAGTTATAAACTGACAAACTGTTTGTTAGTTTTTGAACTGTTCTCTGTGAAATACTGTTACATCTAAAATTATAGACTGACAAACTGTTCGTTAGTTTTTGAACTGTTTTCCTTAAAAGACTTGTGTTTTGAACTGTCTATATGTAATGACATTTACATCTTGTACTTTCTTTAAGAAGGGAGGGAATGTTGTGTGTTTGTAATACCTTCCACTCAATAGATGGTGCCTCTACTGAGCGTTTGTTGCGATCGGAGATCGCCAGTGATCGCAGTTGTGTACTAGTCGCTATGTAGTGAGGTTGTTCTTATATCAATAAAGCTATGTTAGTTTATCCTAGAATTACGGTGTTTGTTCCACAACTTTAGTAAGCCCTAAAGTTATATCAATTTTCTTAATTATTGTTGTAAAATCTTGGCTCACCCAATCATACTGGCTTGAGATGAAATCCTCTGATGGGGACTCAGATACCTCCTTTGCTCTACAACTCCACACCGTCCAGCATTTTCATTGCCGGCGAGGGCTTCCATTTTTCGCTGATTCACTACGTGACCATCTCTTACAAGGACCCTGGTTATCAGTGACGGGAAATGCTCTCTCGTCCCACGTCGCCCCCTTTGTTGCTAGGCTCCCGTACGCTATTTTTATTGGTTGTTATAGCCATCCATATACCAGATTTTTCTGGAATCTTCGCTTCTAGAACATTTCTTGTGACAATGAGGAGCCAAAGAGATGACATACTGTCTCTTTTTTTTTTTTTTTTTTTTTTTTTTGTAAACAGGGTGACCAAATTAAGAAAAAAAAACTGGTTCCATTTTAACTTTTGCCTTTAATTACTTACCTATTAATTTTATTACATTTTAACTTTTGGATTTTAATGTGAACAATAGAAAGCTTTAAAATGGTACTAAATATTAAATTATTATTTTAATAATTTTGAAAAGAATAAAATAATGAGTAATTCTTTATAGTTAGTATATTCAAATATAAAAATAATTAAATTATTGCTGCATAATTGTAAAATATAGAATAAAAAGGGATGTTGTAAAAATATCATTACAACAGTGGTCATTTTTTTTTTTTTTCCCTGATCAATCTTCATTTTTACTTTTTATATGTAAAGTCTGTACATTTTATTCACTACTTTTTGTTTATTTTTTTGTCTTTAACTTAAATTTTCTAAGATAATATACATTTTAAATACAACTATGTCAGTTTTGTCCTATTTCCTGTGGGCAGCTTTCTAATCTCAATGTTGTTCAATATGTCAACAACTTAATACTTTTTTCAGTAAACAAAGTGACTAGGAAATTGTTCATAAATTCTACATGCATTTCTTTAGTTCTTCTGCATTTTTTTTTTTCATTTTTCAACACTTTGTTATATAAAAATGCAGTAAACTTGAATTGGTCTGTATGGGCTTGAAATTTTCAATCTGTCTTCATCTAAAATTGCAAAAAGGGGCGTCTTAGACTTTCCTATTCATTTAATTTTATTACTACTTTGTTTAATTCATGAGATGGCACAAATCATTTAGTTTTATGGCATTCCAACATTGTACTACTCAGTTGGCAAAGTTTCAGATTAGCAATTGAAATCTTATGTTATGATACTATGGATTGTTTGTTAATGTCATATCTACAATCAGGTGAACCAGATTATGAAAGATTAGTCTTTTAGTAAAAAAGATTCTGCTGAATGGATTTCGATGGAACTTGCGCTGTTTGTTAGATATTGTTTCATGGAAGATTTTAGTACATAACACATCATTCTATGTTGCTTAGTTATAGAATTATGGAGTAGAGGTCTATAATCAGGTAAACTGTTTTTGTAGGATTAGCCTTTTTAAAAGATTCTGTTAAATGGTTTTTGATGGAACTTTCACATTTAGTTAGATAATTTTTCAAGTAAGGTTTTAATATACAGGGTGTCCCAGAAGTAATGAGACAAAGTTTAAGGGGAGGTAGGGGACATCACAAGGATTCAGATTTGCATAGCAACCCAGGGTCGGAAACGTTTTCCTGTCGCGGTAGTGACGACACAAAACACAAGAAAGAAAGGACACGAACAGGGAGAGAAAACATGTTTATTATTCTTAGTACTGCAAAAATGCCGGGACAATGCTGGAAAGTGTTGAAGAACTTGTTGCACGCATTGTGGCAGCTACTGTGGAAGTCCGAGGCACTCCCAGTATTTTCGAGAACATTAGATCTTCCATACGCCGGAGATGCGCTTCCATGCATCACGGCCCGGGGTCGTAATTTCAAACACCTACTTTGATGACGATCGTTGCCCCTTTAAGGTTCTTTCTTCTTAGTTTTTTGATGTACTAAGGATAATAAACATGTTTTCTCCTCTTATTCTTATTCTGTCTTTCTTGTGTTTTGTGTCGTCACTACCGCGCCAGGAAAGCGTTTCCAACCCTGGGTTGCTATGCAAATCTGAATCCCTGTGATGTCCCCTACCTCCCCTTAAAGTTTGTCCCATTACTTCTGGGACACCCTGTATAACATATCGCTTTATGTTGCTTAGTTATAGAATTATGGAGAAAGGTCTATAATCATGTGAACCCAATTACGGAAGATTAGCCTTTTTAAAAAGTGCTTATCAATGGTTTTGTATATGACTGCATTGTTGGATAAATATTGCAAAAATCAAATGAAAAAATTATATTTAAAATTTGCATTCCAAATTGCAAAACTTACATTTTACATGAGTGGAGTCACAAGCAAAAGTTGGTCTATAAATATAATAGCAACAGTTTTACATTTGCTTCAAATCATTAGTTTATATCCATATACCAATTTCTAAATCAAAATAACTGTAAAGAATTTACACTTATTTGTTGTTATCTACAATAATATTTAAATTGTTTTCTACTGATAAAAGAATCCAAAAACTTAGCTGCCAACTTACCACATCTATTTCAAATTGTTTCAGCATGAGGTCAAATAAGCAATTTTTATACTGGGAAAAAATTTATAATAATTAAATTTATATAAGGAACACAATGAGACAAGATACATTTTAATAAATAATTTTTCTGGTTCGAAACGTACTTTTTTTACTACAGGAGATATCGGTAGAGTTTTACGGAAATTATTGGTAAGTTGGCAACTATGCAAAAATTGTTTGCTGTCTTGCTTGTAACTTGAGACTTACTAACTACTCTAAATTAAGGGGAAAATTGCATTAGATTCCTGATAATTATGCAATCAAAATTTAATTAGAAATTCCTTTTTGGAACATTTAAGCAACACAATACTTGTAACAGAACATAGATCTTTTTTCCCCTTATTTTTGGGAGACATGGAAAAAGTATAATAAATCTGAAGTGATATTTTGAGGGTCTACTGTACTTATTTTTGTATACATAAAATTTTCTTAATTATACTATAATTGTAACATTTTAATAATGATTCTTTTTTTTTATTATTGTCAAAACAGCATGTGGAAAAAGGGATTGCAAAATGTCATCAAAAAGCAATATGTGAAAAGTGCAAAGTGGTGGTTCTTTATGCACCCATTGTTTTATACTGATAATACAGTAAGTACCATTTGTATAACATAACTTTTTATGTTTATCCTTTTTTGCTTATTTTACAAAATGGATTATTTTTCTATTAAAAAAGTAGGAAAAACTTATTTTTTAGCTTTGTTTTATAACTTAATAGATATTAGAACAATAACAAGAAATTATAACAAAAAAATTCCTGATTTAAAAAAAAATAAATCATCTGTAAATGAATGATAGCTTATTTCCAATAAATATTAACAGTAGTTCACTCTGAAAAGGAAAAGTGCAGGATGCTACTTGCTGAACTGACTGATTCTTGAATTCGTTTTAAAACATAATATTGGCAGGTCTTCTTATTCAGAAACTATAAAATTGAATATATTTTTTTCACTTTATATATGCCGTATATCTCGGCGTATAACACGCACTTTAAAATCTACAAAATCACTTCTTTTATCCGTGTGCATTTTATACACCGAATATAAATGATTAGTGTAAAATCATAAGAAGAAAACATTCCAAATTTCTAGAGGTATATTTAAATTCATTTACTTAATAGTATAAGCAAAAAAAAAAACTTAAATTATAGACTTTCTAACAAACTTAATCTTCCTTATCAGATAACACGAAAAGTTCATTGTACTCGTCCTCATTTGTATTATCATCTTCTTCCCCATTGTCACTTCCATGTATTTTATCCTGGCTGTCACTTTCATCTAGACATAAATAGTCATCATCGGTACCGTCAAGTTCTTTTGATATTCTACATTTATTAAATGATATAACAATTAATTCTGATTTGATTTCATTCCATGATATTATAATATATTCACATATTTGTACATGCGCACATGCCGCATATTTCTTTGTTTTGTAAATGTTTTTCTCATTCTAGCTTCCATGTGTTCCATTGCCGAATTTGATTATTCTTGTTTTAATTTCATCTGTTCTGTGGGATTAAACATATCCCAAACTAAAAGACTTTCTAGTTTTCTTAAAGCTCCAAGACGCTTTTCCCAAACATTTTTTATCCATAATTTTGACCTATTTTCGTCCAACGAAGCTGGTATTTCTGGTTTGTTTTTGTTGAGAAAACTTGATGCGTGTTATATAGCAGTATATGCTTGAAATAAAAATATATACTCTCAAATTAGTGATGTGTGTTATACGCCAGTGGTATATGGTATACATATATATACACACAGTAGAATCCCACTAATCCAAAATTCCATTTAATTCGAACCGATTTTATTTTTGAAAATTATACTTAAGAGATTAACTGAAAATATTGAATTATTGTACTAATAACAAAAAGTATTTTTTACACTCTTTACTACGAAATTTTCCGGATTACAGGATGAATTCTGCGAAAAAGTATAGAAGTTAGAATTAAACAAAAAATGACAGTAAAGCATTTTTTTAATCTTTAAACAGCTTGAATGGTAAAAAAAATTCAATAATGTAAAAGTACAGCATATATGTACACGAATATAAATTGAAAACATGCACTGTAGGCCTACTCGTAGAAGCCACCTTTAAAAAAAACTCGAATATCAGTTAGTTTGCCACTATAAAATTATTTTTTTAAATGAATTCAAGTGATAAAAATTTATTTTTCTTTTCAACAGCTTGATTTTGCAAATTATCTACAGAGATGTTTTTTTCTCCCACTCTCATTAACGTAGTGACTGAGCTATTTATAGATTCGCGATTGTGTACCATTTGTAATGAGTTGTTGTTACATAATTTCTTATTCTGAAGCTCCATTAGATTGTTATAAACATAGAGAGTGATTAAACAAGCAATACTTTTTTTTTCTGAAAGTCGTGCCGGATTATCCAGCATGCCTTAGGATGCTGGTTTAGAGGATGTTTATTGTACTACTGAGTACTTATAACTTACATTTTCTTTTAGAAAACACCTTTTTCTTTTCTATTTTTATCAGAATTTCAAGTAATCCGAACTTTTTGTAATCCAAACAGGCATCGGTCCCAATTAGTTGGGTTCTACTGTATATATATCTTTGCTTACTGCAATGTCCAGTTGTAGTATAAAAATAATAAGCATCAAATTGGTAAAAAGACTAAATTAATTAGAATTTATCACACAATTACTTTGGAATTCACAACTATTTTTCACTGACTGGCACACTCAGTGTGTTGTCCATGTCTTTAACCACTTGGCTAAGTCCACATGTGGTGTGTATGTGGTAGTAACCATTGAAACAAAAGTCGGTTTAGTCAATGACATACTCAAGGGAGTTGAAGGCTAAATTTTTATTAAATCATATTTCAAAGCTATTATTCGCTTTTTAATATAACATTTTCGAATAGCATTAAACAAAAAGTAAGAACGTATTTTAAGAAAAAACTCAGGCTTTACAAAATTTAAGTTATTGTTTTTTTTAAATTTTGCATTCACTAAAAATTATTAAAATAATATGGCATTAAATTGATTACCAATTATCCCAGCTTGTTATATATATATGCTCTGATTTTTTGTGACTTTCTTTTCATTAGTATGCATAGCACATTTAACACTACAAATGTGCCCCTTTTTTCTTTTGAAATATGTTCTTAAGTAAAATTCCTTGAGTAACAATGTGAATCATTTGAGAGCAATCTTAAGGGCATTCTCGAATTAAAACTGGCTGTTTTCTGGCACAGTCCTGAATTCATTTTTAACCTTAAAACATAAAATTGTCAGGTTCTCTTATTCAGAAACTATGAAATCAGATAAATTTTTCTTTTTTTTTTCTTATAAAGGCAAAGGATTTTTTTAGAAAATGTATTAACGTTGGTGTTTTGAACCTTTTTGTTTTTTGACATGACAGCCTGAAAAAGGCTGTCATGAGACATTAAATAATTAAAACTTTAGATATAGTACATTTATCAAAAAATGCTATTCAATTCCAAATCATTTCAATAATCATGCCTGCTAACTGCATTTTTTTTATATTTAAGAATAAGTACATGAATGTGCCAGAAAGTTCCATATTCAGTAGGGAGAGATACTTTTTGGAGGACCACTTTACTTAGTTAAGAACAGCTTCCAGATTAAGACCCAGATTGTACTTTATTATATAAGCAATTCCTATTATATTAAATAAATGAAATGATGTTTGATGAACATGATGTTTTAGTGTTCAAAGATAATTTTGTATTCAGTTATTAATATTTTTCTGTTTATTGTTACCCCAGTATGCTGAGAGTGAGAAAGCCATCATCAAAAAAGGGTTACAACAATGCTTAGAAGATTCGCCCATTGGCGAATTCCCTGCTAGACTTAGTATTTTACGTACATTCCTTCAAGAATTTAATCTTGGCTCTTCAACTAAGCAAAGCCGTAAGTTCTTTAATACATTTTTTAAGTATAAAATCCAATTTTATTGGTGTCTATTAATTATTAGAAATGTCACTTACATTTTATAAAATATGATGTTCCTTTTTAACACTTTCAAGATAAATTATTTGAAAACAACATTTAAACACACAATAAAACAAGCAGATTTGATCATACGTATACGTTTCGTGAGTACTAGGACTCACATCCTCAGTGTAAAAACTTTAAAAACAATATCCCCCCAACTGCATGTACGGTGAAAAAAACCCAAATGTCAAAACATAATACCAAAAGACCATCAAGTTCTAACAGCCAATGAAATTAATGCGGAAGTGAAGTGTCGTGACACAACACATACATCTCAACTTTCTGGATGGATTTGTTGTATCACGACACTTCACTTCCGCATTAATTTCATTGGCTGTTAGAACTTGATGGTCTTTTGGTATTATGTTTTGACATTTGGGTTTTTTTCACCGTACATGCAGTTGGGGGGATATTGTTTTTAAAGTTTTTACACTGAGGATGTGAGTCCTAGTACTCACGAAACGTATACGTATGATCAAATCTGCTTGTTTTATTGTGTGTTTAAACGTTGTTTTCAAATAATTTATATTTTCACACAAGTTCTGTACTTATTACTTTCAAGATAGTTTTAAAGTGTCTATGAATTCATTTGTTTGTCTGCTCTAATTCTCATAAATGTACTCTGTAATTTATATTGCTCACCCGCAAGAAAACTGACACATCTCGACAAAAGTAAATTTTACAGGAGAGGCAAATGAAAATTTGCATGATTTTACTGTATCATGAAATTAAAGCACTTAGCTCTGCATGTAAGAGTAAAAACGTGCATAAAAGCGTAAAACCCTTAAGAATGAAGACGTAGGATGAGGTTTGGAGGGCTGGGTAATTTTACCTCCCCACACAATCCACCCCTCTTCTGTGGTTACAAATGGACATATAGCGTAATAATGTGATTTTCCATATAACTACACTTATGAAACTGTTTGTATAGCAAGACGTACCTATGACACACGTATTAGTGGAATAAAATGCAAAATGAATTTTTGCGAGATGTGTCACTTTTCTTGTGAGTGAGCAATATGTTGTTAAGGTTTACTATGTAATGTATGGTATTGAAACTATAGTGTGTAGCATTTACACGAACACACAAAAGAATTCCATTACATTATATCTACGGGAAAAAATCTTTTGTGGTTTATTTTATTGATCTTACAATATTTAAAATATAAAATACATCTTTGATGTAGACTACAGTATGCAATCTGAGGAGTATAGAGTAAGTAGCATTTATATTTCATTTAGAGGTGTTATGTAATAACATCCTTTCCAATTAAAATTAATTTAAAAAACTATTTTAAAATATTTAAATTAAATCAAAAAACTTCTTTACTTTTAAAATTTAAATTCTACCTTTAAATATTCATTAATTTTCGTTAAGTTCGTTTTTCAGTTAAATTTCACTTTAAAACAATTTTAATTTAATTGCCATAAAAGATCGTCAAAAATTATCAATAATAAAATAATAAATCTTAAAATTAATACATTCTACCGTAATAGAATATTTTTATAATAATTTTCAAATCTAAAATTCATCATTTAAAGTCATTTTATTCAAACACTTCTATTACTCTGTGTGGCGTCGATTTTAAATCAGCCAATCAACGATGTCCGTTCCTAACGGCGGGTTTTTGATAGCGTCTGTTTGGGAATAGCATCGCTCTCTTCCTGCCTGGATTCTACCGCGAGCAGACGTATTCCGCTCTCGGCGGCTCCGCCTTTTTTTTTTTTTTCCTGGCATATCGGCGTCAGGCTAAACGGGTCCTTCGCTTGATATTGCCATTTTAATATCTTACTTAAAAATAACCTTAAAGTTAAATCTTTCATTTAAGAAAATTTTGTAAGGGCATTGGATCATTTACTTTTCACAATATCGTCTTATGTTGATCTGTTGTCACCGACGCTATGAAAAAGTATTGTCAAAATGATATGACGAAGAAGGGAAAACTTCAAGACGTGGATCAACGGTCTTCATAAAAAAATTCAAATATGTGCTGTTCTACGCCATCCGTCCTTTATATTGTGAATATGCAATTGTGAAAATATGTTTGGATCTACCATGTGTAATATTTGAATGATGCTATAAACAGGTATGAATTTTTACAGTTTATCTGGGCGTGGTTCAACAGGATTTCCGAGATCGTTTTTCCTTTTCGATATTTAAATCTTGCAGTAGTCATACTGTGTATTTCGACAAGAAAAGTTAAAAATTATTGTTTCTATGAACTAAAAAGCGAACTATGTGGTGGAACTTTTACAGCAGTGATCTATTAATTTGATTATTTTCATTAGAAGATCATAACGAATGACGATGTTGAAATGTCAGCATTAATCTATCTTTAATGTTGTTGAAGTAAAATTCTATGTACCTTCGATATTCTATAGAGTAAAAATTTAAATATATTCGAATATAATAATGAAACATTTTGATATTATAATTGTAAAGAACAGATGCATCTCGTTTTCTCTCCCACTCCCCCCATTTAATTAAAATAATACTTTAATAAAAGAATTTGTTTATTTAAATATATTTGTGTATTTTCCTGTGTTTTGATTTACGTGTCTCTTAATATTATCACAAAGTGCCAAATTAATTTATTACAATTATGTATTAAAGAATAATTAATTATAAACGTTCTAAGGTAAATATTTAACACTTGGCACAATTTAAATATGTACAACATGCAATTTTCAGGCAAGAAATATTTTCTTAGTTCAGGTGAGTCTAAGGTTTATTATTCATATTTTACCATGAAGTTACCAAGTTATATTTATTTACATCTCACATGCAATGTTTATTAACCACTAACGATCATTTGGCCATTATTAATAGTAAACCTATCTCCTCTCTAATTCATATTAAAAATCACACAAGATATTTATAACTCCTAATTTTAATTAATTTAAATTCCTTTTCTCCTTTCATCTTATTTTATTTAATTTCTTTTTTTTTCTACCTAACAAGAGGAATGCACTAAAATATTCCATTGCATTATGATATATGGGGAAAAATCGTTTGTGGTGCATTTTAATGATATGAATTATTCCATCATAATGAAATTTTAAAAAATCACTGGGGTGCAATACAACGTGTGTTTTCTGTAGATTATGGAGTGCATAGCACTTACAGACACCCAAAAAGAATTTGATTACCGCAGGGTCGAAATTAGCCTTTTTTGCACCCGGGGCAAACTTAGATTTTGGTTTTCCCCCCATCATTTTTAAAATGAAATATACAGTAGAGTCCGATTATCGGAGTTTCCGCTTTAACCGAGTTATTTTCTTCCGATGGACTTTTTACGACTGCTTTTTCATTTTCACTTAACACTTCATTTATAATGGCTGTTTCATAATAATGGAAACCATCAGTCCATCAGAAGAAAATGATCCATTCCAAAGGTATAATCCTTCATTTGGTGCCCCTTCGTTCTGGTGCCCGGAGCACATGCCTTTTCTGCTATGTATGCATTTTAAAACTTATCTCATTTTTAGTATATTAACCAGACCTGCCAACCTTTGAAAATAAGAAATCGTAGCGCACAAAATTAAAATTATTCTGGAGGTTGGTTGGTTGGTACGTTTTTTGTGTTTCGCAGCCATCTTTTGACATTCGTAAAAGGAATAAGGTTTCAGTCTGTCAACTCAATATAGTAAATTTTTTTCCTCTGAAAACTTTTACACACGATTTTTAGAGTTTCTTCTCGTTTCAAAACGTTCTTTTGACATTTGTAAAAGGAGTTTGGTTCCAATTTTTTAGCCCAGTGCAGTAAATTTTGACGAAATTCGCGATTTTTTTTCCCGCAATCATTTCAGGATATTCACATTTGTTTTCCCACAATCTTAATTCACATTTTTCTATCACGATTCTTTGTTGAAACCCGCACTTTTTACCACGAACTTTTGACAAAATTTGCAATTTTTACCACGATCCTTTGACGAATTTTGCGTTTTCTTTCCGCGATCTTTCGGTGAAATTTTTGTTTTTCTTACTGATCTTTCGATGAAATTTGCATTTTCTTACTGATCTTTTGGCGAAATTAGCGTTTTCTTTCTGCGATATTTTAACAGAATTCGCATTTTTACCACAATCTTTGGCGAAATTAATTTTCTTCTGCAACCAATTAATGAAATCGATTTGTTTTTACACGGTCATTTGTCGAAATTCGCGATAGTTTATCGCAACCTATCAACAACATTTTCGATATCTTTTCGTGACCAATTAACAAAATTCACTACCCGTTTCAACGACCTTTTGATGACATTTGCAATATTTATCCCTCGATAGTTTACCGAAATTCGTGATTTTTTGCGCAATCTTTAGACGAAATTCGCAATTTCTTTCTGAACTCTTAACGAAATTAGGGATTTTATTCGGCGACCAATTGAAGATAATTACTATTTGTTTGAGATCTTTGAAGAAATACCCGATATTTTTACACGGTCATTTAAAGAAATTCTCAGCTTTTTCCGCGATCGAATCATGAATTAATTTAGGGAAATTCCATAAAAGAAAAAAAATTCACGGACTTCCAAGAAATTTGAAAATATACTCGCAAAAGAATCATAAGTCTGTGGAAGAATTTGAGGGGGAAATACTGCACAGCATTTTTCATCATGCAGGACTTTTCTTTTCCGTGTGCAAATCGTGCGATTTTGCACACCATTTCAAACCTTGCCCCTCAAAGAACCACATACATACCTCCAGAAATTCTTAACATGGCACACCGTTTCTAAGGAAGGGAATTCCTGTATAAATATTTACAGAAACAATGTCCGAATTTTTGGACTAATGACCAATTTTTTTGAAATTTCGGAACAGAATTACTCTTGAAAAATATGTTGCGTGTGATAAAAATCGCAACTAGAAACAAAAAGTGTGTTTGTATTTTTTGCAAAAAATTCATAGTTTAAGACCAATTTTCGTAACATCGTAGTTAATAGGTCCAAATCATAGCAACTACGATTTTTTCGTAGCAGTTGGCAGGTCTGATATTAACCCCTTTGCAATGAGCATCTTTTACAGAATTTTTAATCTTTTATCACTGTTTTTTTAAAACAGAAGTTTTTGCCTAGATGAATCAGGAAAATGCCCAATAAATATGGTAAAATTTACAATAAAAAATAACTGGTGGAAATAATCACGAAATCTGAGAATCTTCTGTGTCACATATATTTGACGCTCACCCCCGAAGGGTTAATGTGTATAAATTCTGTAGGTTATGTACAGGGCTGCATGAAAGAATCTGCACACATTACCAGTTATGGACACAATTGCTGAAAATGGATTTTTACTGACTTATGCCTTTTCTAAATTGCTTATTTACATATCTCGTTTCATGCTATGAAAGAATGAAATTTCTTAATAATATTTTGTTAGTATTGGAAACTGTTTTATTATCTATGCCGGATTTTCCATTCTTGTTTTTTAATAATAATATGCATTTTATTTTATTTATCAGGATGTTATACTAATATGCTGTTTAATATTTATATATATAGGTCAATCTTCATTACCTGCAAATTTAAATTCAAAGCAATTTTAATTCTGTGATGTGTTATTTTTTACATTTTGTTTTGTAAAATGGAGCAATGTTTTCCATGGAGCAAGCATGGCTTTACTTCTTCCCAACCTAAACATAATGAAAGTAATTCAATTTTGTGGCAAAAATAAATAAATAAATAAATAAATAAATCCAAAGAGCAAAATCCTCATTCACATAACAACCCTAACATCCAAATAAACCTTTTTGGAATATCATTCTGTCCTCTTCCATATTTTCATCCACCAATTTTGATGCTTTATATTACTCACCTATTCAGAGATTAGAAAGATCATCTATTCTAAAGATAAATTTTACAGTATCTGTGTCCTGCAATTTATCTGTCAATCACCACTCCAATTTCCATTTTCCTCATTCCTTAAGAATTTCTTGAAAATGCACCCTATATGTTTTAAAGCATACCCTTTGGTCATGTTATTTCATGGAATGACTGAAATCAGTTCTCTCTAAATCTCTATTGATTGTTCACTCTGACATCATCTATTAAGACACAGTAAAATTTTCCTGCATACATCAAGTGTATTAAAGTCTGTATAATAACTTTAAATAATCAATCATAAACCAAAATAAGATGGTGACTTTTATATTTTAATATATATATGTATATTTATGTATATATATATTTATTTTTTGATTGTATGTTATTAACATATTTATCTAGGCTGTTTTATTTTACATTCATAATATTATCCAAAATTTAAAAAAAAAAAAAAAAAATCTGTTCATTCAGCCCATTTAACTTCTTAAGAAAAAGGTGTCCATTTATGAAATTTCCCAGTTTTGCAGGATGATGTATCTTATTGAAGCATTTTCACGTATTAGTATTTACATACATATACTCACCAAAACAATGTGTTATTCTATAAAATCTTTTTTATTGGAAAAGGGGAGAGGTGTCATGATACTGATGACATCTTTAGATGTGACCTTTGGTATCAATTATGTAAATTAAGATGTGTCCAATATTCAAATTTCTAACTTCAAATGTAGAGCAAAGTATAGCTTTAGTTTTTTGTTTGTTTTTTCCTCCTAAGAGGTGATGGATGATTGGTAAAGAATCTTTCTTTAAAAGTAATTATTTGCTTCCAGTTAACATTTTTTAAATGTATGATATCTTTTTAATAATAAAAATGAAATTTTCCCTTCTCATTTTAGAAAGCTATGCAAACATTCTGTTTAATATTTATACATATTATGAGCAGTTTTTACCTGCTATTGAAAAGGAAATCATTCAGTTAAGAAAACCTGTCGAGAAAGAACTTAAAGTAAGCTTGTGTCTTTATGTATAATTTCCTATTGCATGTATTCTAGCAGTAAAATAAACTTGAGTGTTTCTAATTTGTTTCTAATTTCTAGGATTTTGTAAAAATTGCCCGATGGAATGATGTTAATTTTTATGCTGTTAAAGCTTCTGTAGAAAAATCTCACCGAACTGTTCTTAAGCATGTTAAAGCTTTTGAGGTAGGTTTAGTTTATGCCACTTGATTTAAATTTAAAAAGAATATTACATATGTTTTATAATTAAAAACAAATATAAAAATGTAATTAAATTAATTAAACAGTTTAAAAGCACATAAAAATCTTTAAAAATGAAATAACATTAAATGTTTTGAAAAGTTTCTCATCAGAAATGTAAATAAACATGAATTCACGAAAGAGAACATAAATTCAATTTGCAGTTGAGAGCATATCTCACAAACAATTAAACATGAAGATGAGTATTTAATCATTCTTTATTAGTAAATAATATCTAGTCTTCATAATGATTAGATATCGGTGAACAAAATGATGCTCCTTCCAGTGAAAATGCTGACCTTCTTCCTCCCTCTTTATGGTTGAAGCTATATAATCTCTTTCTCTTCTCCCCCTCTCCCCCTTTTTTTCAGTTTTCAAATCTTGAAACAAATTTGGAAATTTGACAATTTTTTTAAATATTTTTCTAAAATTGTTACTTATTCATTCTTTAGACACACAAATAAAGACCAAAATTCAGTTTAATTATTACACTTTTATTAATTCAGAATTTTCTACTGAAAATACTGTTTAATATCAAATGCAATTTTTCAACAGTATGCTAGAAATGTAATCTGGTTTCTTCCTGCAGTTTCTTTCAAAGAGTCATACCCTATTCAACTTTTTAACATTAAATTTGTAGATAAAAGCCTGTATTGCACAAGATATTTGAAAAAAAAAAGTGTTCTTTAAGTTTGTTTTTATATTTTTTCATACTTTATAGTTTATATGCGAGTAAATACTCATGCATGATACTTTATTTATAAAATAATACAGTGTAAATAATATATATATAATAAATATTGCAGTTTCTTACAAAATTTTACCTATGCAACTTACAAATTTGACTTACATAAAATTCCAGTTATGTAAAACTTTACGGAACGCATTACTTACGTAAGTTGGGGGATGCCTGTACTTAGATTAAAATTCAATTGTATTAAACTTTAACTCATTGTTTATTTTTATAGGTCTTACGGGAATAATAACTGAAAATAAATATGGATTCAAACATGGGCGTTATTGTCGATTAATATGTTACAAACAAATATAAAAGAGCAAAAATTATTTTCTTACTAGACTATTTTTTTTAACCAAAGGCGAATCTTTGAAGCACAATCTACTTGTTAAAATCCTATTTTAGCACTTGTGATAAGTATATCATAATCTGTCCTTCTCGTTAATATCAGAAAAATAAACTATCCTTATTAATATTTGAGTAAAATATTATTAGCAAAGAGTAAAGAGAAACATAAAATAATTATGCAACGCCAGCCATATTTGTTTATACTTTACAAGTTTCTTTTTTTTTCTGATAATATGTATTATAAAACATAGTGATAAAACATAATTTAAAACCTCACTAACAGCAGGTATAATAATCTCTTATCATAATAAATTTTCTGATGTATCTCGAGCATCCAGAATTCCTTCATCTCTCTGTATTACAATAAAAACATACATGAAGTCAGAGACAAAGCATGTTAGTGCGGGATCAAAGAAAAATTCCAGTGTTGCTAATTTAGCTGTTTTTTTTTTTTTTTTTAATTATTATTATTATTCAAATATCTACCACTATTTCTGATTAGTAATATTTGTTTTAATTAATTTGTTATTTTATGAAGCTAATATTACTATTCAGAAACAATGGTTTAAAAAAAATCCGTTAAATTGGTATTAATGGAGAAGAGAGAAGGAATTCGTATCTTGATCTATAACTTGACGTCTTAAACATGATTTTTGTCTCGAAGGATAATGAAAATGTGTTGCATATTAAATGGGATTGTGCAATAACCGTTCACATATTAAACGTGATATTTTTACATTAGCCTTATGGGCGATGTTCAAGGGACTGAAAAAAATCTGTGTATTAACCATGAACATCCTAACTGGATTCGACTGTATTAGAAATTAGTTATGCATTTGTTTATTTTTCAGAGTGCTCTCTTGAAGCCAGCTAAGACAGTTTTCACTCTTCCGTCAAAGAAAACAGATGATGATCAAAAACCTTGGTTTCTTGATATTAAGAAAGAGGATTACATTTATAAATTGCCAAAAGTAAGAAAAAGTTCTTTTCAGATTCTTTTGACATAATTTTAATTTTAATAAATTTGTGTCCAAATATACAATGGGTGGTGCAAGAGGTAATTTTAGACTTATAGTATGTTTGTTAAACAATCCAAGATTTAAAAACTAGATATCATATTGTAAGTACTTTAAAAATAAGACAAGCATGCTTAAAAAAGCTATTGTTACATGAAAATAGAATCCTGAATCTAGTTGGGTAAGCCAGTTTTATCTGAACCCAATCTGACCTGCTGGTCGAGTTGATGCTAATTTATTTTCTTTACAAATTGAGTTATAAATTACAGTCTAAATTAAATGCTTAGAATATGGAATTACTTCAGAAAGATTTAACTTTTGAAGTTTTAAGTGTTTTATCTATTTTTGAAACAATAATAAATGCAAAAAATATTGGACTCCAGAAAAATAGCATAAAGTATAACAAAACGCAGAGAACAATCATGTGTGATTTATTGAGACATATGATGATAAAAAAATAAATAAAATAAAAAAGACCTCCATGATTTCTTCCTTTTCTTTGCGAAATGGATGTATTTAGATTCATTCATATTTTCTCCTTGATCTTTTTCAATGAAAAACGTGGTTGCACAGTATCTGGTGATTTCGATTTTCTGAAATAATAATAACTTACGGAACTTATAATAATAACTTACCCTTGCAGCTCAACCTGCCCTATTTAAATGATAGCAGTTTCGTAAGTCCCATGAGTAGTCCCAAAAACTATTATTTTCTGTTTTCAATGCTTGATCTCTGAAAAAATAACTCTGTATTTAAAAAAAAAAAAAGAGGACTTTGAGGACAATACAAACTTTCCAAGTTACAGAATAAAGGTAATTTTTTTTTTTTTTTTTTTACTATATGTATATATATTTTTTTAGATTGCTGATGCCATCAAAAATCATTTTTATATGAAATATAACAATAATGTATTAAAATAAAGTTTTGAAATTTATTAAAAACGATCCTTTCATAATAGCTGCATGCCATTACTTTATAGCTGAAAAAATAGATTTCTTTACTTACCTTTTGTTTCTTTTTGTTGCCTTTTTGATTCTAATAAATTCAGTGCTTTAAGCGCATAGTTCCATTGCATGTCTGTTAAATTTGTTTTATTTACTATATTATTTTATTTATTTATTGGTGAAGTTTTAATTTCATTATAGAATATTCAGCAGAAGCAAACTCAGATCTACTTGTATTATTTTAAGTGCAAATGAGTTAATTTTTTATAATCAAACTGTATGAAATAGATAGATCTAAAAAAATCATGCTTGAAATCTTTATTCAAAACCATAAAAAATCAGTAAATTGAAATACAGTTTTCAGACAAATTGCATTTAAAAAATAATTTTTCTTTACTATTCGACCCCAGTAGCAGAAAATAATCTCCAGGTAAAATATTTTACAATTGAAGCATTAATTAATCAAACAATCACTTACCTTTGACGTTATTATGCAATTTATTTATTTTACCAATAATAATCTTAAGTTTTTGTATTAAGTAATAGAGAGCTAAATATAATATAAAGCGAAATAAAGGTTCAATGGAAAAATAATCTGCAAAAGAGAAAAGAAAATCTGTGACGCCCATCTCCCGTCTCAAACTTTCTGCTACCGGGTATTCAACAATATAAAACTTTAAATCGTCCAATGTTTAGAAGTTTAAAAAATAGTAATAAAAGCGAAATTAATTGGTCAGGCTTTGCCACCATCTATATAATATAGATATTGATTATTGTAGATCAGGGACCTCAACATCATTCTACAAGTCACATTTTCATTTTGAGTATCATTTCAAATATACAAGTGTCCATATAATAGCAAGTTGAAAATCCTTAATGATAGAATAATGCTATAGCTCGTGCTTTTGTAATCTCTGTTCAATAAAATAAAAGCATTTCTTTAATTTTTGTATGACAATTAGTATTGTATATCATACTATCAGTGCTTGCATCACAAATTATCTCAATTCAGGCTTTATAAATCATTTACAGCAACATTTTCTCAGTCTTCAAGTACTTGTATATTTACAACCACTTATTCCTATGGTAAAGTTCTATATGTGATTTGTGTTTAAACTATATCTGAAACTTTTTAAACCACCTTCTTGATCTTTCTTTGAAATTTGTCATTTTATTAATTTCCTTCTTCTTTACTACTTACTAAAATGTAAACCTAAAGAATTAAAAGTGTGCGAAGCTGTAAAAACTCTTAACCAACAAGTATAAAGACCTGAAAGAATGATTAAAAAATATGTTTAACTTTTATTGTATAGGTGTTTCCCTTCTTTATATTTAATGTAAATTATTTTCAAATTATTGTCAACTTTTTTTTTTTTATTTTTTTTATTTTTAGCCAGCTTCTCTAGAGTATTTATATACATTCTGTTTGAATTATTATATTTTTATAGATTTCAATGATATTGATTTGCAGGTTAGATCCGAATTTTTCAAAGAAAGGAATGAACCATTTTTCCAAAAGTTTCCAAAATATCAGAAGAAAGTTAAAAAGATTGCCAAAGGAATTGGGGAAAATTTCCCAGTTGCTGGTTATGTAAATACTCTGAATGATTTTTGTGGTAAGTGTTCTTTAAAGTCGCAAACTATACTAGAATTTTATTTTTTAAGTCATGTGTGGCATTTCTTTACTTAAATTAAATTTTGCTAAAATTTATTTATTCGATAGGCTCTGTCCTACATACAGTTTGATATATAAACAATGAAATTTACATTAATGTTCTCACAAAAAATTTAAGCCACTTATGAATACTTGAAACAGTTGTAAAATATATTCTGGTACCAATGTACTTCATCATGAGTACCTACAGGAGTCGTTGTGCTTCTGTTTATCTCAATCAGATTAGTAGGGTTGAATGAGTCAGAGTGCTTCGATGTTTAAGCAGCAAGGAATTCTTTATGAATTCTGTAGCATTGGGATGGTAGAGCAAGCCAGGG
The DNA here is from genome assembly GCA_963932465.1 of Maratus speciosus. Taxonomy (NCBI): domain Eukaryota; kingdom Metazoa; phylum Arthropoda; class Arachnida; order Araneae; family Salticidae; genus Maratus; species Maratus speciosus. Next base: position 94,168,325 of record OZ010799.1, read on the forward strand.
ATCGTGGGGAAGGATGGAAAGGCCCCAGAGCCATACATTTTTTTTATATATATATAAATTAGTTAAATCCAAAAATAAAAAGGATAGGAATCGAAAACGTTAATAAAAGTAGAGGTTGGCACAAATTTCGAAAAGAAAACGGCAAGGATTTGACGGCTAACTTCATCAGCCAATGAGGAAGCGAAGTGCATCGAATCAAAACTGCCGAAGAAAAAAAGGTTAAGGTAGTAAGAGGATGACAGCTATGTCAGATTTCACGTGACGAGCGGGTCGGGATGGGAGAATCTCAGTCGAATTTGACGGCAAACTTCAGCAGCCAATGAGGGCGCGAGTTGCGTCGAATCAAAATCTGTCGTTCTGAAAGAGATGCAGGAGGTGACCGGGGGTTTGGGGGATACTGAAAAATCAGAAAGAACATGAAAACAAGATAATTTTTGGTAGGAAGTGGATTTTTACCGTTGCCAAATGTTAGGCAGGGACGATGTCGATAAAATAGTATTAAAAATAAGAGAATAGAGTTTAAAATAAAGGGAAAAAATTTACAAAACAAGGTTAGAATTTAGAAAAACCTCAACGATGCGTTTAAGGTGGTTCTTGCCTCCTTCTTTTGGAAGGTGGTGCAAAACCGTCATCTCGACTAAGGATGACAAGCGGTCTTTTTTTACCGACAGAATTATTAATACTGTAAGTTTTAATTGACCGCAACGCTTCGTTGGGTATCAGAATACGATCTCTGTGGAAATTTTGTGCAAGTTTTTTAATAACTTGCAAAATAGGTCGAATATTGAGATCGTTGTGAATGACATCGTTCCAGACAAACAAGGTTGCATTTACAGCCTGTCTTAAAATAGTATTTTGCAGAATTTGAAGTCTTTGCCTCTTAGTTTCGCAGACAGATCCCCAAACCACTGACCCGTAAGTCATGGTGGATCTGATAAAGGATTTATAAAGCAATAACTTGTTGGAAAGTGACAGACAGCTATGTTTAGCTAAAAAAGATTTGAGGGAGGACTTGGCAGCAGTAGTCTTAGAACATACATCGTGAATTTGCCTTGTCCAGAGTAATTTAGAATCCAGGTAAATTCCTAGATATTTATAATCGTTGACCCAGGGTATATCTTCGTTATTAAGAGAAAGATTAATGTCTGGGGTGATAGATTTTTTAGAGAAAATCATGGCGGCACTTTTTGCGGCGTTGACTTTAATACGCCATTTCCTGAGCCAGATAGAAAGAGCCTGGAGATGGATTGGAGTTGGTTAATCACAATGTTGAGTGAAATGTTTCTGTAGAGGATGGCCGTGTCATCCGCATATAATGCTAAGAGGATGTTGGGAATTTTGGGTATATCGTTGATGTATAAGTTGAAGAGCCAGGTGCTGATTAGTCCCCCTTGGGGTACGCCCGCCTCGATATTGCGAGAAGAGGAGATAGAATGGTGTACTCTGACAGAAAAGGATCTATTTTTTAGGTACTTATAGATAATCAGAATTAATTGAGGGGGAACTTTAAGAAGAATTAATTTATAGATTAGAGCTTCATGCCAAACTCTATCGAATGCTTTTGTAATGTCTATGAATACTACACCAGTTTTTTGTTTACTGAGGAAACCCTCATGATTGAGTTCAGTTACTCTCCAAAGCTGGTGCTGCGTAGACAACTTGGGCCGAAACCCAAATTGCTCCGGTATGATAATCGAATTGGTAGTAACGAACTCTTTCAGACGGTTTGATAATATGTATTCATAGACTTTAGAAATACAAGAAAGTAGAGAAATAGGACGAAAGCTAGAAGGAGCGTGTCGGTCCTGCCCATATTTTAGGATTGGTACAACCAGCACTTGCTTCCAGCAGTCGGGAAACATGCGTAGATTAAGCATAGTATTGATTAGGATAGTGAGAAAAAATATATAATTTATGGGGAGATATTTTAGCATGTTAGTATAAATGCAGTCGAGGCCAGGCGATTTGTTCTTTTTCAGATATATTCTGGTGATTTGTACTTTTAAAACATTGCTTTTCACTTGTCCTGTATTCAGCATAAAATATTTTTGTGCAGTCCTGTATTCAGCATAAAATATTTTTGTGCATTTATCTTAATAATAAGTTTAATATTTATGCAGTATAGGTGGTGCATATGCTTGCATTTTATTTATGATATTGTAATTTCAATTGTTGCAATATAAAAATACATGTTGTATGACTTGTATGAATGAATGTTGTATGAATTATTTTTAGTAAATATTTAGTATTTCTTAAAGCTGGTTTTACTATACAAAATAATTTTGAATGAGTGCTTCTTGAATATTTAAACAGTCCTATCAATATATATATTTAAAATTTAAAAAAAAACTAATTTAACCTTAATATAGAAAAATCTTTCATTGATGTTGAAAGTTATTTAGAAATTTATTAAACTCTTATTGCATGTATGCTTATTATATTATATTCATTACTTTTCTGTTTAGCATCTTATGTTGCTTATTAATTGTTATTAATTTTCACCATTTTTTTCATTTTATGTGCATATATTTGCTGGCACTGATTACCATAAAATATATACTTTTTTCCGAATTCATAAATACAAATTTATATCATTACTACTCTTAATGTACTGTTCTTTTGTATATGAAGATTCAGGGCTGTCCCAACATTGCACAGAGCCCTGGTGAAACAGTTAGGGTGTTCAATGTATACTGAAATATTGGAATAATAAAATATGTCAGGGAATAAATTGTAGTGATCGTTGTATATATCATTGAATAATATATAAGTAATAAAATGTGTAAAAAATACAACTATTTTCATATTTAATGTGCATGATTATTTTTAATTTCCCAAAATCTTCTGTCTTTTACGATATTTTAAATATTTATTTTTTGCATTCATGGTTAATTTTAAGATAATCAAATCTGTACACTCTCCGAGAATTATATCAACTCTGCCTGTAAGAAATAAAATTAATATTAACTTTTTTTCACAAAGAATTATTTTATACAGAGGAAACATTATTTCGAATTGTATAATTGTGTAATATGATTCCCAAGCCCTTAAGATCCCAATTGGAATGGCGCCCTGAGCAGCCTCGTGTGCCCAATAGTTGCACCGGCCCTGTAAAGACTTGCTAATGACTCTTGAGCATGCTTACATTTCAACTCTCAATTTGTTTCAGCTTGATTGGTAAAATAACCATGAACCTCTATAAAAATCACAATTGCCATAAGATGCGAAGAATTTTGTGATAAATTGGTGCTTTAGTATGATCACAAAATAAAAGTATTTTCCACCAATTGTAATTTTCAATATTTAATTGTTGTCGCCAAAAAAATATACTATTTTTATCAAAAATATTAAATATAAAAAAAATTTTGATAGTTTTCTGATTCAGAAAAAGTAGGCGAGGGAGAGGTTCCCTGCCACTGCCTTATACATTTAATAAATTTATAGTAAAGTCACATCTATCTAATTATTTCTTTTGATTTGTTAAATTTTATGTAGTCTTAATTGATTTTACTATGAAAATGAAAGATTCATATTTTCTGCAATTCATAATTCAAACATGACAACTATAAAGTTTAATAAATTTTTGGAACAGAGCATGATAATTATGATAATATTTTATAGCATTAATAATAATAATATATAATCTCATCAATTATGAATTCTGTAAAAAAAAAAAAAAAATGTTTACTTTCCCATTTATTGATTTCAGTTACTTTTTAAAAACTTTGGCACCTTTTGATGCTTTTAACTTTAACCCTCTGAGCGGTTTGGACGTATTTTTTCGTTTTCCAAAAACGACATAAATCTGTTGTAGAAAAAAATATATTAAACAGAATTGTATTTAAAAATGTAATATCAAATAAAGGGTATAAAGTGTATTTTATATAATATAAAAAGTATATATAAAATTAAGCATAAGTGTATTTTAATATAAAGTGTATTTTAGAAACAAACAGGGAAAGAAAATTTACATTAAGATTATTTTTATAAGCATTTTTATGAAAATGCAGGAAAGCCCTCAAGATGCTCGGAGGGTTAAATGTAATCATGCTATGACATATCATTTAATACTGTGTTCTGTTATATTTCCTTAAACATTCATCTGTTGTGTATTACTTTGTAATTCTCTATTATTTTTATGCTTAATGTTTTCATATGCATCTTTTCAGGAAACATTATTGAGGCTCTGGAAAGTGCTACGATAGAAGGGCAAAAGGTTCATATTGTTTTACTCTCTAAAAATATTTTTTTCTATTTAGAAATACATATATGTCTGTGATGATTGGGAATTTTTAGAATGTAGAATGTGTTTTTTAATCTACATCAGTGAAATACTTTAGAAATTCTTTTAAACTTTTACTCATGCTTTACATTATTTAAACATACTAAAATACAGTTCTCCAAATTAGGACTCACAGTAGCAAGCTTACGGTTTATGTTCAGTCCAACAGACCGATTTTATCTTTTTTTTTTTTCCCCATAATATAAAATTATTTATTACAGGAAAAATATAATATTGATTCATAAATCCATACTCATGAAATAGAAAATATTATTATTGTAATTGATGAGATTTATATTGTTGGGGAGTATCTTTTTTTATCCCCCCACTTACTATAATTGGCAGTGTATATCAAGTTTGTTTACTAACAGTTATTAAAAGGGATTTAAGTTACTCATCATTCAATTTGGTTTTAATATATATATTTTACTGTAAGTTTTTCCATGGAAATTAAAAAGCCATTCATCATATTTGCTTTCAAAAAATTGCAATACTTGCTGCACACTAGGTTTTGACACATTCAATTTTTGGAAATGGTCACTATGGAGCTTGAACCAAAGAATTTAGAGAACCCTGCATCGGAATAGAATATTTTCAATATATATACAGTAGAACCCCACTAATCTGAAATTCCAGTTAATCCTAACCGATTTTATTTTCGAAAATTATACTTGAATAGATTAACTGAAAAGATTAACTTACAAAATTTTCTGGATTCAGGATGAATGTCGGGAAAAACGTATAGAAGTTAGAATTAAACGAAAAATGGCAGTAAAACACGTTTTTTAATTCTTGAAGCAGCTTGAATAGAATTAAAAAAAATAATAATGTAAAAGTACAACATATGCACACAAATATAAAATGAAAACACACACTGTAGGCTTACTCGTGGAAGCCATCTTTAAAAAATCTCGAGTCACTATAAAATTCTTTTCTAAAATCCAAAAAGTATTTAATTCAGATGATAAAAATTTATTTTTCCTTTGAACAGTTTGATTTCGCAAATTATCTACAGAAATGTTTTTTTCTCTTCCCCTCGTCAACGTGGTGACTGAGTTATTTATAGATTCGCGATTTTGAACCGTTTGTAATGGGTTGTTACGTAATTCCTCATTCTGAAGGTTCATTAGGTTATTATAAACTATTGATGCAACGAATAGTGGTTTGGCCGAATAACCGAATACCGAATATTCGGCCGCCGAATAATGAACTTATTTTTGCCTAAAAACAAAATATAGTATGCACTACATGCACAATTCTTGCATATTTTACAATTAAAATGTATTGTTTTCTTTTTAAAAAATTATTTATATACAAATTTTTAATTTTTTAAAGCATTATTTTACTCTAAAAAAATATTCGGCTATGTTCGGCCTAAAAATTGCCTCAATAATATAATTCAGACATCCCCCCCCCTCCCCCCCCCCCCCCCCAAAAAAAAAAAAAAAATTCTTAGCAAAAATTCCTCATCAGGTACTGTCTTGTTAGATTTTAACAATATTATGTGTGTTGTTGTTACATTTTAAAATAATGACAAAATTTTAAAAGTACTAGGAAACATAAGTTTCAGCTTTCAGATGAAATAAAATAAAAAATAAGAAATCTTAATATCTTAAGAAAAACCACTGATAGAAAGGGTGAAAGGAATATCCTCTAAAATGGTGGAAAGAAATCATTGTAGACTTTATAAAGCTCACAATTAACAAAATTTTTATTTATCTTTATTATTTTTTTCTTTGCTGTCAGCAGTGAAGCCTCTATAGAAAGTGCCCCTCAATGTGAAGAAGTAAAAGAAATTAGTAATTTTCTTTCCTAGCCACTACTAGAAAGACAACAGTGTCCTTTGGAGTGGTGGGCGAAAAATTCGGAAGACTTTCCAAACCTTTCGCAATTACCCAAAAAGTACTTTTCTGCACCAGGAAGTACCATATATAGTGAGAGATTATTTTCAGAAGCAAGTAACATTTACGAAAAAAAAAAAAAAAAAGAGACTATTACCTGAGAATGCTGAATTATTATTTCTGCATCACAATCTACTTAAATGTTAAACTTCCCATTATGATAAAAAAAAAATTTGAATTAGCTTGTACAGCTGTATTAAAACAATTTTGAATAGATTAATTTTAAATTTAACAGATTATGTTAGCTTATTACAGATACTTTTTTTACTTACTGATACAGCATAACATTTTTTTAACATGATTCCTAAATTAGCCTCTTATATAAAAATGGGTAGATAAAACCCATTCGGAGTATGAAAGCTAATGGAAAAAAAAGTGTTAGTTAATTTCAAATGAAATTTTCATTATATATGATGAATATAAATTGTCAAATTAAAAAGTTATACTGTGTAAATATAAAAACATTTATTACAGTATTATTCGGCCAAGGCCGAATAATGGACTTGATATTCGGCCGAAGCCGAATATTTGGCAGACAGGCCGAATGGGCCGAATATTCGTTGCATCTCTATTATAAACATCAGGAGTGATTAAACAAGGAATACTATTTTTTTCTGAAAGTTGTGCTGAATTATCCAGCACATCGAACCTTGGGATGCCGAATTAGATGATGTTTACTGTAATGTACAACTGAATACTTATACATTTTTTTTAGCACGTATCCTTTTAGGTAGATTTTGTAAGAAATACTACCTATTGCAGTCGTTACCATGGTACGACTTTTGAAAAATTCCTTCATAACTTTTCATTATATGACCCTAGGAACCCAAAACCACCCCCACTTAAAAAGTTTATATATATATATATATGTATATATGTACTAAATTTAGTCTGCACGATAAAAGTCTCAATTATGCACGGATCGTTTTCAAACTCGCCAACAACTTTGAGATGACTAATATCTCGGCGGGGATTGAAAATGGGCAAAATCGGCCCAAGGGAATGGAAATGGGGGGGGGGGGGTAAAAATTTTGAATACCGTCTTATCAAGATTCTGATAAAACCAGCTCTTACACAACAATGACAGGAAAAAATAAATATTTTTCGTTATAGCAGTTGCCAACAATTAAAAAAAAAACAATAAAATTTTCACCACAACAATTGCTTTTGTATTGCAAGATTTTCACGTGAAAAAATAAATTAAATAAATAGTTTGACAAATTGAAAACAAATTGAATATTACGTCATAAGTTTTCTAGAGCAAGATTTCAGCATGGAAACTCAAAATGAAATAAATAGTTTGACGATATAAAAAATATATATATATTGCGAAATATTAGAAATATAATGGACCTCAGCAGGTGAATATGTAACGTCATGTCAGTTTGAAGAAACGTATTAAAACATGATAAAAAACAGACTATGGAAATATTAACATATTTTAACAATTTGAGGTTCTCTGAATTTGTTTTAGCCATTTTTAAATCTATCCCATATACATGCGTGTGTGTATTGGTGTATATTAGAATTTTCACAAAATGTTTAGCTCCCTAAAGTGCATTCTTAGTGAAGGAACTGGGTTTATCTCTAATCCTGATTTAAGTTTTGTTGGTGAATTTAGTACTTAACATCGAAATCTACCTCCGCCTGTAGGCCAATGCCGGCAGGGATTTTTTTTTTTTTCTATTTTATCTGAATTTTGTTTAATCCGAACAGGCACCGGTCCCAGTTAGTTCGTATTAGCTGGGTTCTACTGTATTATGATGTTTATTTATGTGTTTTATTTTAATTATTTATTTATTTATATTTTTTGACTAGTCATATTTGGAATGTGTCATCTAAAAGAAATAATTTTCTGGAATATAACACTTCAAAAATTCATGAATGAATTTTCAAACATGTAAACATTATTCTTCATGTAAGTTTACAAATGTACTAACATAATTAGACAGTCAAATTTCTATTTAACAGAGTTGTTAAATCCTTCAAAAAAGGTTCATTATATGAAAAATTCATAAATAGAGATTCACCTTTCAAGTACATTAAACTACATAAAAGTAAATTTTTAATTAATAAAAAAAGAATCTCGAATCCAAATTCATAAGTAATTAAAAAAAAAAAAAAAAAATCCACTATTTTATCTTGCATTGTGTGTATTCATTTCAAAACTTCTTCATTCACACCTTCATAGATGCATGATTTTAAATGTTTTGAACAAGAAGAATTTCATGAATCATAATTATCTAATATGATATCTAATCACAACTTTTCATTATGGTTGATAAACAATTTGATGAAATATGAAATTTTAAAATCATATCCTTATTCTTCATACCTTTATCCACCTAATTAACCACTTCACTGATGACGGGTATAGGGAAACAGTGCTTTTACCCTCGACTTATCTTGGGGCAAATGTTGAAGTGGTTAAAAAAGAAATTTTTTTCTTTAATACTCAAACAATTTTGCGTTGATCTTTCCCAAATAAAAGAGCCAAAATGACCAACTAAAAATCTTGAAAATAAGTTCAAGGACAGCTCTATTCAGAGTGAACAGAAAAATGTTTAATTCTCTGTTTAATTAAATAATGTATTAATTGGTAAAGTAGATAAATATTACACTCTTTGGATGAAGTGCTAATAATGGCACTGTGATTTTATAACTTGCAGTGGTAGGTGCTTAGTAATACAAGTTCAAGTTCATTGAGCATAATGAAATGTGTAAAAAGAAAGAATAAAATGTCCAGAAATATTTTGAGAAAAAGGTAGAAAAAAATTTTAGATCACAAAAAAGACTTCATTAAATAGAGGACGCACTTCGTTATTTAAAGGTTATTTTAAGGGAATTCTAAAAAAAATGTTCTTTGTTTTCAGGAAAAGTTTATAAAATAAAAGAATTTGCAAAATAAGGGTTTGTTAAAACAAGGTACGACTATATAGTAACCTGAAACAAAAAAGCATAGGTGTAATTCTGACATTTAAAAGTAATACAGAGGGTGTTTACACATTTTTGATTTTGACTTTCTGTATAATTTAAACTTAAATAAATTAAAAAAAAAAAAAAAAAAAACGTGTCATCAATTTGGAGTAGGGTTTTATTATTCTCTGTGTTAAAAATATTCTTTGTTTTAAAATACTGCTGGAAAATAAACAATGGATCGAAGGCTATGTATTTGCACTTTACGAAGAGAAGTAAGTACTCTTATTTGATTATTAAGAAAAAGTATAAAAAACATGGTTTTAATATTTCTACATGTAAAATAAGTGACATAATTAATAAAAAAAGGAAAGAAATGTCAATTATTTGTATGTTTATTGTATGTAAAGTTGCATCTCATGTCTTAAAAGAAATCTAATTTCCCCCCAAAACTATCACAAAACCGTTAATCCTTTCAAGGGCGGTGGTCACACTGCGTGACCACCTAATTTCAATTAAAAACTCACAAACAGCACAAAGAATATTTTAATAAAACTTTGCTTTTATAATGAAAGTTTAGAAAACCAAGATTTTATTTTCTAAGAAATTCATTTGTAAATTCTGTTGTCAGTCAAACTTTTCATCATTTTACGAACAGAATTTTTCTGTGCCTGGAAGGGTTAAACATCACTATAGGAACTGTAAACTAAATTAAAAAACTAATTTAATTCTAATCAAAAGAACAACAAAAAAAGCTTGATGTTCACTGCCTAATGTATAAACATGTTTCTCTCATATTGTATGAAAATTATTTGGCAGGTAGAAAATAAAAATATGTAGTTACAGTTGATGAGGCCTGTTAGATATTTTATCTGATTGAAATAGAAAAAGACTGATTTACAAACAAAAAAGAAGAGAAAAGACTTAAAATGTTGGTTCAGAGAAAACAAGGAAAGTTTTCTAAAGGTTTTATAAGGTTATTGTGTTAGTCTCTTATAACAAAAAACTTAAAATAAGAAAAGTAGGAAAAGATGTCGAAATTAACTTGAATTACTATCAGAAATTTATTTTAACAGTGTTTTCAAAGAAAACATTCCATCGCTTTACCCAAATAATCTTCATTGTGTTAAGTTCCATCGGGATAAGGTTACCAGCGATACTTCTAAATCCACTGTTATATTTTTAATAAAAGAGAGAAATGAAACTGGAATTGAGACTATGCCATTTAAATGCAACACACCCAAGTCCAGTGGTGTAGTTGTAAAAAAAAAATAGAGGGTATACGTCCTAAGCAGAGGGTGTACTTTCAAGGCAGAGGGTATCTCTAGTGTATATATACTATAGCTTTTTTGAGAAACAGAGGATATACGGTGTTCCTTTAAAAAATCCAGAGGGTATATGGCGTATACCCTCCGCTACATCCCTGCCCAAGTCCCCCAATGTATCTCTTATGGATTACTGCACATTTGAGCTTTTAAAACAAGCTCTTTATAAGTGGCCTCCCAAAACATTGGATGGACTCTGGAAGATTGAGGTTGAGGAGTGGAGCAAAATCAACATTGATATTTTAAGAAAAGCTCTTTTATCGTAGAAATCACAATGTAATATGATAGTTCAACAAAATGGCTATCAGACTGAACATATTAGAAAATAAAATTCTTAGTTTATATGTTCCTTTATCAAAAATCATTAAAAAAATGTGTGGATACCCTCTGTATTTTTATAGATCTATATTTTGAAAAACTTTTATTTCAGAATTTAAAAAATAATAAAACTGTTAATTTATTATGTAAAACTTGATTTGTTTAAATATATTTCAGGCTGTTTGCACAAGGTCAAGAGAGAAAAAGCAAGCATTGCTCAAAATTCAAAACAAAAAACAGATGTTAGCTACATTATTTAAAAGTCTTAAATCTATTGGTGAGTTATGCTTTATATCATTCTATTTTATGAGGTTGTCTTTTAAGAATTTTTTCCTGACCAAGTTGAAACTCTCTCTGAAAGGAGGATAAAAAATTTGTTCCTTTTTATTAATTTTCTTCTTAGTTTAGAATTTCTCTTATTTCTTTTAAAATTCTTCTAAATAATAAGAACAAACATGTTCATCAGTAATTATAAGCTAAAAAAAAAAGGAAGATGATGCTCAACTAGATCTTGTAACATTCAGTATCGCTTTCCCTTTGGAAATATCTTTGCTTCTAAATGTCATATAATTTCAATCTTTACTTGATCGGGCAAAACAAAAAATGTACTTTCAAATAAAGTTTCCTTGGAAAATGTAAATAATTTACTGATTTTGTATGATTTAAAAAATAATAATAATAATAAGCATGTATTTTTGAAGTGAAAACTTCTTTAGGCGCGTTGAGCTTTTTTTTGAGATGGGGAAAAACCACTGATTTCGAGACACTGTAACATAACCGACATGCTAGCATTTTGACACATAGACACTAGCGCGCCAAGCGGTGAATGACAGGAACTTTTCCCTCTTCAGCTCAATCCGCAAAAGAAGAAGGAAGCTAAAACTCACTTTTTCTCCTGGCGTATTGCTAAAACAAATTATTATTTTGTTTTTCGTCAGTTAAAATGATTTATACCGTATTCGTGACCTACCTATTTCGTGTAACTAGAAACCGATAACGCTGTATTTTATCGTGTTGATGGTCTGGTCAATGACCAACAGTATTGGCGGGAATTTCGATTACGGAAGATAAAATACGGAGCACAGATGTCAGATACGCACTTAGGTACCTAATTGACAGCAAAATGGCGTTACTTTATTTTACAAGGTAACCCGGCTACTGTTACTTATTTATTAATAAATTGTTCATTTACTTTTTTTTTTTTAATGTACAATTGTTTTGTTCTATAGTTATTAATGAAATTACCGTTTATTTATTGTTGTTTACTTTTTAAAACAATAGAAAATAATTTTAAAATATATATTGTAACTGGTATTGGAAAACGGGCTTTCGCCAAATTGAAGTTAAAAAATCGCGCCAAACCTGGTTCGTATATCACATCTCTGCCAAATTCTTGGTTTTTTGATTTTTCGAATTTTTATCCAAATTTTCCGGATTTTTTAAATTTTCCCTTTCATTGTATCCCAAACACTAACTTCATACCAAATTTCAAAATTCTAGGGATACAGGACGTACCTCTGAGTTTTGATGATCGGTGAATCAGTGTCGAAAAGGCGAAAGTTTAAGTTCATATATCTTCTGAAATAAAAAAGATAGAAACGTGAAATTTCAGCATTTAGTTCCATTTCCACATTACTTTAGATTTACGAAGTTTCAAGTTTCTGGGAATCACCAACACAAAGATATTCGGGGGTCAAAAGTACCCTGAGTTGCTTCCAGAAAAAAGATGCTTACGGCTGTGCTTTCAAGACTTGGCAGGGGCACTGCCGTGTCCCCAGATGCTTTCATTAGTGCTGCTACACAATTCAACGCATAAAACATTTCCTGACGATTAAAAAAACACACACGTAATTGTTGAAGTTTTCACTTCTATTGGCACTCCCGGAGTGCCACTGTTTTTTTTTTTTTTTTTCAATCTGTCGACATATAACTCATGACATAACAATATACATTTGTTTGCTATATTAATGTAAAGTATCATTTTCAGTAACAACATAAATAAACATAAGGTAAATAAGGAAAACTAAGGAGAAAGTTTCAGGGTTGCCATAGCTGGCAATTTATAGCCCAACATTGTCAACGATATGTTATCTGGTTAATATAAGAACCATTCAGTAACATTTTTTTCATACTATTAATTCAGTATCCTAATCTAGAATAACTTCTGTGTATTGATCATGCATGTATTATGAATATTTCATACAATATTCAGTAAAGAAAAAAAAACAGCTATTTTGGTTTATAAGTGATTAACATAATTCAGCATAACTGAAAATATGTATTACTTTAGTTTTTGTGCATCTCATTTCTACCTCTTGTGTGCTAGCTTGTAAATATGCTTTTATTAATATGAAATTTCACTATACTGTCAAGCAAATTTTGATATGTTCTTTGATTTCGAAATATAATATTGTTTATAGGTGTTTATTTTGTGAATTGTACTGCATTTCAATATTATTGAACTTTTCCATATTTAACTAATTTGATTGTGTTATGATAGCATATTTTTAAAAATTTGTTTTTAAAAATTACAGCTATAACTGTTCCAGTTTTCTCTAAGTGTGCGTTGAAAAATGTTTAATAATAAAACATATTCATAAGGGGTTCTTTTTTAAAGTTGACTTTAAATAACACTAGCAAAAGCCATGCTTTGTTTGGATTCGCGAAGCATTGTTTAATCAGATAAACATTTGAAAGTAACAATATTTTTTAGATTATTTTTGCATCTGTATTAAGCAAAAATTTTATATTTTGGCACATTTAAATTTTTGAAATGTAAATTCAGACAAATAACTAAGAATTTCCTCGGAATTTTTTATTTATGATATATTTATTTATTTATTTATTGAATAACAAACATGCGACTTGTGTGCTTGACATGAGAGCCCACTTATAAGTCGGAGACAAGATAACACAAGGAAATATTACAACACAAGAGAAATACACACTGGGAGTTCCACACAAAGTGTGTGTGCAATGGAACCAGCGGGAATCGAACCCACAAACTCTTACGCACAAGCGATTAGCTGACTGGTGCTTTGACCACTCAGCTGCAGAGCCCCTTTATGATATATAGAATTTAGCAATTAATTTTATTTGTTTATAATTCTTTTGTTGCCACTTTACAAAAAAAAAAAAAAAATCATAATATAATTTAAGATTCCCTTATCATATATCAGACTTGACAATCCGGAGAAAGCCTATGGGTGAAAATGTCCCTGATAATTGCAAACTTATTAACTGACTTTGTCCCGAAAGTTACGCCACCTGGCGCATACTGATAATACTCCGCAAACAAATGTATAGTGAAAAATGAAAAATATTGTGTTATTGACATTAATTATGAAAAAATATTTTTTTGAATTCCACTAAAATAAATACGCAAAAAATAAATTATTTCGCACAGTTATTTTCTGGCTTTCAAAAATGTGAAAACTTTTGAAAATGAAGATTTAAATATAAGATTTAGTGGTACTTTTTCAGTAAAGAGGTCCTTCCTTTTTTTTTTTTTTTTTTTTTTTTGCCCCCGGTATGGTATGCTATTTTTTTCTCCCAACTTATTTTATGTCGTCTTCAAAAAGTAACGTTATCTTACAGAAGCCAGCCGTAAAACAAAGCAGTACGATTAAATACTCTATAGCATTTTTTTAAATTTCTAAGCATTGCACATTTTTAATTTTATACCGTTGTATTGAAAAAAAGTACTTTTAAATGCAATTTGTTTGAAAAACTGTATCTCCATTTATTTTTCAAATATAAATTTTTTTGTAGATTTCAGCACCATTTGTCTAATTTTGGCAACTCAAGTACTCCATTTATGTAGAAAGTAAAGGGAAAAATAGTTGAAAAATAGCAATTATTTCTTTTTGTTGCCATTTTCTCATAACAACCGAAAGGAAATGTAATTAAAATATGTGCTATTTGGGAAAAATATAAATGAAAAATTTCTGTTAAAACATGGAGCTATTATAACTATATTTAATTTTAAGTATCTATAGACGCTTTCAGTGTGACGTCAGACATGACGTTTTGGTTGGAAACTGACTCCAAACAAATGGTTGCTATGCGTCATTTCTTTTTAAATATAAATCGTGGAAAATGTTACGAGTACATATCAAGTATTAAAACACTTAGATATCAAATATAGATATAATATATAGCTGCAACACAGAAACAAAATAGAAAATACAACATAGCAACAGTTTGTTTGGTGTTTGTTTCCAACCTAAATGTTTTGACTGACGTCACAACTGAAATCGTCTCCATTAATGTTACAAACAAATAAATGGATATGAATCCTTAGATAGCCATTTTTTTGTCGAGTTTCTTTAATAACGGCATGTTTTTCCTGCATTTGTGAATTATTTTGCGATAGTGACATGCTATGCATGCTTTACTGTAGATGTTTAAGAGTGGATCGTAAATGTGGAATTCTTAAGCGGATGTGAATGACGTCATTTTACATAATATAAAAGTGTGTGCTTTAAGTCTTAAAATTTAAATATGTTTTGTACTATTTATATATACATATATTTTTTTTCATCGGGGGCAACAGTAAATTCTGAAAAAGCAGAAATCCCTTTTTCTTTTTTTTTTTCTTTTTTAAACCTTGGCACAATTTAGAAAGTTGCCAAATGATACAAACAGTTATGAAAACAAACATTTATGAACTGTTAGCTTGTTTTATAAGAATTTACATGTATCAATTTAATTTGTAGATATTATTAATTTTTTATATACTATTTACTTATGTTTGAATACAAAAATAGATAAATTGCTCTTTTATATTAAACAAATTGTATAAATACAGAAAAATTTCACTTCTTTATATGAAACAGTGATTAGGTTTCCATAAATTACGTTTCCAAATTTCCTTCTCTCGCCAAGGATTGAAAAGTACCGATTTTTTATTATATAATGTAGTATTAGCAAATTTTTAACCATTTGGAAAAATGGTTATTGTCCTCGTCAGGGTAGGAAATCAAAAGCATATCTGAAGCTTTTTATTGGTTTAATCTGCAATTTATTCGTTTTCTGACTGGTCTATATAGTAATATGTATTTCCTTTTACTTTCAACAGAGATGGGCAACAGAGTGTTGCCACTATGACAAAAAAGTAATAAAAACTACAAAAAAAAAAATTAATAACTCGGAAACAAATTGAGATACAGCTTTCAAACAAATTGCATTTAAAAGTACATTTTTTTTCTCTATACGATGATATAAAAAGTAATAGTGTGGGATGTTTAGAAGTTTAAGAAATAAATTTCATTTAAAATTGGCCGTCAGATTTCTTGGAAATCTGACGATGGAAAAGCCTTTTCCCAAACAGCTAATGAAATGCTTGGATAATACTTAAGTTTCAGGTGGATAATATGTGCGAGTCGCAGACAATTTCTATCGCTTGCAACTTTTACGTGTAATAACACTATTAATGTTTAATTCATGGCGTACGTAATGTATGATCAACTCCGTGCTATTTTTTATGTCTTAAATTTTAGTCTTTGAAAAAATCATTTTCCAAATGGTCGTTGTAATTTGTTAAATTGCATTTTTTTTTTTTATGTAATCTGTTCTACAGCCAAAATTAGCTGCAAAAAGCATGATGCTGGAAGAGTGTGGTATCATTTATACGGTTTGGCGCAAAATTAGTTTTGCGCCAAACTACACTCACTGTAATAAGCCAATTGACTGTAGGGATTAATGAAGAATCCCAAACGAAGATTTACAAACACCAAAATCGTAGTATGGCAATACTTTATCTTTTGGGAGAAAAGCTGAGGGACATGTATAAATTAAAGTGATTATTAAACTTTTTTTATGTTTCGAATTTTTTTAAAGTGTTTATTGCTTCAGCCTGTTTGTTTGTCTATCATCTGTGTTCTAAATTTACTAAAATACTTTGATTACCGCAAAATTTATATATGTTATTAAGTTTTACTGTTATTATTATTATTATTATTATTAAGACTAGTAATTGCTGGTTTCGAAGTTAGTTAAATTTTAGTACATTATGAAGTGCATTGAACTTCTTTATATCATGTACAGACGTACATGACGTCTCATATACACAGTAACCCACATAATACATGTGAGTTACAAAAAAGATATTAATTATGCGCCAAACCATGCGCGCCAAGATATGCCAATTTGCTGTGGACCCGATTTTGAAACTTTCCATGTATTAATACATGCAAACTTTACATGAAAAAAAAGTCAAGCTTGCGCCTAAAGTATGTTAAGCTGAAATGATCCCCATTGCTTCAAAAATTAAACAAATCATAAACAAATAAATAAATAAATGAAAGTGTGCATTTAAAAAACTGAAGGAACGATATTAAATTAATACTGTAACAATGAAATTAACTGTGAAAAGAAGCACAACACCAGCAATAAAGTAAATCACATATTTGAAAATATAAAAGAGAAAATATATTAAAATATTTAACTTTTTCGGGATCTAGATGCTGTCCATTTATTTCAAAAGCTAATCACTGACGATTTTGTGGAAAAGTATTTTTCTTTTCTGATTATTGTTATTTACATAACGGAATTCAGCAATAAACTTTTTTTGTTTAACAGTAAAATAAGTCCACATTATTTAAAAAAATGTCCAGAACCTATGAAAATTTAAGTTAACAACTATTATTTGCAAACTACAAATATTCAGCATATCATAAAGAAAATGGGAAAACAGATATGAAAAACAAATTTTAAAACATTTCTATTTCTCATGTTAGATGGCGCTAGTAATAGGACTACCATTTGGTTTCTGAGCACGTGTACAGCGGACAAAAGAAACTTAGCGATTGTCAAGTCTGATATATGATAAGGGAGTCTTGATATAATTCTTTTAAAATGCCTAAGTATCGTCTGCATAAATGATTTCAAATAATAAGAATAAATTTGTATTGGAATTCCTAACACTGAAAAATACTTTTATAATTTAATGTAAATAATTGAATTTTCACAAATTTTAATTCATTAAAAATATGCTATAATTTTCATAAAAAAGGTATTTTAAAAATTTCATTAATGAAATCGTGAGACTATTTAATTAATCATGATTCTATCTATGACTAACTCCATGATTTATTATTTTTTCTTTTGAAAATATATTTGTTTCATTTTTTTATTTGCAAAAAAGTCGTCCGTAATGGAAAAACGTGTAAAATAAATAAAATAAAATATTACATTTTCAAGGTTATTTTGTAAAAAAAAAAATAATATCATGCAAATCTACAGGTCATAATTTAATTTTATGTTTAATTTCAAGTCAAAATACTGAATAGTTTTTTTGTAAAGTGTACAACAAAATGTAATTTGAGTAGACTAGTAGAGAATTCGCTTCGCTCATCCTAATTATACTTTTTCAGTTTTTAGCTATTTTATTGGTATTTAATCCAGTCAGTATTTGCGAAAACTACCCAAGTTAAACCTTTTTTCAAAACACTTTTTTTTGCAAACATGTCTTTGAAGATGAGAGAAAAATTAATAGGATTATTTATTTGTTGCCACTCAAAATTGTCATTTATTTCAAAAACAGCAGCAGTTAATGACAATAACAAGATATAAACACAATTATGAATATGAATAGGAGCCAAAGTATATGGGGTTTCAAATACTGTTACTTCTAATATTAATATTAATCTTATTTAATTGCAAAATTCTGTGATGTAATAAGGCAAATATTACTATTCGGAAATAGTGTTATTCAAAATCCATAATATTTGCCACTATGCACTTGATATCAATCTTTAAGATGCTGGTATAAAGGAATTATGTCTTTTTTGCCAAGTACTTTATAAAAATATAATTCATCTCTTAGGATGGGTGTTTTAAATATTATCAAGGAGTCATTATGTCTTAAAAAACACTAATCTATCTTAAAATCTACCAAGTACCTTTTTTCACCACAGTTATTGTTTATCATGTCCTGGAGCACAGGTTAGAAAAAAGTGTGGGGTAAAGAAGTGCTTGGTAGACTTTGATATTATTACTAACTTTATGAAGATGTACCTTCTGACGGAAATTTTAATATTCATCCTGTAAAGGATATCTTTTTAGTTTCATTTGTAGGGCACTGTTATATTATAAATGCGACATTTTCATCACACTCGCAACTTCTATGTTTGCATGTGGTCCATTCCCCATTAGTAATCTTAATTTTAATTTTTTCTATATTTTCCATTTAATTTGACATATAATTTATCCTTCTATAATGTTTCCTTCAATTTTTAGGGTTTCGTTCATCTGACGAAACCCTATTCGTCTCGCTCCTAGTTCTGTCTGTCTGTCCATCACAGAGCCCGTTCTCAGAAACTATGTATGTTGGAGACTTGAAATTTTGCATACTTATAGCTGAACACCTCACATCAAACGACAAATCATAAAATTTTGAAAAAGTCTTATATTTAACCCTCTGGGCTCTAACTTGTGTATTTTAAGCTTTTCTTCTAACTGAGCCCCTAATTCAGTCGAAGACTTGAAATTTTGCATACTTATAGCTGAACACCTCACATCAAATGACAAATCATAAAATTTTGAAAAAGTCTTATATTTAACCCTCTGGGCTCTAACTTGTGTGTTTTAAGCTTTTTTTCTAACTGATCCCCTAATTCAGTCGAAGACTTGAAATTTTGCATACTTATAGCTGAACACCTCACATGAAATGACAAATCATAAAATTTTGAAAAAGTCTTATATTTAACCCTCTGGGCTCTAACTTGTGTATTTTAAGCTTTTCTTCTAACTGAGCCCCTAATTAAGTTGAAGACTTGAAATTTTGCATAATTATAGCTGAACACTTGCAATCACACAACAAATCATAAAAATTTCAAAAAGTCTTATATTTACCCCTCTGGTCTCTAACTTGTGTATTTTAAGTAATTTTTCTAACCTCCCCCCATTGCACCTGGTGGGTACTTTTCTAACCTTTGCCGACACCCCTTTGACCACTCTTTCATATTATGCACATAGCCTTGCATCTTTAAGTTCCACTTTTTACCGCCATGGGGCGCCTACCTATCTCAGGTGCTATGGGCCTGATCTCCTCGACTAATATATCTACGGATAGGTTGTAAAACGAAGTTTCATTCGGATAGAGGTTTGTGTAGAATCGAGTGCATCCCTGGTTGCAAAATGTGGAACTAACAGATTTTGCAAAAGGCTAAAGTGTTTTGAAAGAAATACTATACAAAACCCTCTGTGCAATCTGTGATCACACTTACCCACTTGTTTACTTTCCTTCTAAATGATATCATTTTACTTTCCCATTTGATCTTTCACCATTTCGGCACAGCCGCTATTGCCGCGAGCCTTTTACTCTCCATTTTTAAGATTATATTTTATAGTTAATAATTTTAATTTAGTGCAAGATTTGTCACCAGTGTGTCCTACTTTACTCCTCATAAACTAAAAACTGATTTAAACTAGCAAACTATGTGTGTCCTCGTTTTCTTATTAAATCTGCATCATCACTCTTCACTCCGTATTCTCAGCAACAGGATTCAGATGTCCAGTTGTCTCCAGATCTGGTGAGATCGACCCTTTTTGTCAATAAACTTTTATGTGATTATCGTCAACTAGCGAAAAACAACAGCAAGCTGTGATTCTTGAGTTTTTGCCTGTGCCACAACAGCATGTACCTAAATTATGTGAAAACGATCACCTTACCTTTTAGACCTAGTGAGACCAGCATTATGGCCAAACCTTTTTATACCATTCTTTCTAGATAACATTTACATATCTTTGTGTGACATTTCTATATGTTATAGGGGCTAAATCCCATTGACTGCAAAATCAGTATAAGTCAAAAATTTGTTCTAAACTTTTTATTTTATTTTAATTCTTATTAAATAAATAACTGCTGACCGACATACATATTTAAAGATTTGAGAAACATAATAAGCATAGAAAAGTTCTTAATAGTGCTTGCAATTATATGTATAATACGTATAAAATGTTTACGTAGAAAACCATTTTTACCATATTATACCTATCCAAAAATCTGTATCGGTACAATACGTTTTATATGTATAATTACGAGCACTAGTTCTTAAAATATCTAGTGTTTTTATGTAGCACAGTTTTTACTGATTTTTGAAAATTTTTAAATCTGAAATTTATGTAGTTTCTTAAATCTCTCTCTTTTTGTTTATTTGCTGTGTAAAAATCTTTTTGAAAAACCATTAAAACAAAATGTAATCTAATCTTCGCCTGCATAACATAATTGCCTATGGATGATAAAATTTTAAAGTGAATTTTTTACAATACTTTTATGCATTTATTCACTTTAATATACATTGTTGTAAATAAATTTTAGTTATTATTGTAGCAGATTGTTGAATGTAGAATTAGTTAATGAAATTCAACAGATTTAATAGTATAAACATTCAACAGTATAAATTGATAAATAATGTAATATTGGAAAAAATGCATAATAATCCCTTGTTATTGTTTTCTTTATTACCAATTTTTCTTATTTTCTATAGGCTTATCATATAGACAAGGCATGATGAGATACCATGAAGATAGAGTGACTGAACTTATGTCTATACCTGCATTTGATGTTTCCAAGATGAAAATTTTACAATCTGATCAGTGAGTTTTTTGTTTTTTATAGCATGAATAGATATTTTTAGATAATAATATATTTGAAAACTGTAATAAATTTATATCTTTTTTTCTAACTGCATAGCACATTTTTAATTATCATAGTTTTAAATTTTGATTTATGTAATTATTGTATCTTACTCAATTAAAATCTGTTCCCTATTATCAAATTAGACTTGTAAAAATAATTGGTTGTTGGATTTTAAATTTATTTCTAAAAGATTAATTTTTTCGTTTTTCATTAAAGAAATAGATGAAATTCCAATTAATTATGGTATATTAGTAATATATTATGCTAATGTACGTGGCACAGAAATAACGATTATTTGTTATTGTTTAATGGCAACACCCGAGAAACGCATCTCATTGGTAATTGTGTAAAAGTCCTTTGGCAGGATTTAGGGCGATCAGGTTTATTTACATTTTGCTCTCTCGCTGCGATTATGGAGCTTCAAAATATCGTTTGAAATGCCCATAACAGATTACTGTGAATGCTTGAAAGTGAAGAAGAAGCCGAATTAAGAAGAGAAAATCAAAATAGATTGGATCGAGAACGCCGTCAAACAAAGCATATAAACGATCGCGAAGATAGGCTTAATAACCGTAGCATGCACGCGTTGCTTCTGAAATCCAAATTACTGATTTAAGCGTTCCAGGGCATAACTGTGGGACTTTGAGTGAGACGTGCAATTTCTGCAAAGCACTGTATTAGAAATGCGAATTAAACAGCTTCAAGAAGTTTACAAAATGTTGTCATGACGTTGCACTGTCCCAAGCCCCCTCTGTACGGACCTGCAATACAAATTTAAGGTTCATTTAAGAGTATTATCCTCCTCAGTCCTGATGTCGCCTGTAGGAGACACTAAAAAACACCCCATAAATTAATTTAAATGCTTCTAGAATTGTTAAAATCTGTTCTAGACCTTTTTAATAAATGCGTGCATATCATAAGCATCGATATGTAGACTGATACATCTATGGGGATGTTTCAGAGTAATTTTAAACTGGTTTTTGTGGTCTCATTTAATATTTGTCTCAGGACTGAGGAAATTATTATGAACCCGGGCAACGCCGAGCAAGTCAGCTAGTATTAGTAATATATCTTTAATCTTAAGAACTTGTTATAAATCAAAGCAGTAGTAAAATTTACCTTTCTTTTAAGTTTGTGCAATTTCTATTTTGACATTCTTTTATAAATAGCTTAACAAGATGAGACTGAAATGATAAAAACTTTTATCAACTAAAATCTGATTATGAGGGGAGGGAGGCAAATTTATAAGCAAAAAGCACTAATAATAAATAAACACATTCCTGAACGTTTTACAGATTTTTTTTTTTTGTGTGTGTGTGTGTAATTAAATACCTTTTAATGCATTACACTTTTTGTTTTGTTATTTTTATTCTGCATATAGCCACATTAATTTTATTTATTGTCAAATCTTAGTTTCACTAGTTTATATTTTATTTATGCCATTGCTTACAAAATTCTTTCTTTTACGCTTTTTAACACTTCCAACAAAGTTGAAATGTGTTTATGCATTCGGTTTGTCTGGCCGTCTGGTCATCTGTACGCGCTCTAACTCCCGTAAATATACTCAGATCGTTCTGAAATTTTTAGATGTTAGTGACCTCTACCATAGCACAAACCCTATTGCAAATAAAGTTTGTAGCATGTTTAGTTCATTTACAGGGGCAGTCAAAAGTTCTCCATTACATTACGGCCTATGGGAAAAAATTGTTTAAAATGATTTTTAATGATGTTACACGCTTTCAAACATAATACAATTTATATGCATTAATGAAATGCACTAAAATATGCATTATGTAGAATATTCAGTGCAAAGAATAGTTATTATTCATTTACAGGGACACACAAAAGAATTCCGTTACATAATGATACAGGGGTGGAGGGAATTTTTTGTGGTGAATTTTAATTATGTTAAAATATTTCATATATAATGAAATTGGTATACGTTGCTGAGGTATACAAATATGTAGGTTATATGAGGTTTACTATAACTTATTTCATGTTTAATACGAAGTGCATAGCATTTACAGGGACACACAAAAGATTTCAGATACTGTACATTAGTGATGATTGCTGGAAATGCATTTTTAATTATGATATGCACTTTTAGGTTTCACTATATTTATGCATACTATATGGTCTGTATAAATGCTGTAATTCATATACAGGGCTATACAAAAGTAATTGCAAGGGTTACTGGGTATAAACGCAAATTGCATAAAGGTGGTTTTTAAATGGGTTATGCATTTTATGCTGAACTGCATTTAGTTTACTAAGAAATGTTTGTAGAATATAGATAAAATGACATACAGAGTCACGCAAAAAAATTGGATGCATGGCTGTCTATAAATGATAATTTCTGGAAATGTGATTTCAGTAGTTTTAAGAGTGTTTTACTTTGAATTAAACTTTAGCTAAATAGTGACGTGTAATAAAAGTATTAGGTTAACTACAAGGTTGTACAAAAGTATACAACTATGTTTCCATCTATTAGTATAAATTGCTGAAAGAGAAATTTCAACCTGTTATGCGTTTTCTTGCTAAGCTAATTTTCTCCATTATATATTATGTATATCAACCTACAGATCAAATACAGGGCTGTTCAAAAGAATTGGAGTACATATTTGATATGGACAGTAACTGCTGAAATCAGATTTTGTAATGTTTTATGCGTTTTCTAAAATGCTTACTTCGTTCTCTTATATACCTTATTTTCCTACATAACAAAGTTTTCTTAAAGCATTCAGGAAGTGTTGGAAAGTGTTTCATAATCTATGCTTAATGCATGATTTTCTTACTTGTTTTCAAATACTTAGGGCATGGAATATGCATGTATGTGTGTTTATGTGTGTCAACATTCCTTTTATTCAATTGAAAAACATAGAACTCAAATGAGCTCAGAGTGGAATGACAAATTCACCTTGCGTTAAAATAACTACAAATAAATTGTTTACTAAAAAGGTGCATAAAAATTTATTAAAATATACCATTACAAAATGAATGAACTGGTCTTTAAAACTTAAAAACCATTGATGTTAAAATCATAATGAAACAGAAAAAGATGATTCCTGAGATCTTTCGATCGCTAACGCGATCATTTTCAAAGGATACTTTCACTGGAATGTCGCATTCACTGAGCTATTTATACACCAGTCTGGGAAAAAAGGTCAGTCTATTATTTGTTGGGGGTGTCTATGAAGTTGTTTCGTTCCAATGCTGAAGTGTTAGATATTTTCAAAATGTTAAACCAGATTTGAGGTATATCATAAGACAAAACATCGTTACATACATTATTTTCTTTACTTAAAATTTCCAATGATTCCCTAATTCTTAAAGTATAATGATCAGATGTAGGTAAAATAACTCTTGCTTTTTCGAAATCTATTTTTAAATTTTGGCGTTGATTCAATCTGGAAAGTGCTGTAGACGGTCGGTTAAACTTGATATCTCTCATGTGCTCCCCCAATCTTTCTTTAAATTTTCGAGTGGTCATACCTATGTAGTTTAACTCCTTCTGATTTTCCGTTTGAAATGGGATAGAATAAACACCTGCAATTTCCTTATTAGGTATGGGATCAATTTTCTTTTCAATTAGAGCTTTTAGTTTTGTAGGAGGTTTGGCTATTAAATTGATATCAAATTTCCTTAAAGCGTATTTTAATCTTTATACGCTTTAAGGAAATTTGATATCAATTTAATAGCCAAACCTCCTACAAAACTAAAAGCTCTAATTGAAAAGAAAATCTATCCCATACCTAATAAGGAAATTGCAGGTGTTTATTCTATCCCATTTCAAACGGAAAATCAGAAGGAGTTAAACTACATAGGTATGACCACTCGAAAATTTAAAGAAAGATTGGGGGAGCACATGAGAGATATCAAGTTTAACCGACCGTCTACAGCACTTTCCAGATTGAATCAACGCCAAAATTTAAAAATAGATTTCGAAAAAGCAAGAGTTATTTTACCTACATCTGATCATTATACTTTAAGAATTAGGGAATCATTGGAAATTTTAAGTAAAGAAAATAATGTATGTAACGATGTTTTGTCTTATGATATACCTCAAATCTGGTTTAACATTTTGAAAATATCTAACACTTCAGCATTGGAATGAAACAACTTCATAGACACTCCCAACAAATAATAGACTGACCCTTTTTCCCAGACTGGTGTATAAATAGCTCAGTGAATGCGACATTCCAGTGAAAGTATCCTTTGAAAATGATCGCGTTAGCGATCGAAAGATCTCAGGAATCATCTTTTTCTGTTTCATTATGATTTTAACATCAATGGTTTTTAAGTTTTAAAGACCAGGTCATTCATTTTGTAACGGTATATTTTAATAAATTTTTATGCACCTTTTTAGTAAACAATATATTTGTAGTTATTCCTTTTATTTTATAGGAGAGAGGAAAAGGGTGTACTTTAGTGCTAATCTAAATACATGTTTCAGATTGTTTGGAATTAAAATGTATATAATGAAGTTAATTTAATCATATTAATATGAATTTCTCCAGTTAGAAAAATAATTTGTCTAGATGTTCATGAAATTGCCCATTTCGGTCGAAGTTTGAATATTAATACTTGGTTTGATCAATAAGTACTTTATACAGCCTACACTATCCTTACAAGTTTTTTTTTTCTTTTCTTTTTAAAACAACCTTCTTTTTCTGTTAAGATTAGAGAAAACAGCTCAATGTTTTCATCATTACTTTTATTTTGCAAGTTTGTTGCAGATCTTTGCAAAAATATTTTAATAGTTCAGTAACTAATGATAAGTTAATTGATGGCTTATAACAATCAGAGAATCCAAATTAAAAATTTATTTATTGTTTTGTTTATATTTTTATTATTATCATCAACATTTCATTGTAAGAAATGTATCACACAATTTTCCCTCTGCTATTTGTTTACCTTTATCCCTTGAGTTGGAGGTATTATGGGCTAAAAGACATTTTTGAAGAAAAAAAATAATTATTTGTAAATATATATTTTTAAAAAGTGTGTCATAATGGTTATATGTCTTTCTAAAATTTTCTTTTAGTGTAATTAAAACTTTTTTTAGATGATTTTATCTGATAATGGCAAATGCAGTAATATTCTAAACTACATGGAATTATTTCCTTCTCATTTGTTATAGTTCATTTGGAGAATTACTTTCAAAATCTTCATCTGATACAAATCATTACTTCTATAAAAGTTTGGCCCAGTATGCACAGCTACAGAAACTAATGGAGTCACCTTCAAAAGTAAGTTTCTCTCTTTTTTATGCTAATTTTTTTTGTACATCTAAGCTTGAGTTCATTTCCCCTTTAGGAAGCAATAATTGTTAAGTGTTAGGTATTGAGGCCATGGGCCTTTTTTCTACCCTTCCTTACCAGTACTTGTATTTTGAAATCAAATTTTAAGTGCAGATTTATTTCCTTTAATATTTTATGAATGGTTGTCTAAAACATATGCACCACTAACTTTTTCTAAAAAAGAGAAGTAAATGCCAATTTTATTTATTTTTTAGACTCTTGTTGTTGCTTTAAAAATGAATTTATTTATATAAAAGTTGACTGCTATAAGTATGTCTAATAACCTAAAATTTCCTTTTCTTAAAATTTTTATCCAAATATTTCTTTAAAATCAATGTTATTAACTTACAATTTTGTTTCTTTTAAGGATATCACTTTAGATATAATGCATAGGATTCAAGGTTATGGAGGACATTTATTGACTTTAGTTTCATCTCAAAGAATTCATCTAGTAAAGCTCATGAAAGACATTGATAATTTTGGGTAACATCATTTTGTTGCATATTAATTATCATCAGTTCTTCTCAGACTTCCTTTGTCTCTTTAATTGTAATTTAAATGTTATCTGGTATTTAAATTCCTTCAAAACATAAATCTAAAATAAGTGATACTCAAAACCAAATAAGTGTGTTTAAACTTATTTTTAATGCAAAAAACCACAATTTTCAGTTTTCTTTATCTTTTTTTTTTTTCCTTATTTGTAGTTGTTAATGGCACATTTGTGCTCAAGAATACAGAAATTTAATTGTACGGTATACTTTTTTTTTTTTTTAAGATGCTTTAAAGATTGGTTTATACATTTATTAAATTTTTATTTTTTTACTTTATTTTTTTATTCAAATTATTTCATTCAATCGAGGCTTGTGTCTTTTTGTCACAGGTTTGACAGTTATAAATACAAGGGTATGGTAGATGCAAAAATAGATATTTTTTTTGCACATCATAAAAATATTTTAAGGCCAATGGGATATACTGAATGTCAAAGATCATCTGTCAAATTTTATGAAAAGATTTTTCTTTGTATCTTCGAATCAAATGTATGAATTTAAATAAATTGTAAGTTTTATGTGATATATTCATTATGTGCATCAGGGGTGTGGTTGGAACTACTATTACTATTTTATCAAAAACATGATAACTACAACTATTTGTTTAAAAAAGTAGTGACTGCAAACTACTTTCCAAAAATAGTAGCTGCTTTGGGATTTTTCAAAGAATTCAATCGACACTTGAAATTATAGACATGGATTAAGTAATATAGTGTTGCCTCGTTATATCACATTTTCCAGGATACAATCAAATAAATGCAGTAAAATCGAGGACGTTAAGAAATTAAGAAATATAACATACATGGAAAATGTTACAGTGAAACTTTATCATGAAAATACAAATCATAACGTTACTAAATGGTGTATACACATTAATGAATAGTTAAAAACTATACAAACATTAAAATACTTAAATCTTTTGGTCATCTTCTGCGACCATCATCAGGAATTTACATTATTTTAAAGTTTGAATGAACTGAGTCCACCGTCCTGAATTGTAAAGTCAGGACGATGGACTCTGTTCATTTAAACATGCCATTAAAACGTGAAGATCTAATAATGAGTAGGTAGACAAGTGTTTCCAGCAAGAAAATTCATTTCTTTGATTTAGATTTTGCCACTTGGATTTATCAGCAAGGGTCAATGAAAAAATACATGATATCATATGATGCGTTGCTAAACGCTGCAGCTGATTTGCTGACATTCGCAGATTTTTGTGTATTTTTCGCATAAGATGGAAGTTACAATCATGTGACTAATTTGATCTTATATGGGAAATCTATTGTGCTTAAAAATATTCTTTATCATTTATATTTTTAATACAATCATTAATGCATCTTTTTGTAATTATAAAAAATATGTATATTTATTAAAGAATAGTTCTTTGGTTTTAGAATTAATTTTCAATTACCTAAGTTACTAATAGTACTACCTTCAAAAAAAGAGATTTGATAAGAAAAAAATATTATTTTATTCTCATAAAAAGACTGTGATCTTCTAAAAATTATTGAATTAATAAAATTTCATTTATATTTGTATCTTTAAAAATATCTTATTTTTCCCTCCATAGCTGTTTTACATCCATGTTATCCTCTGTATACAATAAGCAGGATTTTGCATATGAGCAAAATCTTACTATCATACCGCCCCAAAAATACTTCAAGGAGTCTAATGTAAGTATTAATTTTTTATTTATTTATTTTAAGTGTGGCTATTTCTAATTTTAAAAAAACTAAATATGAAATAGTATAAAAAAGTTCTAGTTTAATTTTATCATTATTTGTATATCTGAGAAGTTTAAATTTGCTATTTCTATAAATATTATGGATATTTTCATATAATTAAATTTCTTTCTGCAGATATCTTCAAATGTTTTTTAAGTGATTTTCTTCTATTTTTTATCCAAAAATATTTTCTAAATGAAGTATTAAAAGCCAAGATACACTTGTTACATGAGAGTGTGCTATAAGCAAAAAAATATTACAGTAAAGCGCCGATTATCGGAACTCCAATTAACCGAACTTTCAATTATCCGAACAGCCTATTTCTCTCAAAATTTTTTAACCATTTGGAAAAACTGTTATTGTCCTCGGTCAGGGTAAGAAATCAAAAATATATCTGAAGCATTTTATTAGTTGAATCCCGCATTTTATTCATTTTCTGATTGGTCTATACAGTAATCTGTATTTTCCCTTTACTTTCAACAGAGATGGATACTTCTGTTGCCACTATGACAAAAAAGTAATAAAAACTACAAAAACAATTAATAACTCGGAAACAAATTGAGATACAGCTTTCAAACAAATTGCAATTAAAAATGCATTTTTTCTCTATACGACGATATAAAAAGTATTATTGTGATATGTTTAGAAGTTTAAGAATGAAATTTCATTTAAAATTGGTCCAGGAATATTAATGTTTAATCCATGGCGTACGTAATGTATGACCAGCTCCATAGAAGTTTAAAAATTTACAGTACCAAAAATTGTAAAACTGAAATTTCTTTTAAAATTTGTTCGTAATGGGTCCAGGAATGTTAATGTTTAATCCATGGCGTACATAATATATGATCAGCTCCGTGCGATTTTTTATGTCTTAAATTTTAGTCTTGGAAAAAATCATTTTCCAAATGGTCGTTGTAATTTGTTAAATTGCTTTTTTTAAACCGAACTTCCATTTATCCGAACAGCCTATTTCTATCCAATTTTTTTTAATGATGATGAGATTGTAGATGATATTTAAGATGAAAAAGAAATTGAAGAAATGAAAACGAATGCTCTGAAAAGGACCTAGCCGAACGGCAGAAGAACTCTCCTATTCAACTAACGTATTTAAGAAGAATTCAAGATATGGCAGCATTGGAGAGAACGTCTTTTTTTAAGCAAGCAACAATCGAAAGCTTTTTTGCTTAAATTATAATCTCTGGAGTTCGGAAAATGATAAAAAGAGAGAAAAAAATTAAATGATAAAAAAGTAAACAAAAAAAAGTTTTTAAACACGCTAGCACTAACTGATGCTGTTAGTCCTAAGCCTGGATAAAGTGTGAAGGTTTTAGTATAGTCAGGAACATCCCTTAAAGTGTCTGTCCATTTATCCGAACAAAGGTCGGCCCCGACTTGTTCAGATAATCGGCGCTCTACTGTATAAAAATTGTATGAAAATTAATAAGTTTTAAAAAGTTTCCTTTATACAATTCCATCAAGATTTTTTTTACGATGAGGTATGTAAAGGAAATATTTGTCAGCCAATATTTTTTTTCCATCTCTAAAAAAGATTTTTTTATTAATTTAAAAATATTTTCATATGTAATAATTCCTATTGATGACAGCAGGGTAAAATATGTTTTTATAAAATTTCGAATAAAACTTATAAAAATGGAATGTGGTTCATATCTTATTGAAGCTCTTCTCCATTCTTAGATAATGCTTTTTTAGATTCTAAATTGTGGAAGTTTTTTCTATTTTAAATCGGAGCACCAAGAGATATTAATTTGATGGATATAGATTTAATTTGTATATTTTATCTTTCTCATATGTTATTGATAATCTGTACATATTTTGAGAAATTTATTTATTATGTTGGAAAAATTCTGCTTTATAAAACAGTAATAATCATTAGTTAATCATATCCCTTAAACACACTTCCCCCCCTCCACCTTCAGACTGAAAAGGGAGGGGGGGGGGTGTAATTGACCTTGCTATCTAGTAATCTAGTGTTAAAAATCTTGTAAAAGTCATTTAAAAAACCCTGAAAACGTTTACAAATAAAGTTTAGACCATATTTTATGATAAATTCTAAAATAGTATATTGTTAAAATTTTTGCACAAAAAATTTAAGAATAAATAACTGAAAACTTCAAAGTAACTGATTGTTGAAGTTTTGGCGTTAGTCAGATTTACCGTCATCTTGAGGATTTTGGTTAATATGTATAGTAAAAAGTTTTGTTGACTTAAAGAATAAAGAAGATTAAGAATTTTTCAGGATTTTTTTTTCTGACTACAGTATTTTATGGAAGAAACGCCACGGCGTTTACGAGTTTGAAAGTTAATTTTTTTGTAAAGTGTGGCGTTTACACCATGTGCGGCATCTACGATTTTTTTCTTCCGTGTACGTTTTTTTTTTTCCCCGCACATAAAATTGATATTAAGTAAAAAAAATCCCTGTCGTCCCAGGCCTACATCCGGAGGTAGATTTCGATAATAAGTACTAAATTCACCAGCAAAACTTAAATCAAGATTAGAGATAAACCTAGTTCCTTCACTAAGAATGAGCTCTAGAGAGCTAAACATTTTGTGAAAATTCTAATATACACGAATACACACACGCATGTCTATGGAATAGGTTTAAAAATGGCTAAAGCAAATTCAGAGAACCTCAAAGTGTTAAAATATGTTAATATTTCCATAGTCGGATTTTTATCATGTTTTAATACGTTTCTTCAATCTCACATGACAGTGCATATTCACCTGCTGAGGTCCATTATATTTCCAATATGATGCAATATTTTTTTTTTATGATTATTCGTCAAACTATTTATTTCGAGTTTTCATGCAAACATCTTGCTCTAGAAAACTTATGACGTAATATTCAATTTGTTTTCAATTCGTTAAACTGTTAATTTAATTTATTTTTTCACGTGAAAATCTTGCAATAGAAAAGCAATATTTGTGGTGAGAATTTTATTGCTTTTTTTTTAATTGTTGGCAACTGCTATAACAAAAAATATTTATTTTTTCCTGTCATTGTTGTGTAAGAGCTGGTTTTATCAGCATCCTGTTAAGACGGTATTGAAAATTTTTAACTCTCGCCATTTCCATTCCCTTGGGCCGATTTTACCCATTTTCAATCCCCGCCGAGACATTAGCCTTCTCAAAGCTGTTGGCCAGTTTGAAGACAATCCGTGCATAATTGTGACTTTTATCGTGCAGACAAAATTTAGTACATACATACATACATATATATATATATAAACTTTTTTGGTGGGTGTGGTTTTGGGTTCTTGGGGTCATATAATGAAAAGTTATGAAGGAATTTTTCAAAAGTCTCACCATGGTAACGACTGCAATAGGTAGTATTTCTTACAAAATCTACTTAAAATCCTTAAGACTGTTCTCAAGTCCCCTGCTCAACAATGCGAAACTTTCTGACTTTGTCTATAATGAAAACTGTGACATTTTCGATGATAATACCGAACCATACAGATGGACAAAAAAAATTTACAACTCTTCCACTCAGATATTGACAACTCAGATTTTGAGGGCTTCAAATAGAAACTAAAAAAGGGCTAAAGGGTATGGGACATAAAAAGCATGCTAAATTGTGCCAATCACTTTTAAAAATATGGAGGGCATAAGAGGAGTCCGTGTCCCATGCTCTGGATGGTTATAATACCAATTGATGACATTACATAAAACATTTAAAACCTGATTTAAATATTTTAACCCCCTCACTGACAAGCCTGTGTTAATACGTTCACTAAGCTCCAGGTTTCACTGCAATACAGGCAATATTTAAAATAATATAATTCTATTGATTTAATGTATTTTTAATACATTGAACAATGAATAATAGCTCCTAGGATTGCATTCATATTCGTTATTAAGTTTTTTTATAAAATGTTCAAAGAATAATATTTTTTTAGCATTTAAAACAAAATGCAGAGAAAACAACATTACAATTTTGCCCTTTTCCAAGACAGTCGGAGGGTTAAATAAAATTTTAGAAACTTAAGTTATTAAAAATGAGGCACCTTACACTGTTCAGAAAGCTTTGATTAAAGTTAGTTCAATGAGATGCTGTTGACTAAAGTAATGTTTCCACGGGTGCAGCGATTATGATATTTTTAAGCTTATCCAGACCAGTTTTGAGGAGTGTGGCGTTTCTTCCATAATATACTGTATTCTATAGCATATCATTTTTTTTAATTTTCTTTATTTTTACATACCATCAACTGGGGTTTCTTTGACTGGTGCTGCCGAGGTGGAAACTTGGCGAATTACTTACAAAGAGCTGCCAGCCTTAAGCTAATGATACCACCTATATTTTGAGACCAAAACTTTGTCGGTAACTCAAGTGATGTAGAAAATATAACAGATTTAATCTTCAAAATTACCCTTAATAGGCCAAAGTTACCCCAGTTGACGGTATAACCAGAGATAAGCAACTTTATGTATGTAACTAGCCTTACCATTAATAAATTTACTGCTCCTTTTTATTGTGTTCCATAATCTCTATCGTCTAATAATGAGCATTATGCCTATCACAAATTTCATAGATGTGTATATAATTTGTACATTTAGTCTTTTTGATCTGTTATTGATTAATTTCCACATATTCCCATAAATATGTTTATTATTTTTGAAAAATTCTTTAATAGAATAAGAATAATAATCATTACTTTGATATGTATATATTTATATGGTTAATATTTTAGCATGCACATTTTAATTTTTTACCCAAGTAGGTGCATGTCATTTTTTATGCACAGTAATTACACTACTGCAAGATATTTCACAGCAGTAATAAAAGAGATTTTGGAAGAGAAATTATGTATATCAGTTATAAAAATTGAATTTTAATTTCTTATACCATTTGGGAAAATAACATACATGGGAGAAAATTTACATTTGCTATAAAATTTATGAGAGTGCACTCACTGAATAGTTAACAAAGAAATTAAGAAATTTTTCAGTGTTTTTTAGAATTTTTTCCATACCATTCTTTTATTTTTCTAATTTTCTTTTTTCATATATATAGCTGGAGATGAGCAACTTCATAGAGATAATTAGCCTAACTGTTAATAAGTTTGGTGCTCTTCTCAATTGTGCTCCACAATCTACATTGTCTAATAATGAACATTATGCCATATCCTCGGATAAAAGAAGTTTATCTAATACTGTAAAAGAGGATGGAAATTGGTCAATTATCAAGCTTGCTGTTGATCATTTCAATTCAGAAATAGAAACCCTTTTGAGCCAACTTTCTGAATTAAAAGTTAGTGACAATGTTATTTCTTGGGACCACCTTAGAACTTTCAGTGCAATCTGTCAGTCAACACAAAAAGCAATGGAAGCACTGATGTCTAAAATTGCACAATACTACAATACTGACTGTCTCATGGTCGAGAATTTGGTAGATATCTATAACAAGATAGTCAAGAAGAAAACAGCTGCAGAAGAGGAGGAGGAAAAAATAATCGATAGTCAAATGGATGAGCATGAAACAATAGAAGAAAGTGAACAGAGTCGCATTTTAGCGAAATTGTGCCAAAAACTTGCAACACAAGTTGCACTTGGAATTCAAGAGATGTTTGTGTTTTCATCATCCTTTGAAGAGGAGAAATCAGATAATGTAGTTCCTGATAATCTCTTCACCCTTAAAATTACCGAGTCTCTTGTAGCAGCTAAAAACTGTCTTCGCTTTGATAAAATATTAAAAATAATCAAAAGACTGAAAGTACATTTTAGAAGTATACAGAATTCTACTGAAGCACTTCTGGCTAATGATAATAGTTTTAGGTATGTATGATAAACTTTTGTTGATTTTTACTGTTTGTAAAATTACATGTTCGAATTCCAGTGTGTGGGTAAAAAGTTTTAGAAATATATATTGTCAAATTTTTACCTACTTAAGTTTATACTTTCAATCAGGGTAACTGTCCCCAAAATCACATTTCAATTATTTTTTTTTTTCTTTCTTTACATTAATAATGGTTTAAAATTAAAATTGTAATTTTTTGCTGTGGGGGAGGGAGACATATAAAAATGACTTAAAATATAAAAAATATAATCTTTTTGCTAAAATACAAATAATATAATGCATTAACTTGGGGGTGGAGGTAGCATTTAACCCCCCCCCCCCCCCAAAAAAAAAAAAAAAAAAAAAAATCAAAATGTGTTTTTGTAAACAAAGTTACTCCATTTGTTGTAATCTAAAAATTCCATTATCATTGACATATTTTAGATGAATGTTCTTGGGGCCTTGTTCTTTTTTCTTTGAGTGAGGATTTTTTTTTTTTTTTTAATAAAGAAAGATATCATTTGTATCTATAATTAATAAGCATTTTCTCTAACAAATCCTCCAATTTTTCAATACATGACACCCCACCATCTTCAAAGAACGAAGGGAAGAATATAATATTATAAAAGTTTTCTTATTGGAAATATTGAACACCTTTTTATGTAATTTACATCATATAAAACATTTTTTCTCATTCAGTGTGTCACACCACAGTAATATGCTGTAAAAATTGAGATAAATTTAATGCTTCCAGAGAAAAATTATTCTACTGGACAACCAATGCTTGTGTCACCACTTTTCTACACTAAGGTTATAAATACCTTTATTTTAAGTGAAAGTGTTTGCACGTCAGAAAATTTAAATATTACAGAAATGGAGAATTTTAAATACAACTAAAGAAATCACTCAGAATTGCGCTAAAAAAATGTTACAATTTCTTGTTTTCCTTTCAATTCTGGATTTTTATAAGTGTTAAAAAGATTAATTCTCAAAGATTAATAATTAGGTAAAGATAAATTTGACCTCAATGGTACATTTATAAAAATTTTGATTATGAAAACTTTTCTGCAGAAAATAATATTAAAATTCAAAACAGTACATGAAAAAAATTTTAAGAATATGCCATGTAAATTTAAGAATGATTATTCGAAAATTCTATTTTAGAAAGAAAATATTCTAATTTTAAAAATTCAAACTGATATATCTCATTGAAAGTTAATGTATCTTAAACAAAAAAAAATTTTAAGAACTTTAATGTTTGTTACAATAAATTGTTTTTCTTTATTTTTCTCTAATAGAGTATTTTATTTGTTTTACTAAATGAATTAAAAATGACATTCCTTTATGCATTTTCATCATCATAATGTTACTGTGCTGTGAAAGTTTAACAATTTGTTTTAAGTGTGTTTAAGATCCTGTATGGGTCGGGTTATACCCAACTTGAACCTTTATAAAGTTTTATTACTTTTTCACAAATTTATACAAAAAATTGTAATATTATCTTCTTTTCTGCAGGTTACTAGTCAATTTAGCTCCTGTATTAAATCAGTATTATCAACTAATAAAAATATACTTAGCTGTTTCATTGGGTATGCACAGGACATCATGCAAGTTCCTAACAATACTTCTAGAAATATTCTCCATACTTGCCATAAAGGTAATTTATTTCATTTTAATCCAATCACTTTTTATTAAATGTTTAATTAGGTTGAACTAAATATATCCCTTTTCATATATTAATAAACAAATAACAAAATTAACTTTCACTCAACTTTACATGAGATTGTATTGATGAATAGCCCTCAAAGAGCTGTGCGTATTATATTTTTACTAATTTATCGCATATAAAGTCATATGACATTCTATAATGTTGGTGAAAAGTAACTGTAAGTGGCAGAACCATTTTCTTTTCTAATATTCAATTGGAAATTCACATTTGACAAACTTGTTGTTGATCTGTGTGACAGAAGGTTTTCAAAGAATTCCTGCTCTTGTATTTTATAAGAATATTACCTTTTTTTCTGTATTGGTGTATTCAAAGTGTAAATTATCACAAAAATTATGTATTAACTATTAATAATAATTGTTTAATGCTTGTAAACCTCAATTGTGTCTTCTAATTTTCTAATGAATGTAAGATTTTTGAAAATTCAAAATTATCTTTTCTTAATAATCCATTTTAAATTTATTTTAAGTGGAGTATGCCTATTTAAATCAAATTAATTACAATTTAAATCAAATTAATTACAATTTAAATCACCGGCAGTGCCCGGGCCCATAAAAAGTTATCTATATGTTGGTAATTCTTTGTATGTCTTTTTTTTTTAATTTTATTTATTTTTGTATTTCCATCTGGACAACATGGGTGACATTTTAAACTGCAGAAAATGACCTCTAAAAAAATTTCTTTAAAATAGTAATTTTTTTTTTTTTTTTTTTTTTTTTTTATGTACCATTAAGAGATTAAAAAAGGAAACTTCTATACATGAGTATTTTTTTGTATGTGTGTGAATCTTTTCATCCAGGCCACATGATGACAATTTAAAACTGTGGAAAAAAGAAAAATATGAAAACAACCTCCAAGAAAGTATTAAAAAAAAAAAAAATAGAAAATGACACTTTTTTAAACAAAAGATATTTCAACTGGGGCACCATTTAAAAGTAGATATTTTTGTTTTTTTATAACTCCCTCCACATATATTTCGATTTAAAAATGCATAAAAGACACAAAATATAAAATCAAACTTTAGAAAATAATTTTTCTATAATAGTTGAATATTCATATCGTACTAAGTTTCATTATTACTAGAAAAGTACTGTGAAATAACTCACATATTTCTCTTTTTTGTAACTATATAGGAGCCATGGTGATTCCAATTTTTAAATGCAGAAAAAACAATGTTTACTACTTCTGCATTTAAAAAATCACTTTTCCCCCCAGACATGCGTGGAAGCAATCATAATGTTATCAAACTAAAAAAAAAAAAATTGAAGCTTGTTCATTAGCGTTCTATGGGGCTTGTTATTTAATATTTCAGCTGATTATCAAAAATGAAAAATCCAAATCTCAGGTGCATTTGGACCTGTCTTCATCTATCCGGAACTATGTTTTCAGATATCTATATGCAACCCCTAGCCAACACAGACACACACACAAACACCTTTCTTTTATTAATATAGATTTTACAAATGTTTTCTATTGTAATTGAAAGCATTTGTGAGATTGTTTTACTTTGCTTTTTCATCTGTGTTCTAACTTTTGTGAAAATAAACTGTAGGTGGATTCTATCATGCACTTTTTAAAAAAATATATGTATATATTATAAACTATAGTGCAACCTTGTATTAAACTATCTGGATATATTATTATTTGGTCCATTACTATTTGAGTTAAATTTTGTTGATGATCTAATTTTCCAAATTTAATGAAATTTCATAATATCATTGTAATGAATTTTAAAAAATACAAAAAGAAAAAAAAATCTTTAGTGAAAATTGTATTTCTTATAATTTTTCACATTAAAAAAATTTAATATTTTTTTGCCTATGGGTTTTCTACTTAAATTGAATTTTTTCTATTTTCATAAATAATTTAGATGTATTATTTAAATCACTTTTCTAAAGCTCACTATTTAAGATAAATTATCTTATTTTGATAATTCGGATTAAATTGTCTTTGTGTATTATACAATAATAATGTATAAGCTGATCCTTTTTTAATTAAATTATGTATGTGTTTTACAATGAAATTTTAACACGCTTTTGCTGTATATTTCGAAAACATACTAGTTATGCTTTGAAAATATAATGTGTGTTTAAAGTTTGAAAGCATGCCATAAACAGTGTATCACAATATTTATTTTTTCTTGTTTACACGTGTTACAAATTTTGTAAGCAGTTTCAAAAACATTTTCTTTTTCATCTTGACTTAAACAAAATTACTTTAAAACTAAACTATTTGCATGAAAAAATATTTATAACATTCCAAATTTCACTTTTATAAATACTGAAAATTTTGGCTTAATTTGAAAAATCTATGGCTGTTATATTTAATTTTAGGGTTCCTATTTAGTCTGAATGTTGCGGTTGGTCGAGATTTGACTTTATTTTAAAATTATTCTTTATTTTGTGCATAATTTTATTTATCTTTTAAAAGAGTGTGATGTATTTATATGTAAATACGCTTAATATTCATCAATTTTTTTCTTTTATTTTTATTAAAGTATGTATGCATTCCTTTGAGAATTACTATAAATTTCTGACCATAATATTAAATATTTTTGCATCTAGGGATTCTGCATTCCATCTGACCTTCATGAAGAAGCTGCAAAAGATGGAGCAACAAAATTTGAAGATATTGAAGACGGTGGATTTGGAGAAGGTGAAGGAGTGAAAGATGTCAGTAGCAAATTAGAGTCTGAAGATCAGTTAGATGAAGCTATGAAGGAAGGCGAAGAAAAAAAGAAAGAAGATGAATCGAGTGATAAAGATTTAAAAGTAATTTTTTAATGAATTTTAAAATCACCTTTTTAGGTTCTGCCAAAAAAAAAAAAAAAATCATATAAAATTAAAAAATGATCTTACTTCAAACAATTGGTAGACATGTACAGTAGAACCTCTTTTATGATGTTTCTCATTTTTATGATGCGTACAAATAAAAACGAAAAAAAAAAAAAACCTGCATTACTAAGTATAGAAGAAAAAATTCAAATTATAAATCATGTAGAAACGTGTGAGATTATGATAAAATAAGCTCAAGAATACGGCATTGGTATTGCAGCGATTAGTGTTATGAAGGGAGATGCTGCAAAAATGAAAACGTTTTATGCAGAAAGCAGCAAAATTATAGTGATACTGGTGGACCAATAGTATTAAAAAAAAACTTTGTGATAGAGCTGCAAATCATAGGCAATCGAAACTTCAACAAACTTTTTTTTCAAACCCTTGTGAAATATGTAAAAGGTACTTAATTTCAAAAATAAAATTCAGGTAGTTTATTCTTGTTTCTATTTTGCTATTGATTTATTTTTATTAAGCACTTGTTACCATAATAAGAAATATGCACATATTTGCCCTTAATCTTAAAATTGAAGCGTTTTCAATTTTTCAAAAGATGGTCAGTCCCAATTACTTCGGATAATTGAGGTTCTACTGTACTTAAAATGATTCATATTATTAAAATTAACATAAGATACAACAAGTGTATTTTTTATTAGTATTAGTATAATTCATTAAAGTTTTGTGCTCCCAATTGGAAAAATAAACCATAAAAAATAAAAATTAATATATGTACTTATGTATAAGATGAAGCATTTTAGAAAAAATTTGAATGTTAAAAAAAGGAGTTGACTCATACATGGATTTTGTGGTGGTGGTGGGGGGGGGGGGGGGGGGGGTACGGTACCCAAGTACCAATGTTCAGGGTCTTTAACCTTTCATTAAGTATACTAAAATTTTTTATATGAAAGAATGTACATAATACTTTTTACGACACAAGTTTAGTTGCACTGTTACGAATTTATAATATTAATAAAAGAGGTATACTAGAAAAGCAAGTATGCATATTATCAGATGTAAATATCCAACTGTGCGAAAAATGTCCAGACCAGGATTCAAACCAGGGATCTCTCGGCTGAATCCACCAATGCTCTACCATCTGAGCTATCCCGGACAAATCTGGTGGAACT
Organism: Maratus speciosus; assembly: GCA_963932465.1. Classification (NCBI taxonomy): domain Eukaryota; kingdom Metazoa; phylum Arthropoda; class Arachnida; order Araneae; family Salticidae; genus Maratus; species Maratus speciosus. The sequence goes on from OZ010799.1 coordinate 94,208,765, forward strand.
TTTTCACCCAGCTAATCTTATTGATCATAGCATCTGGTCTGAAATCTGGTTCAGCTCAACAGAAATCTAATCAAATATGCATATTATTAGAGAAAATTAAATTTCAATAATATTTAAAAGCAAAAAAAATGTACATTTAAAGAAGGTAACTATCTATATTATAAAGGACAAACATATCTGTGCGTAACGCATACGTCATTCTGCGAATGGTAACACTTTGAAATTTGAAATAAAATTTTGGTTTTGTAATTTTCTCTACTGCAAATTTTTATACTTCTAAACATCGCACATTTTAAATTTTTACACCGCCGTATAAGAAAAAAATGCTCATTTAAATGCAATTTGTTTGAAATCTGTATCTCAATTTAATTTTAAGATATTAATTTTTTTGTAGTTTGTATTACTTTTTTTGTAATTGTGGCAGCTGAAGTACTCCCTTTCTGTTGAAAGTCATGTTGAAACTAAAGGGGGGGGGGGGGGGGGTGAAATGAAAATAGTAGATTGCTGAATGTTTTTGTTGCCATTTTCTCATAAAAACCAAAAAAAATTGAAATTAAAATACGTGCTATGTCAAGAATATCGTCTGTTATAAAACCCAGTGAGTTTCGGCTTTATTTCGCTTTTATTTATCAATTAAATGATTTTACCGCGCCAGCTCCATTGCGAAATATTAATAAACAATTTGCACATAAAAAAGTTCAGAATTTCTCTCCCGCTAATTTTCTACAATGAATTTAAAGCTTCATCAGTAAATAAGTAAAAGAATAATGTATAAAAAAGCACATATTTAACATATATGTAATCGAACAATTTAAATTTTTAGAGCCGAATTGGGAAAAATATGTGCTTTTAAGTATCATTTGTATGAAATAGAGTTGCTAGGCAACTGTTAAAGTAAAAGAGAACAAATAATCTATACATTGAAAACACAAGATAGCTTTTTTAGACATCTTACCTGAACTTTCTACTGTACCAATTTTGCTAATAATTCTTTTTTTTTAAAAAATGAAAGCTGTTCATTCGTAGATGTCATCGCATTAGCTGTTTTTCTAAATATTTCCACTTTTATATTTTTAATTTAATTTGAAAAGTTTTTTATTTTAAATTTCATCAAAATGGTAGCAATCGTATTATTTCCACTGTTGCAGAAAAAAGGAAATATTGGGGTTTATTTATCCTTAATGATACCATTTACTCATTACAATTAAAAATAACTTTATTTTAAGTCTGAACAGAAAATGACGTCACTATTTAAAAAACATTTTCGCTCATAAAGCTAATGTCACAATATATTTTCATTCAGCTGATACCGAATTTGAGACACTTGGCGTAATGCTTCAGTAAGTGTCATATTTAAAAGAAACAATCCTTTTCTTTGATAAAATTATACATTTTTACACGAATACATCTAAAAGACATCAGTTTCTGTAATTTGTACTTCGCGGTACTGAAATTAGAACCTCAAGCCAAAAGAATACATTTTCACATGCAAAGTTTTAGCTGACAAACGGAATACTTCACATTTGAAAATCTATCTATATTATAAAGGAAAAATATGTCTGTGCGTAAGGCTGACGTCATTTTTAGAATGGCAACGCTTGATGATTAAATGTCGGTTTTGCAATCTTTACTACTGCAATTTTTTGAATTTCTAAACATCGCGCATCTTCAATTTCTACACCCGTTATATAGGGGAAAAAATCTACTTTCAAATGCAATTTGCTTGAAAAGTTTATCTTAATTAATTTATTTTTTATGTCTTTTTAAATAATTTTCAAGTATAATGTGTTTTAATCTATATCCATTGCGTACAGGCTCCATTACGAAATAAGCCATTTGCAGTTAAAATAATATAAATAATTCAGCATTTGTCCCTGACTAATTTTTATAGCGAAATTAAAACTTCACCAATCTATTATATTAAAAAGTGACTATCCGTTTGTATTTCACAGCTGTTCCTCCTAGAATATGGAATGTTGGGTGATCAAATTAAGGCCAGGTATCCACATGGGTCCGAGGATGTGAAAAGTGGTCGCAGAATTTTAAAATTTGATTAGTTTTCGAGATAAAAATTTTTACGTTATTTTTAATGACATTTCTGTAATGATGGAAAATAAAATTGCTCCATTTTTGTGGATAAAAGAAAGCAAAGGGAAAATGACAAGGATTATTAGGTATCATTGTTTGAAATCATTTTTAAGTTGAAATTAACGTTTATTTGACTAAATAGTGAAAACATTATTGTAGTTTTCAAGAAAATTTCACGAAATACAAACTGATACATATTCAAGCTTCGGGAATCCGTTTATTTTAGAAACACGAATTTGACTCTCGACTGGAATATTGAGATAAATTCTGTTGACGTCAAAAGAAAAAAAAACATCGTACGTTATTTTCATTTAATTTAAAGTCGAAAAGTAGATTTTCAACTATTCCCTTAAGATGGCTAATAAAACATTTCAGAAGCGGACATTAAAAATGAAATGTTTCAGCGAGAAAAAAAAAATAATTCTCTAAATATTTATTTTAATTCATAAATATGAAATGCTTCTGAATAAATTTGTCCAAACAAATTCATTTTTGTTTAAGATGACCCAAATGACATCATTTCTACCAACTCCTAAATTCGAAGGAAACTCTTGGAAGAGCGAAAAGCTCTAGGCCTATAAAGTTATAATATATGTGCATTTTTATTGGGAAAGCTTTTGACTTAAATTGTAAATATAACTTATTATTTGAAATATTGTGTTTAGTAAAATTAATATTGTAATGGCTTTCTAAATTTACAATAAAGTTAAGATTTCATTTTTTCGCAAAAATATCGATTGTCTCATGCAATTCAAAACAACACAACGGGTTGCTACGCAACTAGTTATTTATTAATGATGAAACAATAAGATTATTCATTATTATTATTTTTTTTTTAAATCAAGCGTAATTTAATGTAATAAGGAACAGATAAGATATATTACTTTAAAAAAGATGTCTGTCTCTAATCTTAAAAAAAAAAAAAAAAAAAAAAAAATAAACTAATGCTACTGCTGCCATAATTGAATTTATTGTGACCTTTTTACTTTCTTGGCTTATAATGAAAAACTATTGCATATAAGAAAATGAAAAATGCTAATTTTATAGAGGTATGTATGATAAGCACATTATTTGAATAGAGATTTAATTCATAGTTTAAAAGGCTGTTTTTTGCATACTGTTGTCAGATTTTAAAAATCCCAAATAATAATATTTTCAAACACTTTTCAATTGAAAAATATATTTAAATGTGAATATTGAAAATGAAAAAAATTCAAAATAATTAAATTATTATTTGCAAAAGGGATTTAATGGTGAAAATGATGTCATATTTAAAAAATATATTTCAAAAGTCATATTTAAAACCTTTCTTATAGTGTTCAAAAGAGAACTTTTCTTCTAGACATTATAAAAGTGAAATTTTCTTCTAGACCAGAGATTCCCAACCTGTATGTGGCGGCCCTCCTGGGGGTACAGGAAAATAATATCAGTAATGGCGGAAATCACAAAAATGTTTTAACTAAAAACGCATAAAGAAAATTGATAGTTTTAGATGATAAACTTAGTCTCATGTGTAAATCCAATATGTTACACTCAAAATGAGGGAAAAAGCTCATTATACCTAATAATTCAATGATAATGAAATACCAGTAGCTCTGCCTATTGCTAAGCATATTGCATGAGTACTTATATATTTTTCCCCTGAAAACTTCAATTAATCATTGTGTAATATTTTTTTCTGTTTCCATTTTGATTATATGTATATCACAATGCAAAGTGTAGTTGTTATCAATAATCATCGTAAGATAGTTAAAATTTCTTTTAATGCTACATTGATTTTTCTTAAGGTTTGGATAATATTATAAAAGGCAATAGTCAGTAGTCTATAATCCATGTATACAGTGTCACTAATTTTATACCACTTTTTTGTTTTTAAATTATTATTTCAGGATGAGAAGGATGGTGTAGAAATGTCTGAAGATTTTGATGGTAAAATTCATAGTCGAGAAGGTAATGAAGAAAATTCTGATGATGAGGAGGAGCAAGAAGAATCAGAAGATTTGGACAAACAAATGGGAGAGGTTGAATCGGATGAAGCTGAAAAGTTAGATGATAAGGTATTGTAAAAAAATATGCATATTCTTTTTTTTATTTTGTTTTGGGAGAGGTTGAATCGGATGAAGTGGAAAAGTTATATGATAAGGTATTGTAAAAATATATTTATTCTTTTTTTTTTATTTTGTTTTGGAAGAAAACTAATCTGTTTCAAGTGAAGGTGATTTATAAAAAAGGGTCATCTACTTTGTTTGTGAGTTTTGCGTCAATTTGTTATATTACCAGGGATAAAAATCTTTCTTGTTTAGACAGATTTTTTTTTTTTTATCTTCCTCTCCCGCTCCGTATTTGTTGGCACAGTATGTCCCTAAAGGAACTTTGTGCCATTAAGGGGACTTATCTGGTGGGGGAAAAAAACTGGAATCCCATGTTATCCTATGGGAAAAAATACTTCTTCTTCATTCAAATTTGGAAATGTCAATAGTATTTTTCCCCTACTCCCTATTTGTTGGCACAGCATGTCCCTAATAGTCCAAGAGCTGTTAAACATTTTAGGGAAGGTATTTGGCACCCTGAAAATTTGTGCAACACTTCTTTTGTAATGCCTGAATACAAAATCGAATGTTTGGCTGAAGGATCGTGGCCCAAAACCTGTGCCAGACAAAAAAGGGCACTTGACACGTGTCTGGCACAGTTTTTGTGCCGACTAAAGTGTCTGTCATTTTCAAAATTTTTTCTAAGCATAAATATTATTGTGCCTCAATCTCAGCGTGCCTCAAATACCTATTTTGGGTAGTCAAAAAATGGCACTTGACACGTGTCTGGCACAGTTTTTGGGCCGACTAAAGTGTCTGTCATTTTCAAAATATTTTTTTCTAAGTATAAATATTATTCTGTTTCAGTCTCAGCATGCCTCAAATACCTTTTTTGGGTAGTGTCAAAAAATGGCACTTGACACGTGTCTGGCACAGGTTTTGGGCCACGATCCTTCAGCCAGACATTCGATTTTGTATTCAGGCATTACAAAAGAAGTGTTACACAAATTTTCAGGGTGCCTCAAATACCTACTCAAAAATGTTCAACAGCTCTCCTACTATAAAGGAACTTTTTGCCACTAAGGGGACTTATCTGGTGGGGAAGAAAACAAATGGGAGAGGTTGAATCGGATGAAGCTGAAAAGTTACATGATAAGGTATTGTGAAAAAATATGCATATTCTTTTTTTTTATTTTGTTTTGGGAGAGGTTGAATCGGATGAAGTGGAAAAGTTATATGATAAGGTATTGTAAAAATATATTTATTCTTTTTTTTATTTTGTTTTTGTTATGTTGATAATGTGGGGTTTTTTTAAATAAGAAAAAAAAAAAATAAGAAATACTATATTTTTAACTGTTTTGTATAAATAATGGTTGTTTTTTTAAACTTTAGAATAACTCTTTTTTTTTTTTTTAGTCAGTCAATAGTTAAATTACTCCATATAATATCTAAAAATGGTTTATTGTACTGTTCAATAGCATTTTGAGGAGGTTTTTTTTTATATTGGCTTGGCGCCCGCCAGTGTATAATTCATTTATTATCTTTTTTTTTTTTTTTTTTTTTTTTTTACAGTATAGTTTCAAATTAAAAGGAGTATTATTGCTTGTAAAACGGGGTCCGATCGCCGCGTATGAATACCAAAAGATCGCTGATTCAGAACCACGTGTTTCGTAAAAATGAAATAATAAATTAAGCTTAAATATTTTCAAATAGAATAACTCTAAAAACTTTTAAAATAATAATATGTTGACATTTGAATACATATTTTTAAGATTAAATTACGAAATAGCTGTAACCTTAAATATTTTTTTTTTGACATTTTGAAACATTATACACTTATATTTTACACATAAAATATTTATAAATTTCTGAGGAACAAATCTTTACACTGGCGGGCGCCAAGTCAATATAAAAAAAAAAACCTCCTCAAAATGCTATTGAACAGTACAATAAACCATTTTTAGATATTATATGGAGTAATTTAACTATTGACTGACTAAAAAAAAAAGATTTATTCTAAAGTTTAAAAAAAACAACCATTATTTAAAACAACCATTATACAAAACAGTTAAAAATATAGTATTTCTTTCTTTTTTTTTTTCTTATTTAAGAAAACCCCACATTATCAACATAACATTTTGGAAGAAAACTAATCTGTTTCATGTGAAGGTGATTTATAAAAAAGGGTCATCTACTTTGTTTGTGAGTTTTGCGTCTATTTGTTATATTACCAGGGATAAAAATCTTTCTTGTTTAGACAGATTTTTTTTTTTATCCTCCTCTCCCGCTCCGTATTTGTTGGCACAGTATGTCCCTAAAGGAACTTTGTGCCATTAAGGGGACTTATCTGGTGGGGAAGAAAAAAACTGGAATCCCATGTTATCCTATGGGAAAAATACTTCTTGTTCATTCAAATTTGGAAATGTCAACAGTATTTTTCCCTCACTCCCTATTTGTTGGCACAGCATGTCTCTAAAGGAACTTTGTGCCATTAAGGGGGTTTGGCTTATCTGGTGGGGAAGAAAAAAACTGGAATCCCATGTTATCCTATGGGAAAAAATACTTCTTGTTCATTCAAATTTGGAAATGTCAATAGTATTTTTCCCCCACTCCCTATTTGTTGGCACAGCATGTCCCCTAAAGGAACTTTTTGCCACTAAGGGGACTTATCTGGTGAGGAAGAAAACAAATGGGAAAGGTTGAATCGGATGAAGTTGAAAAGTTAGATGATAAGGTATTGTAAAAAAATATGCATATTCTTTTTTTTTATTTTGTTTTGGTAGAGGTTGAATCAGATGAAGCGGAAAAGTTAGATGATAAGGTATTGTAAAAATATATTTATTCTTTTTTTTATTTTGTTTTGAAAGAAAACTAATCTGTTTCAAGTGAAGGTGATTTATAAAAAAGGGTCATCTACTTTGTTTGTGAGTTTTGCGTCTATTTGCTATATTACCAGGGATAAAAATCTTTCTTGTTTAGACAGATTTTTTTTTTTATCTTCCTCTCCCGCTCCCTATTTGTTGGCACAGTATGTCCCTAAAGGAACTTTGTGCCATTAAGGGGACTTATCTGGTGGGGAAGAAAAAAACTGGAATCCCATGTTATCCTATGAGAAAAATACTTCTTGTTCATTCAAATTTGGAAATGTCAACAGTATTTTTCCCTCACTCCCTATTTGTTGGCACAGCATGTCTCTAAAGGAACTTTGTGCCATTAAGGGGGTTTGGCTTATCTGGTGGGAAAGAAAAAAACTGGAATCCCATGTTATCCTATGGGAAAAAATACTTGTTCATTCAAATTTGGAAATTTCAACAATATTTTTTTCCAGCATGTCTATAGGAAGGTTCTTTGTTCCTCTGTAAGCTCTAAATTTTTATACCTTTTTTCCAGTGTAAAGTTACAAACGAGTAAAGAGTAACTTTTTGAACTTTAACCCAAATTTTAAAATACTCATAATTATCTTTAAAATATTTTAAGCTTACAGAAGGATTAAGAACCTCCCTAACTATGTGCTGAAAAAAAATACTGTTGAAATTTCTGAATTTGAATGAACAAGAAAGATATGTATTTTTTCCCATGGGATAACATGGGATTCCCCTCCCCCCCCCCAACCCCCCAGATCAGTCCCCTTAAACCCCATACAGCCAGCCAATGCCATCTGTTCCACACAAAGTTTAAAGATCTTAAAACTCTTTAATTTTTCAAATCCCATCCCTCTCCCTCCCTAAAAGGTTTTGTCTCCCTTAGCCGTTCCTCAGCATACAAAATTTTAACTCCTTATTTATTTTATTTTCTGCTCTATTAGTTACTTTGTAGAAATAATAAGTACTTAATTAATCATCTAAATCCCTGTACCAAAACTTCCCCTCCTCTCCTTAGTGCCCAAATTTTAAAATCTTTAAAAGTCATTTTTTCCCCTGTCCTATTTATTATTTTGTTGCAACAATAAAAGAAATCATTTAATCCCCAAGAATCCTCTAAGCTTTGCCTCCCAGCTCACAAAACTGAAACTTTTTAAAACTGGAATTTTATTTGATTTTGCTCCCTTATTTGTAACTTTCTACTAATAAAAAGTAAAATATCATCTAAATTCTCTTTCCCCTACCCTTCCCCCCTTCCCAAAATAAATAAATAAATAAATAATGTCACATTATGAATGTGCCACTTTCATCGTAATTGCGATTCGACATTTGCACATGGGTGTATCTCCCATTAATTAATATAATTTTAATTATTTTAGTAATTTATCTTTAATTATTTCAGTACAGTAGCCTCCTGCTTAACCAGCCTAAATGGGACCGAGGGTTAGCTGGTTAAGAGAAAAAACAGTTAAAGCGGAGAAGCAAAAAAAAATTTTAAATAAGTATCTGCATAATTTAATTAAACCTGTACGCTGCCTTTAGTTTTTCAATTTGTGTAGTTTAAAAAAATTATGATTTCTATATTTTGTGAAATGTATAACATTAACTAAATTGGAAGAAAAATTATCACTCATAACAAATAATGAAAAATATTTAACACAAATTAAATTGTTGGAAATCATGTCACACATCTTTATAAGAAGTTTAAATTGTTCTGCATTATATATATTTAAGTTAATCAACCGTAAAGTAATCCGTGGCTTTCTTCTTTTGAAGGCAAGATGGCCGACATTTTGCAGCATAATCTCTTAAATCTTTAAAATCGTAAGTTTAACCTAGGAAGCTGTTAGCCGCTGCTCAACATAGTGTAACGCCAACTCTAATGTTTTTACCCCTTCCGTATGAGGAATTTGAGCAGTGTCAACTTCAGCTGGATCATCATCAGGATCGTCTTCGTATTGAACAACATCAGTTACATTCCCAATTATAGCCCTGTCAAATAATGTTTTGTGCTTGACTTCTGTATCAGACTCAAACAACTCTTATACATCTTCTACGGTGATCTGTTTACATCTCTCAAGCTTTTCTGTGCAAAACAGTTTGCAGATAAATCAGACATTGTAGAGTTCCAGGGTGGGGAGGGGGGAGATTGCTTTTTTGAACATTAAAAACACAAAATCTTAAATCTTCCGGAGGGACATCTCATTGTTCCTGGAGGGGTATGCCCCCCCCCCCCCTGATTTCAACATTGGTGAAGGTCTACGCATATCCAAACCGACGTTCTCCTTTCTGAATTTTGCTTTCTTCCCTCGGGATTGCACTTCAACTCGAAAGCGTAAGCTGAGTTCCCGAGGTCGTTATCACTGAATTTTGCCTGATGTTGGGGAGAAAAGTCGACCGGTTAAAGCGGAGTTCCGGTTAAGAGAGAGGCTACCGTATTCCCAATTCCTGTTAATTTGGCATATTACTTTGGTTCCTATGGCAATTTGTTCATATTTTCATATTCCGTTGGCCCGCAAGTATATATTTATTTCCAGTTTCATATCTGCCATTTCGACGATTCGCTATGTTGGATCGACGCAGGGGAAAAGGGTTCTTCTTCATTGCTCGGTTGCCGTTCGGAGCATATTCCGATAGCTTTAGTCATCGGCCTTTTTTGATGTGCAGAACTCACTCGTTTTTGGTGTTATGCAAATGGGGCTACTCTGTACTGCGCATGCTGATTGGCCCGATCGCTGGTTGATTCGCCAAACAGCATGCATTGTTTTTCTTGGGGATTTTGTAGTGAGCAGAGAAATCAGTTGTACTCAAAAACTTTCAACTAGTAGGTTGCTTGTAGTAAAAGCTCACCCTGGCGTGGGAGATACCTGATTATGGCTCTCCCCAGTGCCGCATTCATGAACGAACATTATTTTACAATGTTCATAATAGTAAAGATTTTTTTTGTTCATATTATAAACTGTGCAAGTTGTTTACCAACCCTTCCTAAATTGAAGAAATTCCGGAATTTGAATAAAAGAAATATGGTTTAGTTTAAATCTACAGTTGTGTCTTCATTCAGTGTCATGACATGCCTGTACTTCACGCATCTTTGGATCAACCGTGTGTTTCAACAAGTGATAATAGTGTCTCCAGCACAATTGGTAAGATTACCCTAATTTTACACTTCCTGTGTTTCAATGCCAAAAGATGTCAGCGGAACATGTGAGTTTTTCACTGGGATGTGGCTACGGCACATCGTCGCTTTGTGTCTCTATTAGGGCTATGGCCAGGCACGCAGTATCCACTATACATTTAAATAATATTATATATCATGACTACGAACTAATCTTCGCAACAAATAATAAAATAATAATAATAAATAAATAAATTGCTTTATACTGTTAGCTTTTCAGCAAAAAAGGGATTTCTATAAATATATTTGGCGTGGGAGGAAAGCAAAAATTTTCTCATTATCTTTGATTATTTGCACCCTGTTTTACTTACATATTAATTTTACTCTCCTGGCTGATTCATTCATTATTTTTACCATGAAAGGTTTGGGGAAGCGATTCTGAAAGTGAAGGAGAGGAAGATTTGAGAGATGAAGATGGCACTGGTGGTGTAACTGAGCATATGTCATCTGAACTTGTTGCAAAAGACAACAGATCTAAAGAAGATTCAGATGGAGAAGATGTCAGTGAGAAAGAAAATAAACCCCAGGAAACCTCCTTTGATGAACTTAATGAAGAATATGAAGGGGAAAAGCCTGATCCTATGATTAATGCTTCGCCTTCAAAAGTGAGTATTGTTTTAAATTTGGATACACTACTACATTCAAGTTACTTTTTATTATTAGAATTTTAAAAATGCATTAAATATACATAAAAAATATATATCAGAATATACATTTGTAATTTGTATCAAATTTCGTTTATACTGAAATGTCAATGTATTTAATTTTTAGGGTTCCGTACTTAAAAAGTAAAAACGGAACCATTATAAGATCACTCCTGTGTCTGTCTGTCACAGCCCTTTTACTCGTAAACTACGCAACATGGAAAGTTCAAATTGGGGAAGTAATAAAGACTCTTGACCCACATATTTACATATTAATAAATATTCATAAATATATTTAGGAAAAATGTAGAGGGGTTAAAGTTACTTGATAAAGTTACTTGTTAAAGTTACTTGTTAATTAAGTTACTTGAAAAAAAAAATCTTTTCTTTGTATGTCGTGTGGGGTATTGTGTGAAAGCTTTCGTAACACTGAAATCAAAAATATATTTCATTTAATTTTAAGTATTATATTTTCAAAGTTATGATGGAAAATGTAGTGCAGAAATATGTTCCCCCCATCTAATTCCGAATCTATTGAAACTAAAATTATGAAAATATTAGAGGTAGTAGACATTAATTTAAACCTTGCAGGAAAATTATAGCGATTACCCTAGGTCACATAGTTTTTGAGAAAATCGCATTTTTCTGTTACACTCAAATTTCAATTTACGGGCTTTAGCAAAAGTGTTGAGCAGAGCTGAAAGTACCTATCATAGCAGAAGTATAAAAGCATTGTTGATCATGAATTTCGGAAAAAATCGTCGGTAATTAGCCGCGATATTAACCCTTAAAGACACGGACAGTTTGGACATACATAATGACAGGGACTGCGTACTCTATGCTAACATCGGCTTTTAAAGCCTAGATAACAAATTTTAAGGATATATTTATGTAATGCAATGTCCAGTAGCAGTATAAAAGCAATAAACGTCAAATTGTTAAAAACAGACTAATTTAATGAGAATTAATCACACAAATACCATGGAATTTGCGACTAGTTTCCATTGAGTGGCTTTCTCAATACACCTACTATGTCTTTAAAGGTTAACTATAAAACTATATGGAATAACAAATATACAGAATAGCTATATTTGCTATTATTTAGGTTCCATATATCTTGGAACTTTCATGGTATATCCATTTATATTTTTCTAGTATACAGGATGCAAAGGAAAGTCCCTTTAACCTGAAAATACTTGTGAACAGAGAGAGCTACAGCTATGCAAGTGAGGTAACGGTATAATAAAGCAACTACGCCCGATTTAATGAAAACGACAGCAGCTCCCCCTAGTGGCGAAATTTGGAAGATAGCCACTGCAAAACAGAAAGAGATACAGCAAAATTTCCAGTTAGAAAGTTTTAGAGCATCAATTAATTAATAGAATATGACATTTGGCTTACATGGATAAGATAAATCTTCGCCTGTTTACCCAAAAATGTCCGCAATCGATACAATCCATTTTGTGTAAACGTTTGAATGGAATAGTCAGAAGTATGAAGAAATACGCACAATTTATGCTATACATACTTATTGCAATACATTTTGATAACAGTACACACAAAAAAAAGACAAACATTCTCAGTGATAAAAAGTTAATACTCAGTATGTTTGAAAAGTTTGCCATTGCTCACGATACACGTTTGTATTCGTGAGAGTAATTCTGCATGCACATTTCTCAGCATGGAACGTCTATTGCAAGCCTCTTCAATAGGACGACATAGATTTAACCCTTTCAAGGGCGGTGGCTAGACGGTCTAGCCACCTAATTTTGATTTGAAAACTGACAAATGGCACCAAGAATATTTTAATAAAATTTTGCTTTTGTAATGAAAGTGCAAATTACCGGGTTTTTGTTTTCTGAGAAATTCATTTGAATATTCTGGTGTCAGTCAATTATTTCATCAGTTTACGAACAGAATTCTTCTGGCCCTGAAAGGGTTATTCTAAAATTTTAAATGCATTGGAAATTAAATCTTTACAGACATTACAGTACAGTACAACATCACAATCTGCAATTGTGCACTGCTACATTTCCGGAATGTGAATAGGCAAAGTAGAATTGTCGCTCATCGATTTCGGACATTTTTGGGTATGCAGGCGACGATTTATCTTATCTGTGTGAACCAAATGTTGTTTAGTACTAATTAATTTATGCTCTAAAACTTTTTAATTGGTCGAGCGTAGTCGCTTTACTGTACCGTTACCTCACTTGTATAGCTATAGCTCTGCAAGTTCAGGTTAAAGGGACTTTCCTTTGTACCCTGTATACTATACAGCTAATCAACCCTACGTTGTATAGTTTTTACAAAGTCTTAGTATTCTTTTAGCAACGGTATTTTTTTAATAATATACTTACTAATTCATATATTATTGTACGGAACCCTCTGTGCGCGAGTAATACTCGCACTTGACTGTTTTTTCTTCAATCTGTTTATTTATTTGTTTTTTGTGAAAATGTATGCTATTTTGTGTTTTCATGTAGATTTAGACCCAATCGTGCCCGTCGACCTAACCGTTCGGAGTTTACGTGGTTTTCTTCGAACCATGGATTTCCATGTGTAAATACGGGTTAGGTTCCCTTAGAAAGACTCCCACGAAGGGTACTCCCCACCTGGGCCTATATCCCTTGAGTTGATAATTGGCCGTCAAAAATCAACCCAAAATCAACCCATGTAGATTTAGTAAATTGTTCTTTGAATAAGCCATGTGTGTCTTAAGTTTAGGATGAATAAATTAGTTACATTATTTTAATTAATGTTATGATTAATGTTTAATTAATGTTAATATTACATACTTTTTTAGAACTATAATTTCATAGTCAGAACAGGACAGTGATATTTTATGGATAATTTTAACAGTAACTCCCAAAAGGTCTTCTTGTATTTCCATTAGCTCGCATAATTTTTAAATGAGCATTGTTATCATAGATGTTATTGTTCATAAGCTTTGGTAATTGCCATTCTAGTAACATATCTAATGACTGAGAACACTTGTCAGTTGTCACTACCAAACATTACCAGTGTTACTACTATTTTTTATTATACTTTGAAATTTCTGGAGTTTCTTCTCTAGTACATACAAAATCTGAAATTCTGCATGTGTTGTATTGATTGCTCTGGAAAACTGTGTGCATAGAAAATAGATTTTGTTTTTATGAAGTAGGACATTTTTGAGTCATAGAAAAAATATTCTAGATATTTTTGGTCATGTTATTTTCCATTCCTCCATTATCATTGTGGCCTGTGCATATATTCAAATGTCATGCATGGTTACCATTAATCTTATCTCATGTTATCATCAAGCATTAGTTATTTTGATTTAATTTAATTTTCTTGGGCAATAGGTTTCTTAAAACACAACAGTACCTAAACTGTCTAAACCAAAATGAATTGTTTTCAGTTGATGATACTTAATTTAAAAGTATGTCTCAATATTCACATAAATATAGAGATCTCTATTATAGAAATAATCTGTATAATGATTCATGATTTTTTTTTTTAGCTTATTTCTGTATTTTAGTTTCAAGATCTTAGTCTTTTCTTGTGTTTAAATCTAGTAGCATTTATAAATTTAATAATAACGCTTTAATATTAAAAAGATATTTGCACTTAACTTTTCATAGGAACCTGAAATAGAAGAGTTGCCTGAAAACATGGAAATAACTGAGGAAGTAGGAAAAGATGCTGAAGGTGAAAACCCTGAAGAAACGATGGAATCTGATGACAAGCAAAATGAACCAGAAAGTATGTTTACCTTTTTATTATTATTATTATATATTTGAAAGACAAGGCTGTTTTTTAGTCACCAGCCCTAATTTTTACTGAACCAATTTTGATAATTCTTTTTTTAACACTACGACGGCTGCGTTTTCAATATACCTAGAACGGCTGTGAACGGTCATTTTGACCGCTCGTTCGAAAAAACTAAAAAAAAATGTAACTTTAACTAAAATAATATTAAAAACTCCTTTCCAGGAAACAAGTTTAATGACAAACTACAAAAAAAGACTTGCATTTTAAAAATATTTTTCAAGAAAATAAAACATTTTACATTCTTTTACTCTTCCTAGGCAATCTTAATGATATAGAATCCTGAAATTAGATAATGTAAGTGTCATACTTTTTTATAATTATAAACATAATATATGTTTTCAAATTTTTTTTAAAAGTCAGCAATTTTATTAATAGATTAGAAAAAACATTATACTGAAAAATGTAACATACCTCTGTTTATTTCTCAAGCAAAGCAGATGGATACTATCCTTTCTTCTAACATGCATGGCCCGCAAACGTGTTTGTGGTATCTTGAACACCGTTTAGAAGTTTTATTTCCTTTACAGTTCTTGAGTATTTGACACTACTTTCGTTTTCTGTTTTGAATACTGGGAAGCATTTTGATTTGATTGTCATCATACAACCTGTTTCAATCAATATAGTTTTTACGGAATTCATTAGATATTTTCAAATATATTTCCGACGACAGATGTTTGAGTCAAATGTTTCTTTGTATATCACCCATGAATTTATTGCAGTTAGATCAAGTATGTTAAAAAAAACATGCACTGGCCATCATCTTTTGCATTGTCGTGCAGTCCTTTTGCATGTAAAACACCGCGAATATATAGTAATGAAATAAAGGCATCAAGTTCATCTAATGAAAGTTTCCAATGATTATCTCCAGATCTCCGTATTGCTTCAATTTCCACGCAATATTGTATGTGTTTCGAAATCTTTTCTGTTAGAAAAAGGCACCAAGCACTGCTTGCATTATCAAAGATAATTTTTCTTTTAGTGTAAGATGAGGGGTCAGCATTTTCACGCAAAACATTATGCGTTGTCTGTCTTCCGGAAGTATTTTGCGATTCTTCCATATGATTCCATCTGCAGCTATTAATTCTGCAGAATTATTTTCATCACTATTAGTTTGTTGATTTTTTCCTCTTCCACGACTATTTTTCCGTCCACGACTACATCCTTGAATAACTTCATCTGTTACATTATCAGAAATGGAGGATGAAATATGCGAATTTTCTATTTGATGTATTTTGAAATCTCGAATCAGACTCTATATCATCGCACTCGATATTACTTTCGATATCGTTTTCATCCACATTTTCAGAAGCAGAATTTTCGGATGATAAATCTTGTATTGACTGTACAATTGCTTCCGCAGTCAGAAAGTACTTCCCGACAGTTCTACGAGACATTATTAGAATAAAAATAATAATTATTATTTAACTGAAAACATCTGTTCATATCATTTTCAAACGGAAGTAACAAATCAAGTATTGCTTCACTAATAAAGCGATCACTTATTCAAACATTTTTCTGGGTATCTCTGCCGTCAGAGCATGTGCGGAATCAACAGAGACAGGTATCTTTCAAAGAAACCGGAATAAACCAGCTATTTAGCATCCTTCTCCCCCCACATCTATACGTTCTTTGTATGGAAACCTCTTTTACATGATGAAAATAATGATTTTATCTGACAAGTGTTGAATTCAGGGGATGAAAATAGTGATTGCTCTGGGGGGACATTTCTCCCCGGAGATGTGAGATGTTCCCATGAAAGATTTGAGATTTTGTGCTTTCAGTGGTCAAAAAGTGCCATTTACCCTCTTGGAATTCTATAATGTCCCCCTCAGAGCCACAGAAATCCCTCCTGGAAAAAAATGTTTGAATTCAACACTATATCAGGCATCGGTCATTTTGATCGTTTTTGGCCATTCTTGTTATATAAGTTTCTTTTTCAAAAACTAACAACAATATTTGAATGAATTTTTTTTTTTTTTTTGTATATTGCCAATGAATATTTAGGAAAAGTCACAAATTATCGCAGCAATAGGTGAAAGCAAAACAGAAATATGCAAGATTAAAATGTGTTTACGGTCAAAATGACCACCTTGGCCGTTCTAGTGTTAAATGAAAGCTGTTCATTTGTAGATGTCCCCGTACTAGCTATTTTTAAATTTATTTCCATTTTTATATTTTATTTTTAATTTAAAAAGTCTTTTTGTGAAATTTCTTTATGGCATTGCTTCTATTGTTGCTGAGAAAAGAGAAAACAGAGTTTATTTTTATTGATTATATCCTTATTGGTGTCATTTTACTCATTACAACTAAAAATAACTTTTAAAAAATTGAACAGAAAATGACGTCATGCTTTAAAAAACATGCATTTACCTCATAAAACTTTTGTTTTTTCAATATTTTTTCGTTCCGTTTGAAACTAATGAGATGCTAGGCGAAATGTTTCATTGAAATGAGAGAAATGTTAGTTGTAATGGCGTCATATTTAAAACAAAACTGACATTTTCTTTGAGAAAACTAAATATTTTACCACAAATGCATCTAAAAAGGCATAAATTTCTGGAAATTTTACTCGACAGTACTGGGAGACAGTACCTCAAGTCAAGAGGCGAATGGTCCTGTGCAAAGTTGCAGCTGACAAACGTGACTTCCAAGTTCAGAAAAATATTTAGTAATAACGTATTGCACATAAAAATATTTTTAAAATAGTGAATACAGATATGAGAGATGCAAATGTAAATTTTGAGATGGTGAAAATGATGCAAGGTTTAGATTTCAGGCAGAAGAAAAAATTCTATTTTTGTGTCAGAGCGAAATAATTTTTATTGTTCCCTAAGACGTAGCATAAGAGCCTCAGTTGATAATTTCATCATATTTACTTATTTTGATTATATTTTGCTAATTACATATACGAATAAAGTTTAATTTTTCAGCAATTTGGAATAGTTGAAGTTTAAGGAAATAAGACTCTGGTAACTTTAGATTAAAGTAATATTTGTTTTAAGAGTCTGATGCAAGGTTTAGGTTTCAGGCAGAAAAAAAAAATTCCATTTTTGTGTCAGAGCGAAATAATTTTTACTGATTTTTTTTGTTCCCTAATACGTAGCATAAGAGCCTTGGTTGATAATTTCATCATATTTATAATTTATAATTTCATCATATTTCATCATATTTGATTATATTTTACTAATTACATATACGAATAAAGTTTAATTTTTCAATAATTTGGAATAGTTGAAGTTTAAAGAAATAGGACTTTGGTAACTTTAGATTAAAGTAATATTTGTTTTAAGAGTCAGACTAACCAATGTTCGATGGATTTTTTTATTGCAATTAATTTTATAGGTTTATTATAAATCAATGTAACAGTTCTTTTTTAAACATTTTCTTTTGTTGAAATTCGACAGGTTCCACCTCATTATTTATTAAGATCATCAGATGGCTCATACATAAAATATTGCTGTTGTTCTTTTTCTTCATTTTCTTTAAGTAAAATCATTATTATTCAACCTATTTCTCTTTTTTTTTTTTTTTTTTTTTTTTTTTTTTTGTCCTTTAAGCTAAATTATTATTATTCAAACTCTTTTCATTTTCTGCAAATTACATCAGTAATTGTTCAAAGATTAAATCATTAATCTGCATTTAATTTTATCTTGTGTTCTTATTTATTTATTTGTAATCTTAAAGAAAATATTAATCAAAAGATTTCTGATCAAAATGTTTTATTAAAAGATGAATCTGGTGAAGAAGAAAAGGATATAGAAGATACAAAAGAGGATGCTACTGATAAAATGCAAGAAGAAGTTGCAGAAGGAGAGAAAGAATCTAGCAATGTTGCTGATCAAGAGGAAGTAGAACAGCCTGTAGATGAATCTGCAGAAACAAATGGTAAAAGGCTCATATTTTGTGATGAGGTTTTAATTTTGTTGCTAAAAAATATGTTCAAATTATGATCTGCATTATATGTGGTGATTCAGAACTGCATGCATGAATATTTCAAAGAGGTGAACATAAGTTAATAATTTCCCTCAGTTAAAAATAATATTACCCCAGTTAAACGTTTTTATTGCAGAAATTGGTGATCATTAAATTAAGAAAAGTTATTACCCACAATAAAATTGATATTTGAATAATTTATGTATAAAATTTAAATACGTCTAACCAACCATATTTCTGTCTCAATTTATATCATAAGAACTACTAATCAGATTCACAATGCAAATATCTTTGTTGTTAATTTATAGAGAAAAGAAAATCATTTCATGTTAAATTAAGTCAATAATTGTTTTGTTGTTAACATGTTTTATAAACTTAATAATGGTGATTAATAAGTTAATTAAGTCCAAGTTAGCAACATGCTGTAATTTACATTTTACTGTAGTGTATTTAGTTTTGCGTACCCATTAATTGGAAATGCTATTGACTTGTTTTCACTAAAATATATTAATAGAAATTTGAAACAAAGACATAAAATCTACTTTTTAAATCTTTCTATATTTTATCTGGAAAAAAAAAGGCCTTTTGTATATTTAAAATATATATATATTTATAATCTTTTAAAAAAGCACACGGAATGATAATTTATTTTTCTGATATGTTGCATGACATTTTTTTACTTGAAAATACTGTTTGTGATATTTTTGCCAAACATTAAAATGTCTAAAACTTTGTTTTTTGCACGTCTTTCATTTAAATTTGTCCCATGAATATCTAAATTGCAGAAATTTTTAATTGTAAAATCAGTATTTATTTTACTTATTTATTACTGAAGAACTTTTTTATTTCAGTTTCGCAATTCTGGCAGTTCACAATTCTAGCCACCTTTTTCTTTTCTAAAATTAAAATAGAATGTTTGCGTTTCAAAGTTTTTTTTTTTCTGCAGTTTCAGATTTTTTCCATGTAATTATTTAATGTTTCCTCTCTTTTATATAGTTGATTTGATAATTTATGAGAAAGAAATAAATCCTTAAAGGAACTATTTTATTTTTCTGTATACAGCTCAAAATAAAATTTTAGCAATACAGAATTTCTTTGTGTTTAAATTCAAAAATGTAACTCTTGACAATATATATATATATATATATAATATAAAGTGTCTTTAAAAGTCTTTAGCATAATTAATTTTTTATTTTATTATATATATATGATATAGTCTCAACTGACTTTTTAAAAATACAGAAATGGCTATAAAAAAAATGCAAAACTGGTTTTAACAGTAGTAATTTTAAAACTCTTTTTATCAGGCAAAACATACAATTACTTCCTGAAATGCAAGTCTACAAAGATTTTTTATATCTGTAAGGGAAAAAAAGGAATTTTTATTTATTCTAAAGAATTGAAAATATCTTTTTCCAATCCTACATTTTTATCTTTTGTTAAACATATGTATATTTTGCCTGATAAAGATATTATTAAAATTTTTGCTGTCTTTTTTACCCAAACATTGTAAGAAGTTGTGTTGGCATTTTCTTTTGCTTACCATATATTAGTAGAAAATAAAGTTGCAGCTTGAAGACTAAATTTAGTATGAAATCTTCACTTTTTGCATCTTTTACCCATGAAAAAAAATTTTTGAGTATATGAATTTTTTGCAAGGCATCCCCTATACAAAGGTATCTCCAGATTGTGCTTAGTGTGTGTAAGCCTGGAGCTGGTCCTGATTGTATTGGATTGAGAAGTGCCAGATTCTCTTTTGAAATATAAAATAACCTTTTAAATATAAACTTAGTTCTATATTTCCTTTATGCTGTTTCAGAATACATTTTGCCCACTGAAAAACCAACAACTGAAGATAGAGCTTTACCCTCATCTGAAACAAAACAGAGTTCAGCTGATCCTGTGCAAACAGAAGAGGACATGGACTGGGAATCTGGAGCTCAGAATAGTGAAGAACAGCATAAAGAAGGCCTATCAGAAGCTAAAAATGCTCCCAGTGAAGGTTTGAATATATTTTATTACTTAAAAAAAAAAAAAAAAAAAAAAAAAAAAATGAGCTCTTGTACTAGTTTATAATAGTAAATCATTAATTTATAAAACTAGGTATCAAGACTTAATCAGGAGAATAAAAAAAAGGCATGTAAAGAAGAAACATGTATGATACCAATAAGGGGGAAGACCATTGTCTTTCTCGGGATTTTAAGTGTTAACTTTTTTAATATTCTGATCAGTTATTCATCAAGTATTTTAAAACAATTAACATTATAAAAAAAAGACATTTAAGAATTTTTCATCAGGATGGCCACTTGAACTATGATTGTGACAAATAGTGATTTGATAGAATATTGACTATTTAGCAGTTGAATCGTAAATTTTTTTAAAATATGCATTTTGATTATATATATATGTACATACATACATACATATTAATTTAAAATTAGAAGTAAATTTAAACAAAAATTAATTTTTTTGTTTTGTTTTGTTATTTGTATGGTTAAAAATTTTAACAGCTTGATATATTTTTTGTATTCTTTCAAATACCTCCATGCTAATAATAAAGCATAACTTTTACTGTCTAAATTACTAATAAGCATAATATTATCTACAGATACTTGTAATTCATACATATTATAAAAACTCTACTGCAATTAAATGAGCTTTTTAAACTTATTAAAAAACTTTTTTCATAAAAAAAATAAAAAATAAGAATTTTCATTTTATCTCCTTATACGTAGAGTCATCAAATTGATTTTGTGTAAATCTGGATGGTAAATTAATATTTCCCATAAAATATAGAGAAAATTCTGCATTTCTACTATTCTGTGATATTTTTAGCCTTTTTTACATTCAAAATTAATGAGCCCCTCAATGATTCACAAATGAGTTACCTCCTGAAATAGCCCTTGGTAAAGTAGTGAGGAGTTTGTGTTGCTATTGGTCAACAAAGCTGAAAAAGAAGAAAATACAAAGTAACAAAAGCATTAACAAATGAACCAGCGCAAAACACATTAAATTCTAAAACTTACTGAAAAAATGTTGCATATTGAATGGACATACAGAGACCGAGACTAACAAGACGAAAAATCTTGAATCTTCTTCAATGTTTTGTACTAAATATGTTTAAGGCTGTTCTTTAATATAATAATAATAAAATACTACTGAACAATGCATTGTTCTCCGATGAAGATCTTTCCATAAAATTAGCTTAAATCTCCAACTTTCACACAATTTTCTAAAAGATCCTTAGCCTTTATAGAAAATTCTATTTGATTTCTTAGTAAACCGAATAGCTGTCAATTTTGTGCATTTAAGAATGAAAATGGTTTCATGAATGCATCAGACAATAACACATTTGGATTTGGAAAAAGCATTGAATTTTTATTTAAAAGTGCTATCTTGATAATATACAGTCGGCTCTCGTTAATTCGAACTTGTCGGGACCACAAGAAATGTTCGAATTATCCAGAGTTCGAATTATGGAAAGTATGAGAGGAAAACATGTTTAAAGGGGTACTATTACAAAGGAATTAATATTATGGTATTTTTTTTATTTATTTCAGCTGTTTTCGTTAGAATATGACTTAATATTAAATTAAAAGATATAAATACATAAATAATTAATAATATTAAAATAATATAAATAAAATATAAAAATTAATTATACACTATAAAACAACTGCATTTAAAATTACATTTTAATTGTACTATAATTTTCTTAGCTGAAATTAAATGAACATTTAAGAAATTATTTACACTTATTTATCATCTCTATGAAAAAAATATATCAATTGTTGTTTGCTACTATTCATTTTTGACTTTTTAGTCAGTTTTTCTATTTGTAACAAACAGTTAAGTTCTTTGTCCGATGACGGCTGCATCAGGATAAATGTACGCAAACACTGAATTGATTGTGCAGTTGACTTTTCTGTGGGTAAGGAAAGCACTTGGGACATAGCAGCAGAATCGCCAGAAACTGATTCCGTCTCCTCATTGCATTTTTCGTGAATTGTTTCAACAATTTCTTCTGCAGTTAAGGGTCCAGATACTTCTAAACTATTATCGGCTGCTACATACTCTGTGAACATAATATCACACTGGATCTTTACAGAAAAGTTTGGAAATTCTATTTCTTCGAAAGGTCTGTCGTTTTCGCCATTTGCATTACAACCATTCTTTTTAGATGGATGGATAAATCCTGCATGTCGAAAGCATTTTTCTATTGTTTTGGGTTGTACGGCGTCCCACGCCGTATATAAGTCGTTGATGGCCATGAGTAGTTTTATGTCGTAGCTTTCTTTAAGATCAACAGAAAATAAAATGTGTCTAGAACCTTTTTACGATGACTCTGCACATTCTCTAGCAGCAATAGAATTTTTCCGTTTTCACGAGAAAATTTTTTATCCAGTTCTTTTAACCAACTGGTACAGATTTCACACGTCATCCAGGCTTTGGCATTTGCCACGTAATCAACAGGCAATGTTTTCACTCCTTTGAAGCAACGTATTAGTTGATTTACCAATAACTAACAATTCTAACTTCTCATTTCTATCCATATTGGCACCTACCATCACAGTTATCCTGTCTTTTCTAAGTTTATCACTTGTGCACGTTTCACCTTTAAATGTTAAAGTCTTATTAGGAAGAAGTCTATAAAACAACCCTGTTTTATCGGCATTAATCACGTCTTTCATTGCATGAGTAGAAATAAGTTCGGATAGCTTTTCGCAGAATTCATTGCAAGCAGCGAGGTCTACAGCACCACTTTCACTACACACAGTTTTGTGTACGATGTTATTTCGGTGCTTAAAACGTGTCAGCCATCCTTCGCTGCAATTGAAATTTTTAATACCCATGAGTAGTGCAAGTTCTTTCGCTTTAGCTGCCAATATAGGTCCACTCAAAGGTACATTTCTTGCCAATGCATCCTTTGTCCATAACAGTAAAGCTTCCTCTAAATCCTCATTGGCTGCTGTTCTCATACGTTTTTGTCCTTTAGCAAATCATTCCTTTTCCCATGATTTCAGGAAGAATTCTTTATTTTTCAAGTAAGTAGAGAGTGTATTATTTTTATTCCATATTCTGCAACAATTTCTGTCTTAGACCGGCCACATCCTACCTTTTTAATAATTTCTACTTTAGCTTCTAAAGTTAACGATTTATAACTTCCACGTGGAGCCATATTTTAAAGAAACAAGATCTTTTACTTTCTAAAAAAACACTTTAGCAGCAACTAAAATCATTGACTAAAAAATTCGATCCCCACACTGGAAATAGAATGTAGTGATAAAACGGGTTTCCCCTATCTTTAACAGATGTCCACCCTGTGAATTTCTCAGAATGTCACTGGGTCAAATGCTGTGGAAGGCATTAGGAACAAACACAATGGAAGAAGGAGCGGAGGTGTCATTGATGGACAGACGGGGCGGGGCGCACTAAAAAAGAGGATATCAAATGCATGGGACTATTATACTAGTTCAGAACAATTCTGACAAAAATGAAAGAAAGTAAGTTATTTCAAGGATCTGAAGTCCGTGAGAAAGTAAGAAAAAATGAAAAAATGGAATTCTCGTTAGTTCGAATTGAACGAAGTCAAGAGAAAAGGAGTCCGAATAAATGAAAAGTTTTAGCATTATTATGCCATTGAAAATTTCGGGACTTCATGTTTAGTTCGAATTAAGTGAAGATTCGATTTATCCGATTTCGAATTAATGAGAGCCGACTGTATATATATATATTATTCTCTGTTTTTCTCTGTTGTTAAGGAGTTTTGGGATTAGATGTATAGTATGTGGTTTTAGTATTATATATATACTAGGGGGCTCTACCCCCTACAAGCTACACTCGCCAACCCCCATTCAGACACCGCAGAATCTAAAAACACACTAATCTGATGGGTTTTAAAAATATTAGAGAAGATTGAATTATACTGAAAAAAGTTGTGCAGATCTCCCTGTAAACGGGTTTCCATTCAATTCCCTTTGATTGCAAAAATTTATGGGTGAATCAGTTGCTGTTAAGACATCCAATGGTTGTTTTCATTTTTAATTAAAGAGGATCAGTTAAACATTTGAAAAGAAGCTAAAATAAAATAAATTAAGTATACAGAGTCTTTTTCTCCCAGTATTTTAGAACAATCTCTATAACAATAGCCTAAGTCATGTGACTATCATCAACAGTTCCAGGCGGACCACTTCGCTTTTTATATTCTAGGTGCCATTTTGGTATTTTAATGTTAGCCAGGCACAGGTGATAAGTTGCCAAATATTATTCTATCGCCATCATTTCATTAATAGTTCAAGTCATCAACTGCCATAAACAAATACTTTCTGATCCCTTCACCATTCATATGAAAGTTTGGCACAGATGTCATAGATGTCCCATATTGGCGCAATTTTTTAACGACGCCAATTTAGGGAACGCATCAACAGCATAAACAACATCCGGCTTACCATATCAAGCAAAATAACAATACTTTGGCGCCAGTTAAGTGCCCGTTCCATATATGACATTGGCTGGCGTCAGAAAAAAATTGTGCCAATATGGGACCGTAAGTTTTCCATTTTGATTAAAAAATCAAAATTTTGTTTTAGAATAAAACTACATAAAATTTGCCATGGTTGCAAAGAATTCTTGGTACTGTTACGCTAGCCAGATGCAAATCTTGCCAATAGCTTTTTTTTCAACTAGCCAGTTAGCTTTTTTTTTTTTTTTTTTTTTTCAAGTGGTAATATTTGGCCAGATGTCATATACGCACAACAGGTTTGGCATGATTTTTTTACGAAAATTTGGCGAAAACCTCGTTTTCAAATACCAGTTACATATGCATTTTTGGCACTACTTAGTTATCCCGTTGACCAAAAATCTATCGCCAAACTATAAGATTAAATGCCAATGATGGTTGATTGTAATTGTCATATTCACTTGACTTTAAGCAAGTTACACGTGTTTACGTCATCAAGCTATTTTTATTTTTACTTTTTATTTGTATATTTATTAATGTTATACTAATTTATTTGTTCTTTCGTTATTTAAAATAAAAATTATGTCAATTTGTATAATTTGGTGAGTGTTTTGGTGATTTATATAATTTGGTGAAATTGGTCGACAGAATAACTAAGTAGTAGCGTATTTTTTAATTATTTTCTATTATTTTCTAAAGGAAATAATTAATAATTATAGAACAAAATAATTTATATAATTTATAAAAAGAAATAAAAGTAAATAAACATTTATTATCAAATAAACAACAATAGCCGGGTTACCATGTCAACCTTTTCTGAAATAGGAAAAAAAAATATCTGTTTGATTAAAATTTGAGTTGTTAATTACATTAGAAAAATGCATATAAAATTAGAAAAAAATTAATATTTCAAAAATTAATTCGAATTTAAAAATTTTAATACCAGTTTTGAGATCTGCAGATCAATACTGATTTTTGGTGTTAATTTCATCGCAAAGTATTCCATATTTTAGGAGAAATCACTTGAAACATAATCAGTTGTTTAATCAGTCGATTCATATATCCATTTCATAAATTCATTTCATATATCCGTTTCATAAATTCGTTTCATTAGGATTTTATATACCGTGTTTACTCACGTAATAGTCGCCCTCGCATAATAGTCGCACCCACCGATTTGAAGCAGACAAAATCGTCAAAACATTTTCTTTACATAAAAGTCGCAGTCACGTATTTGACTTTCATATAGAAAATAGAAAATTGTCAGCCGTATTCTTCCCAGAACTAGTACTCGTAATGGATTCATCGATTCAGTCACTCCCATTGACATACCTGATGGTCACTCCATTCTTCAGATACTGATTCACACTATAATAATGACACTGATACCTTCGCTGAAAGTGATTTATTATGAGAGTTTTTTGTCATAATTTTCACAAAGATTATTTACAAATTTTATGTCTATAAAAATATTATCATAAAAAGGGAACTGGTATTTAATAATTAGCACATAATCTGGAGAGATTTAGAAAGTTAAAAATTTTATTAAAATGTGTTTTTTTACACCAGTAATGTTTTAGCATTAGAGTGTACAATATTGTGTAGTAGATTTCCTCGCATAATAGTCGCACATATACTTTCACAACGAATAATCGGCCAAAAATGTGCGACTATTACATGAGTAAACACAGTATATAGGGTAGATATATATATATATATATGTTACATTATTAGATCTAATTCCACGATTTCCTTATCTTATTCTAAATTACTACTTTATATTCACTAAATCCTTATCCTTAAATAATCTCTATCGTTAACTCTGTTAAATTCCCTTTAATTTAATGTCTCACTTGTCTTAATCGCTTTAATATTACGCTTTTAGTATTCTTAAATTAAATGTTCCATTCCCGTGCTTTTTTCTTTCGAGATTATTCTTTTAGCTTCCATTTTTACTTTCCCGTGCATTTCTGATGTTATCCTTTTTTCCTTCAAATTCATCCGCTTTCTCTGTTCGCACTCTTTATATGACGTGACATTCTTAATTATTCATTGGTTGAGAGCGCGATCTACATCATATTTGTATCCTTACACGTGAGGAACAAAAAGTTGATACTCGCTGTGTTTCAGCAGATTTGAGTCGTATTTCCAGTTTTCATCCATCCCCTGGTCACTGCCCTGTTATTCGATTATCTGGAACTTTGTTTAAACCTAATTACTACTACAGAGCGATGGCTAATTATCTTGGTGGAAACTGCACTTTTTGCAAGATATTCTAATAAAGTGCTTAGCTGATATTATGAGTTGTTTCAATTTCTTCTGGGGAAACTTCACGGAACGAAGCATTCCATTGTTTTCACTCGACAACTACATTTCAACAATTCATTCTACTAATATAACAGATTCGAATTATCTGTTCTGACCACTTCTTTTACGCCATTATCGCTGGATGAGATCCTCAGCTATTATCGTGACAGCCTGTACTGCAATTTCAATGATAAAGTCAATCCAATGTTGCTAGAATGCAACATATATATAATATAATAAAGATGAAATCAAAAAATATGAACAAATGGTAAAATTCTAAAGATGAACAAGATATGAACATGGGAAACCACTATGTAAAATAAGAAACTATGAATAACCCACTGAATCATCAGAGGTGCTTGTTGGTTTTCATAGTGAAAATATCCAATTTTGTTGGCATTAAGCCTAAAATGACAAAATTTAGCACCTAATAATAGCGTATCATAAAATAAAATAAAATAAAATACCAAGAGATCTAAAGAAAGATAAACCTCACACAGGATATTAAAAATTATAAGAGCACAATATCTCAAAACATGCAAGGATCGAAAACATCTTAAAGTTGACTCACAATGTACATGTAAGGATGCGAACAGATTTATGACTATATTAGAATATGAGGGCAGAAGTTGTTGAGAATGAGAACATTGCTGCCAGCTGGTGTGAAAAAGGAAAACTACATTGTAATTAGGTTTTAAAAAGAAAAATGTTTAGTGCTGCCATCTATATCCATAAAACAGAAATGAAATTAATTGAAGAAATTAAGAAATGATTGAGATTAAGAGTTATTTAAAGTAGAAGGAAAAAATAGGAATAAATTTAATAAGTACTGAGTAAATATAAAATAAAATAAATAAGTATATATAAATAAGTAAATAGAAGGATACACATACTATCTTGAGTTTGTTCGCTTAAATATCCAACAATATTAGGACAAGGGACTAAGATTTTAAAAATCCACGAGTCGGTGCTTAAATAATTATTGTGGTACTGTGAGCTAATTATTAGTGTTTCTTTTACTTGTGTTGTTGTAATAAAATAAATATTTTTATTGAATATAACTTAATATATAACAATTTTTGCATTTTCTGTCTTTCTAGAATCTGGACATGAAGGAAAAAAGAGTTCTAAAAAAACAAGAGCAGTAGAAGAATCAAAACAACCCCCTAAACTAAAACTACCTAGTTCTGATCGCTCTGTTGATGAAACAGCAGAAGAAAGTAGTGCCAAGAAACGTCCAATAGTGGATAAGAAAAGTAAATCTTCTGAGAAGAGTGAAGAAATGGGCGATACTGCTGAAATGTATGAACATATAACAAAAGAAGAAGAAAGTAAAGCACAAGCTATTGACATAGCAAATAAAGAGCAAGCAGAAATTAGGACTGCTGAAAAACAAAGTGAAGATGATAATGATTTTGATGAAGAAATTATTGACTTATCTTCCGATGAAGAGGAACCTTGCAATAAAAGTGCTGGTGAATCTCTAAAGACAAGTCAAAGTCATAAAAAGCCTGGTGAAAGAGGTAATTTTATAATGCATATTTGTTAAGTTCTTTGGTGTTTATCTGAAAAGATTCATTCTGTATAGTTGCTCTATATTTTGTTCAATCTGAATCTATTTATATAAAATCCAAATCTGTGTGTGTCCATTACAATTCAGGTTGGACTGCCTTTTTGATCGCGACCATTTTAGGCTTCCTGTGGAGAAATTGCTATGAGCTTCAACAATTATTCATTGTTGAAACATACTAATGATAGATAGGATTACCACATTAATGCCAAATTTTGACCAACAATTATTCATTGTTCAACAATTATTACTTGACCAACAATTATTCATTGACCAACAATTATTCATAGTTGAAACATACTAATGATAGATAGGATTACCACATTAATGCCAAATTTTGACCAACTCAGCAAAATATTGCCAAACTTGGCAGTATTTCGCCGAACTTGGTGACAAAAATAAGTTGCCATATATGATACAATTTTGGCAATAGCTGGCTAATTTGGTAAAATTCTCACTGAAAACCATTAATCTTTCATAATCGAGCTCACCACAATTTAAATTTATTTTTCATAAATGTGTTTCATTTTTAAAATGTGTTATTTTCATCTATCACTGCGGTACAAGCGAGAAAAGCTTGCAGATGTGTTGTATATATCTTTATACCTCATTTTCCATCATTTTTGATGGACTACCTTTCAAGTTCATGAAAGTATATATGTTCCAACTCGGATATAGCAAGCTCAGGTGTAATGAGGATTTAGTGAGTAAATGTTTAGTCTAATTTTAAAATACATTGCAAGAAACCTGGTTAAAGTGAGTAAAACTCTTATATATCAAGCAAAATACTTGCTGAGTCACAAAAAGTTTTTGCAGTTTTTAACAGAGTACAAATTTTCCATCCTTATTCTTCTTTATGGAAACTCTTTGACAGTGTATCGACACCATTTCTAAAAATGATGAGAATAACTGTGAGACATAGCCCCTTCTCCGTAATATGCAGTTTCTTTAAATTGTAGCAGAAAACTTCAAAGCTTCTTAGAAGCAAAGTGGTCAAGTGATAATATTTTTCACTTTTTTGGTATCTAAAAAATCCTATATATTATGCAATTATGAATTAATGGTGAAAAGGTATTCCCGTTCCTTCTTTTTTTATTTTGTGTTTTTCCATTTACTTAATCATGTGAAATATTGCTGATTAAATTAAGGATAAAATAAACAGTGTGCTATAATTACTACAAGTCAAGAGTTTAATTGCATAATTTTAATTAAAGAAAAGAATGTAAAAGTACTTCCACAAGTGTGATAATTCAGCTGTAATAATTACACCTTATGAATTAAATAAACTTTCATATATATTCTTTTTCTTATAGAGAACAAAGGGATCAAACTTATCTTGCTTATTGCAAAAACTTGGTTATAATGAGCAAAAGTATAATTATAACTTGATAATGCTTACTCTTCAAAAAAAAAGGTTTTTGAGCTTGGATTTTTTTTTTTTTCCATTAACTTAAGCATTACATTTTATTGCAATTACAGTAGAACCTCGATTATCTGAAGTAATTCGGACCAATCCTCTTTCGGAAAATCGAAATTTTCGCATAATCGAGAATGCTTCAATTTTAAGATTAAGGACAAATAAAAATAAAGCAATAGCAAAATAGAAACAAGAGTAAATTACCTCAATTTTAATTTTGAAATTATGTACATTTTACATATTTCACAAAAGTTTGAAACAAAGTTTTGTTTGTCGCAGTTTCGATTACCTTTGCTTTGCAGTTCTACCACATAATACTATTAGTTCACCAGTATCACAGTCTTTCGACTGCTCCAGCCATGACAAACCTTTTGCAAAATATGCAAAAGCTTCAGAATTGCTAATTTGTTCATTTTCTTTGCCTCCTAGACCACATTCACAGGTTCCAGTTCTCCATCTTCTTACTGCGTCCTAGTTAACTTCGCAGTTTACGGGAGCTCAAGTTAAATTCAATGTAATTATAAGCAAGGGGATCCAAAATATTTATCTGTACTCGTGTTTCAGAAAGAACCACTTCCACACAAAGAATGTGATAGTAAAGAAAAAAAAAAGCTTTAAAAATGGATTTTGGTTAACCGAGAGTTTTGGTTAAAAGAGTTTCGTATAAAAGAGGTTCTACTGTAAATTTTTAATCTGCTTTTTTAATATCTATAATATTTTTATGCAGCAGCAAAGTTTCTCTTGATTACTAGCATCTATGAAAATGTTTACGTTTTCAATGTACTGTAGAGTTTTTGATAAACTCAGATTTTAACTTTCATCTATTCCATTTCCATTTGTATAAGTAAAAACTGAAGATCACTTCTTTTGTTTTATGAAACTGAAATCATTTTTTCTTTCTTTTTTAAATATGTATGTTTCTTTTTTAGTGATGCACTTTATTATTCAATGGTATACAAAGGTATAGAAAATAACAAAAATGAACATGTAATGACTGTGAATTTTTTGCTTTATATATTTTATCAACTCGCTGTTCGAGTTATTTTTGCTTCAGTTATGTGCAAATTTCATCATATAGGATTATAAACGTTTCAAACATTCAGAATTTTATAAGATATAAATTATAGTTTTGAATTGCTTCAGCAGTAAAAGTTTTCTAGTAAAAAATTAGTATTTTTACATAGATTTATTTGTTAACTCGAAAATTGTTGAACTACAAACAAATCTCTTGACCAGTATGTTTCCTCTGTTATACATACACCTACATTATAAATCAAAAACATATCCATGAGTAATACTAACAGCATATTAATGGTGGTAATACCTGGTGGTAATTCACATACTATTAATGGTGGTAATACCTAACCAATAAATTTTAATTTTATTGAATTTTTTTAACTTTTAAACATTGCACAATTTCAATTTTTACACCCTTGAGAACAGAAAAAAAAAAAAAAAACTTTTAAATGTAATTTGTTTAAAAACTATATCTCAATTTACTGATTTTTTATGTTTTTAAAAATAATTTTCAAGCATGATTTTTTTTTTTTTTTTCTATCATGTGCAGCCCGATGATGGAAGATTAACTCATTTTCACTTAAAGCAATATAAGTAGTTCAGTAGCTGTCTCCATCTAATATTCTATAATGAAATTCAGATTTCATAAATAAATTAAAATAAAATAAATAAAACATATTTAACAGGTAACTGAACTATGCATTTAAATACTGAAATAATTAGAATAAAAAAGGCTACTTTAAATAGTGAAATCTTTGCCGATTTCTTCGGCAACTCCTGGGATGTTACTAATATGAAAGTATAGTAAACTCACAACTGTCCGGCCTAATGTGGTGGAAGGGTAGGCCAGATAATGATAAAGCCAGATAGGCCAGAGTTGTACAAATAATTTGCTAACTTCGTGCCCTACCCCTCCATGATATTAAAAACACATGTTACACACATTAAGATAAATTTTATATATATAGTGCATACAGTTTCAAAATAAGCAAAACATTAACATAAAACGTAATCCTAGTTTGTAAAAAAAAAAAAAAAAAAAAAAAAAAGAGAATCTTATTTTACTGTTTATTAATAAATGATTTCACAAATATTAAAATTTATGCATAAGATAAGAGTCAAAACTTACAGTTTTTTGTTTTTGGAAAGTCCCTAATAGAGGCTTCTCCCTGTTAGCCCTCTTCCGCGACCCAATTTCCCTCCATTTACGCAAGTAGATGATAGCAGGTGCCGTCGATTCCTGCTGACTAATGCAGTGCTGTTTCAATCATCTTGAACCCTTGCGAATGTGGGATGAGATTTTTCCTGCAATCCTTTTAATCTTTTTCTTCTGACATTTCTCCCTCTGTCAACACTTCACAATATCTTTATCAATTAATTCATTAACTTTGACCTTTGCCATCCATTCTGTAATGTCTTCTGCATTGACATTGTCAGAGCACGGTGTATTTTTCAGCAATGGAAGAAGCTTATTTTTCTCATCTACCATTGCAGTTTCCCATACGGGTTTATGTCTACCTTTTCGGTCCAAAAGAATGTTCCAAAACCTTGCAATTACTATGTTTGGAATTTCTTCCCATGAATTTGGCACCCATCTGGACAGGAACCTGTTTGCCTTGGCTACTTGCAACATTCCTCATCTGTTTTAAAAGGCCGGATAGTACGGAGGGCCATATAGTCACGAGCCGGATAGCCAGGAGTTTACTGTATTGCTTTTGATAATTTTCAATTAACATTTTGAATACATAATTGGTATTTTTTTTCCTATATAAAAATGCTTTTTGGTGTTGTTAGTGGGCAGTCTAAATAAATATATTAAATATAAAAATTCTGCTACAATTTTCAATTAAAATTTGTTTTCATGTATGTTTTGTACACAGTGAAATATGTTCTGTAACCCAGGAAGTCTGGTTTAGATTGCCAGGTATATGTAAAAAAATTAAATAGAAAATTTTTCAGTTGAAAAAAATCATTGATATTTTCCTATTTATTTGCAGGTAATAAAGAAGAGGAAATGGATGAAGACATTCCGGAAGGCGACGTTGTACAAACACAGACAGTTATCCGAAGTACAGAGTCTACATTTCATACTCAAAATGAACTTTGGAAGTCATTGAATTCGAGATCGCAGCAAACACAAAGACTGAGGCACATGGAAAATGTAAAAATGGAAGCCTCTGATGAAAATTTGAGTGCTAATGATGAACTGTGGAGGAAACGAGAGATGTCAGTTGTCAATCTAGCTCAAGACCTGTGTGAGCAGCTGAGATTAGTGCTTGAACCTACCAAAATGTCAAAATTTAAAGGAGATTATCGAACTGGGAAACGTCTCAATATGAGAAAAGTAAGTTTCTAATCTTTATTAAATTAATTAAAAATGCTTTGAATAACTTGTTATCTATAATTTAGTTGGGAAAATGTAAATATCAGTTCTTTTTAACTTTTAGCCCATTGGTATGATTTGTGGAGCTTAGCTCAAATGCAATTTTAATAAAAAAAAACTAGCATCGATCCAGTTAAAGTTTGGGGCCTATTTAGGGACCCTACACAAAAATCCATTTAGTAAAACAGGTCCCTTCATAAAATTCCTCTTAATAAAATAGGTACCTTCACAAAAATCTATTCCATAAAAACACACTCTTCATTATTTTTATTTTGTTCGGTTTTTAACCTTTTTTACTCCATACCAAAATTTCCATCACCTACTAGCAACTCCATGCCATTCTTACATATTTCAAATAATATGTGGAGAATTCCCTAAAGTATGTTTATTTGTTGTATGTTCATGTGTTGTTTACCATATGGATATCAGTGGACTTGTACTTAAATTTAGTATGTCACTGCATAGGTGTCAGTGGATTTGTGGTTAAACTTAGTATGTCACTGTATAGGTGTCAGTGGAGTGCAAAATGTTAAATGTGTAATTTGCAAACAAAACAAGTTCATCAGAAAAGAAGACTCTAGCAGAAGGATTTAAAGAATTTATTATTAATAAATGCTTGGTTTGAATTTGAGTAACTGGATTTTGAACAAAATGTTATTTTTCATAAAAATATAATACTAAAGCACTTATTTTCGCGAGCGCATCGTAATCGCGAAAATTTAAGCCTCGCGAAATATCCCCCCCCCCCCCCCCTCCTTAATTAATAATAAAAAAATAGAAAATTTTCACTTATCCAAAATTTAACGATTACAGTTACTTAAATAAGAAATAAGTACAAAAATTTCTTGAATACTTACAACTATTTCTTGAATGAAAACAATAATACAATTAATAGAAAGAACTTTTCAGACAAAAGGAATTTTCTTTAAATGCCTTATGCAAAAGAGGTTCTATTTAGATAGTTTCGGGATTTTTCAACTTTTGGTTCTGTTCATGTAAAATTCGCGAAATTTTCAGCTCGCGAAATCATAGATATGTTCACTTTCACGAAAATAAATGCTTTTACAGTAGATTTTATGAAAATTTTGCAAAATTTTTACTTTTTGCTTACAAATTGGCCTCAAGCATAAACTCTAAACTGACCCCGGAAAAAACAAAATAATTGAAATTGGATGAAATCTTGCTTGAATGGACTAAAAGATAAACTGTCTGGAATAGTATATTCAGAAACTTTAAATCTATCTATGAGGTCCTGTAACATTTAATTTTTGATTTTATACAGCTGTCTTTAATTATTTAAGGCTATACTCAAATCCAAAATTATTACTTTCTGATATATTCACGGCCATTTTTAATCTTATATGCTTGTAATTAGCAGATGCTCTTATTCAGAAATTATAAAATTAAATAGCATTTTCCATTTTTTTTTTTATAAAGGCAAAGAATCTTTCAGATGCTGTCAAAGTTGGCATATTTAATCGGATCAACAGGCCACAATCACTTATAACACAAGGTGTAATGCATTTATTGAAAAATTAAAAATTCTATTTGATTTCAAATCGCTTCAATAGTCATGTCTGCCAATTTCTCACTTTCACATATAAAAATGAGTTCATGAATGTGTTAGAAAGTTTTATGTCATTGAGTAAGGATTTATATGTGTTTCTACGATCATGACAAACTTGGAGAGGTGGTATAGCTGACTAAAACAAACGTGTTTTGTATAGGAATGTATGGTTGGAAATGAAAAGTTTTGGCGAAAAACAAGAAATGCGGATGAAATGTAAACGAGCATTTTATTGACATAGCAACTACAGTAAGTCTTCAAATATGCCACTGGCAGCATCTAGCAAGTGATTGGCGTACCTTTTCACAGATTTCAAGTGTTCCACAAACATTTGCAGCAATGACTGTAAGTCTCTGATTCCTCATCAGAGTCAACTGGTGTCTCATAGATGAAACATCTGGAACCTTCAAAAGGGTATGCCAATCACTAGCTAGATGCTGTCAGGTATGTATCGATGTTGGTGGTTGCACATTTGAGTACTTACTGTAATTGTTATGTCAATAAAACGCTTGTTTTCATTCCCTCCACATTTATTGTTTTTCACCTAAACTTTTCATTTCCGACCCTACATTGCCATACCAAAATAGCTTTTTTACGGGTGTTTTACCTTCCCTTAAAGTTTTGTCCCATGATCGTAGGAACACCCTGTATATATTAACCATCTTAAATCTAAAAGAAAATCTCTACCTTCTCCCTTCTCCAAAAAAAAAAAAAAAAAAATCTATGGGTTATACTTTCATTACCTTTTCCCCCAGAAAATCACATACTATTTTCAAAAATTCACACATTACTGATTTTATGTGCAGTTATATGACATTCACCTAGAAAACAACAGCACAGTATTCCCACCCATTCAAGCAATAACCATGCTCTATGTTGCTTCACTCTGGATTCAGATGAAAACCAGTATTTTACAGTATGATTGGTTGTTGACTGTAATAGTTACCAAATTTTGGAACTAACTCAAGCAATTTAACTACTGAAAAAAATGGGACTGATAATTATGTTGTGACACTTATTGCCTGCACCCCCCCCCCCCTTTCTTTTTATATTGAACTGTTATCGAATTGAAATTGTGGGAGAGGGAGCTTTTCATATTATGTTCCACATATCACAATGACAAATTTGCTGCCCTATTCTTAAATCTGGCTGAATTGAAATAATTTTTGAGAATTGTAAATAAATCAGTATATGCTTCAAAGTTGCTTTCTATATTTGATCGGTATTGGTGCAATTATGTTGAATTTTAATAGTTATAGATTTTATAACTATGCACATTTATATTTTCTGTTTGAAAATTAAAAATTTTCTTTTCTTTTCTTGCAGATTATTCCATATATTGCTAGTCAGTTCCGTAAAGATAAAATATGGTTGAGACGTACTAAGCCTAGTAAACGACAGTACCAAATAATGCTTGCTGTGGATGATTCCAAAAGTATGGGTTACAATAACGTCAAGGAACTTGCATTTGAATCCCTTGCTGTGCTAGGACAGTCATTAACTCTACTCGAAGCTGGTGAATTATCGGTTGTCAGTTTTGGTGAGAAGGTGCAACTTCTTCATGCATTCCAAGAACAATTTTCATCAAGTACGGGGGCCAGAATTTTGGAACAGGTCACATTCGCTCAAAATAAGACCAATATAGCCCAGTTGCTCAATTATGCAACTGATGTAATGGTTCAAGCTAGGCAGAGTTCTCGTCATTCCTCTAAAGAGACAGCTCAATTGTTAATCATCATTTCAGATGGTAGAACTATATATGCTGAAGGCATGAATAAAGTAAAAGCTGCTGTGAAGAATGCTCGAGACAATAACATTTTTATGGTCTACCTTGTTCTAGACAATGTTGAACAAAACAAGGTAAGTAATTTTCAATAATGTTAATTACATTCTGAATTAGAGATCTGCACAGCCGATTTTCATTCACGGCACTCGGGCCGGGCTCCACTCTGTTCGGGCCAGGCCGGGCCCGGGCCATACTTTTTTCTGAAGGCTCGGGCCGGGCCTAACTTAATTTTTCTGTACAGAGCCGGGCCTGGTTTCATTCCTAGTCTTCATGGCCCAAAATTTTCAGTCCTAGTTTTGAGCAAGCCCGTATGAAAATCATTGTCTCAGCATGGCCTGGTCCATTTAAATGTCAGTTAAATTAAGCCTGACCTAAAAGTTTTTGCAAAAAATGCATACATTTTTGAATCGCCATTATTCTACACTTAAACATTAAAATTTATTATTTTTAAAGAATAGTAGATTTCTACGCATATTAAAATATAACTAAATTAAAATACAGTAAAATGTGTGAAATGGAACCTGCCTATGACGGAACCTTGTTTCAAACTGAAAAACGTGTTGATCCATGCAAAATTAATATGCTAATAAGTAAGAAAAGAATATATAATACATTTACACTTGCTATGAAGGGAACTTGTCTAT
Organism: Maratus speciosus; assembly: GCA_963932465.1. Classification (NCBI taxonomy): domain Eukaryota; kingdom Metazoa; phylum Arthropoda; class Arachnida; order Araneae; family Salticidae; genus Maratus; species Maratus speciosus. The sequence goes on from OZ010799.1 coordinate 94,246,460, forward strand.
AATACATTTTTTTTCTTTTCTATGCAATTCCATCTTAGAAGATTTTACTGTATAGCATTTTTCCGATTTTTAACACTTCTATACATGGAATATAAATTAACAATATTAATGATAACTGAAACATTTACATACAAGAAATAGAGATTCATTAAAAAAATAAATATTGCAGCCTGCTGCATGTCTATAAAAATAAAGATTATAAATATGAAAAAAAAGTTAAGATAACTATTTTTGGTCAGAACTCCTCGTACGAGACAAATTTTTAACCAATTCAAAGTAAAAATCAATGTTTTGTAGAAGTTCACTCGGGCCCGGGCCAATATTATTTTTTCTATGGGCCGGGCCCGGGCCTGGAAATGTCGGCTCGTGCAGACCTCTATTCTGAATATTATTATTACTAGCTGAAATACCTGGCATTGCCAAGGGTTACATGTTTGATTAGAAAAATTAATCTTTAAATTAAACACCGTACAGACTATGAATCTCGCACAAATATACTCTCTTTTTTAATATATTGAAAGCCTTGAGATACCCGTATTTTAAAAAGTTTCCTAAGGCTAAATAAATATAGTCTTGATTCTTGAAAAAGAAATGTAAATTCATGAAAAGCCCTTCATGATATCACTTTTCTTTTAAAAGCCATGCATTAACCCTATATTCGTTTTAAATATGAGGTCATATGGGAATTAACCTATATTATTCACAACTAAAAAGAAATGGCACATCCAGCATTTGCTGAGAATTAAATAAAAATCATGCATTCATGACATCGTAATTCACTTTTATATTTTAACAGAATAATAAGGCTACTATAATTTGTGACTCGTGCTATAGCCAGTATGCACATCAAGACACATTGCCGTTATCATTATGTTTTTACGCGTGAAGGTTTCGCTCTGGTACTCCATTGTGAAATTTGGTAATTTTTGAAACTCAATATTTGAAAAATGGCATAATCATTATATTTCAGATTTATATCAAGAAAAATACAATTTTTTACTTTTCTAACACAGTTTGTCTAACAATTTTCTGGCAAATACTTTTCAAGGTATTAATTTTTTCAGTAACTTGAAATGTTTCATTTTTCGAGATTAATTTGTGGCAATGATTAGTACAAAAAGCCATCTGTCAGCAACGCTTAGCTTTTTATTAACCCCCTCACTGACAAGCCCGTGTTAATACGTTCACTAAGCTCCAGGTTTCACTGCAATACAAGCAATATTTAAAGTAATAAAATTCTATTGATTTAATGTATTTTTAATACATTGAACAATGATTAATACTTCTTAGGATTGCATTCATATTCGTTAATTAAGTTTTTTTATAAAATGTTCAAATAATCATTTTTTTTAGCATTTAAAACAAAATGCAGAGAAAACAACATTACAATTTTGCCCTTTTCCAAGACAGCCGGAGGGTTAAAGAGGATATGAGCACTGGCAAGGAAAGGGGGATGCAGGGGAGGAAAATTGCCCCACACTGGATTTCAAAATTTATTTTAAACAGGGTACTAAGACGGAAAACAGCTGCATAATTGTATCAAAATATTTCTCATGCACTCTTCTAATGTTAAGTGTGAGCTTCACCAAAAGTGGTTCCTTTGTGAGTAATTCCATGGATGCACTATTGCACTTCATTTAAGTAAACAAGTCAGAAATTGTATGTCAAACGTGGCAAATGAAGTTCGTGCTATAACTAATTTTATAAATATTTAAATCTTGGTGCAATGGCTGTTGCACTCTTATGCAAAAATGCATCAACACAAAATTTATTACGATTACTTATATTAAATTCAGTAATACGGAAATAATAAGACTTCATCTTAAATAGGACGTCATCACCATTGCAACCTAGAATCATTAGTACCTATCATGGGATATTATTGAATTATGTATGATAGGATTTAATTGAATAATCACCATGGCAACCTGGAATCATTACCTATCATGGATATCATTGAATTAATTACATATGATATGATTTAATAAAATGAAGAACACTTTTATTAATATCTTTTTAAGTTTTGATTCGATTTTCATAAAATTTGAAATGGCTCAACAAAATTCTGCAACAATTATATTTGTTAAATTTCAAACCATGTAGTTGGGTAGTTTTTGTGCTGTTATATGCAGACAGATGGACCAGATGATTATTATTGGTGCTATATATTCATATAATTACAAACGCACCAAAAAATTGAAGAGGAGATGCAAGAAAAAAAAAAGATTGTTATGGGTCTTTCAAGATGCATAATTTTGCTTAAAAGAAAAGTTTTTAAATACTCAAATAAAATATTTTATGGTATATTGAATGTAATTTTTTAAAAGTACCCACTTTTGTAAAAAAGACCCAGTTTTTGGGAAGTGTCGCGGTCAAAAGCCTCGTAACATCACTAGTACTTGATTTTTTTTATTTGGTTAGTTCTACAAAAATAGAAGACCTAATAGTATGCTTGGCTATAAAATTAATATTAAAATAAAAATTTTAATTAAATTAGCAATGAAATATAAGATAAACTTTGCTTTTCTTAATTTGTCAAACCAAAAATATATTTTAAAGCTATAAATGTGGATTCAGCTATTAAATATTCAGTGCAAGAACTCATCATTTGTACATTTTATATTTTACTTAAAATTGTATATGCTATAGATTTTTCTTTTAATTAATTTTTAAGGAGAATTTTTTTCAAATTATTATATAGTGTACATTTTTCTTTCTTTTTCAGAGATTTTCATATTCAAGGCTGGAGTAGCACAGTTGAAGCTTATTCCAACAGAGCAAAAAATGTCAAGACCAGGAATCGAACTTGGATACTTGGTGTGCCGTGCCAATGCTTTACCTGTTAAGCTATCCGGACGATACCTGGCTGACATAATTCACTCTTATTTGTTGGACATGGCTGTGAACTGCAGCGCTAGTTTCATTCATCCGAGCTATAACTATAGTATTTACATGATGAAAATGTGTTTTAACATGGAAACTCCTGTATACCATGCGATTAGGACCTAACATATGTCCAACAAATAAGAGTGAATTATGTCAGCCAGGTATCGTCCGGATAGCTTAACAGGTAAAGCATTGGCACAGTACGCCAAGTATCCTGGTTCAATTCCTGGTCTGGACATTTTTCGCTCTGTTGGAATAAACTTCAACTGTGCTAGTCCAGCCTTGAATATGATTTAATCCAGTTGGAAAAAATATTTGCTCTCGTCATAATGATTGATTTTCATATTATGTATTTGGCACTAAGATTTGTATCTTTGATTTAAGGAGGGTAAAGCAAAATAGATTTTCCCGTCATGAATTTCAAAATCTCATGTAGAGAAATTTAAACAAAGGATTGCTAACATAATTAGGATGTAACATGATTAATTAACAAATTTGGTTTTTGCCATCTTAAAGTAAATGTCGAGTGTCAAATACTGCATTTTATAAAATTGTCCCCTTCAACACTTATTTAAAAAACAGTATACTTAAGGCTGCTAGTCACCCAGCTTCTGAATTCCCCTCCCTAATGCAAGGGGGATGGGATGCATTCATATATTTAAAATATCTCCTCAGGAAATTAATTTTTTTAATTGCTTACTTCTTTGTACCCTCCTTAAAGGATGTCTCTTGTTTTCCTTAGTTTTCAAAATATTTCTAAAATCTATGCTTAATTTGATATTTCATGTGTTAAAAGCAGACAAATTGCGAGTAAGATTTTAACACTTCATAGAAATATTTTGAGAACTAAGGAAAAAAGGCGCATCCTTTAAGAAGATTACACAGAAAAAAAGAAGTTAAATATGTTAATTTCCTGTGGAGAAATTTTAAATATACGAATGCATCAAATACCCATCCATAGACTTAACATTACTGAGAGGAAATAGGAAGCTGAGCGACTAGCAGCCTTAAGCAGAGTTTAAAAAAAAAATATTGCTGTCTATATTATGTAATTCAATAGTTTCATGCCTTAAAAATGTTTGTAAAACTATTTCATATCTTTTCTTTTTCTTTGTTTGTTTTAAAAAAATGTTCAAAATTTTATTTTCAACTTGTAAAGTAGTACTGGTGTCCCTGCATAAAAATACTTAAACTAAAGGAATTTTAAAATTCTATTTATTTTAATTCTTTAATCTTTCTTATAAATTAAATTTCTTTAATATGTTAGACTGTTCAATTCAATATTTTTCACTTAAGGCTGTTCTCAATTCAGCATTTTTCACTTAAGGCTGTTCTCAATTCAGTATTTTTCATTTAAGGCTGTTCTCAATTCAGTATTTTTCACTTAAGGCTGTTCTCAAATCCAAAGGTGCAACTTTATGAATAAGTTTTAATTCATTTTTGTTTGGAAATGCATGAAACTGGTAGGTGTATGTTGTTATTCAGAAACTATGTGATCGAAAGATGTTTTCCATTTTTTAGTAAAAGCAAGAGAGCTTTCAGAAAATACTGTCAAAATGTTTTGAACCAAATTTCCTGACAAAAGGAGAAAAAACACTCAGAGAGAAGAGAAAAACAGGTTGTCACGTGTCCCAAAATTTAACTCGATAAATAATTTATTTATAAAAAAATGGAAAACATCTTTTGATTCCAAATCACTTCCATAGTCAACCCTGTCGATTTTGTGCCTTTACGTTAAAAAATGAGTAAGTAAATGTGTCAGAAAGTTTGGCACTTGCTGAGCAATGGACTTTAGAACTGCCTTAAGATTTTTTTGTATTTCAAACATTTTTTGTAAATAGTGTTACAGATTGCATTTATCTTCATGTTTGTATTCTAAATTTGTTAATTTAAAAATGTTGATTTATTTTTAGAATTCAATATTAGATGGAAAATATTCTTTGGTGAAAGAGAAAGACGTAAGTATCTTATTTTATTGTAGCATTTTTAAAAAATCAAGTAACTTGTGTTTGTTGATTTCAGTACATTTTAACCCTCTTGAAAAAATATTTTTTTTTAATTAATTTTTGAAAAAAATGTCACTTGTAAACCTATGAATTTTTAACAGAAATTTGATTTCTTGATACAAGGTTCCTACACAATTTTGGTGAAAAAATTACCTGACTTTTCCGTTTTCCCTGACCTTTCTCAATAAAAATTCGGCTTATATCTTGTAAAACCCTCTATGGTGGACAACTTTAATCTAGATAAAAGCTATTAAAAAAGTATGCACTGTATGAATTTCAGATTTTTAATTATTTTTCATATTATGCTATTGTTATATAGTTTGCATAAATTTTATATAAAAATTTTAGATTAGAGGAATGTTTAATTCAAAGTTTCTCCATTTATGATAACCGAGATTTTGATGAAAAGTAGCACATCAAAAATTCCCTGACCCCCATCATATATTTAAAATTTTCCCTAACTTTTTGCTTAAATTTTCAAATTTCCTGGCTTTTCCCTGACCCTTAGGAACCCTGTTGAAGTTTCAAATATGCGAATCCAAAATTACAGCCCATTCCACCAAGTCATTTTTAAGTTATGTTTAAAAAACTGCCAGTATTGCGATCTGTTTTGCAATGCTTAAAATAGATTTAACGTTAGGAGTTAAACCTGTATATTTCCTAAACTAATTGATTGAATAACTTCCTGTTTAGTATCCAAAGGTAAATTTAACAGAAGAATTCAAATATTATGAGGTCAAAATTAGGTGTTGGTATTGAAAATTTTAAAGTTTGGTATAATTTCTATATGTAGACAACCACTTAAGCAAAATTTAAGCACAGCATTAATTAACAGATGTTATTACTAATCGATTGGTACTAGTCACATTTTTATACGATGATTTGCGGCAGTGTTAGTATGAGGACATACTTTTTTTCCACGACTGTACAAAGCTTTTTGATGATTTAATGTAACATGTAATCACATGAAGCATTATTTTGTAATATTTTTAATGTGTTTTTATGATTACAGTAGACGCTCGATTTTACGAACTCAACCAGACTTATATAATGTGTTCATAAATGGGGAAAACATTAGTTTGGGACCAGTACATCAGTTCGTAAAAACAAAGAATTCAAAGTAAAAAAGGGGTTTGTAAAATTGAGCCTCTACTGTATATGATAATTGAGCTAGAAAATCAGTAATAGCTGAAAATATTAAAATATAAATGATTTTATTTATTTTTTAGTTAAAATGTTTCAACATGAAATAGTGACAAAAATTGATACACACTTTTGTGTGTGGTTTACAAGTTATAGGATTTGTGACTGACATTTGGCATTTTTATATGCTGCAGAGGTCATAAAATAACTTTCCTGGTTTGAATGAATCTGTAGCTAAAACTAATTGCCGGAATAAGATCAAATTTTATATTTAGACTTGTAAAGACATGGGGAAGTGGATTCTTTGCAGTATTATTTACTATAAAATTGCTGATAGAGAAAATGTTAGCACAGTTAGAGTTGAAAAAACTGGATATTTGCATTAATTGCTAGTAAAATAGATTATGAAAATTGTTTTGATAGTATTGGACTGTAAAACGAGCACTTTCCTTTGAATTGGCATCAAGAGTGCCGCTTCACTGATCACGAAATCCCATATTATCCTATGGGAAAACTTTGAAGCGTGATTGCTTGTTACCTAATATAATTATTAAAATATGGGTATGATCGTCAGAATGTAGACATCAGATGCCAACAATGTGCGTTTTTAAAAATTGTCTCCTTAAATTTTAAGTATTTAAAAAATCCATATAAACTTAGACATTTCCACTAGATGAAATTTATCATCATCTTTAAAATATTTCAAATTTAAGGAGACGATTTTTTAAAATGCACATCGTTGGCATCTGATGTCTACTTTTTGATATACAGTAGATTTCCATTACAATAAAAAATCCTGTTACAATGAAATTTGACAAATCTCCTTTTCAAATTGCATTAAACTTAATGTATTAAAAATTCCGATTTGATGAAGTGCATTTTTTTAGGAATTCCGTTACAACGAAAAATCTTCATTGAACCTTTTTTTTTAAAATGATCTCTGGTTCGTGGGAAGAAATTTGCCAGAAAGGAATTTCTAACTGTTGAAAACATGCCCAAATAACTGAGACCGAAGAAAATGAATCTGAAATTTTAGATTTGGATGAATCCTCTGAGTTAAATACTGCCAAAAAATTGACATCAGCTCCTGATCAGGTGGATTTGGAGGACTTCCAAAGTCTTGAAGACTGTGGATGACAATATCCAAATATGCTCTGAAGTGTCCGGTGAAGATATCATTTTGTCCAAAAGTGCATTAGACCGACAAAATTACGAATGCAGTGATGACGATATTGATGTTTCTGACAATTCAAAAGTTACCACTTCAGGAGCTCTTTCATGCTTGGAGAAACTCGTGCTTTTGTTTCTCATCAAAAGAATGTTCCAACGGAGGTATTTTCTCACATTCATTCGTTACACACGTTTTTGTTATCATCAGCTACATATTCCGTTGTACAAACTAAATCACAGATTTTCTACAACAATGTGCTACTAAATAAAAGTTAGTCTGTAATTTTGTATTTTTAAAATTGAATTTTATTTTACTAACTTTTTCTATGTTAATTTAACTAGTCTTCCATTAAAATCTTCTATAATGAAAGGTAAATGTATCTTGCATAACTAGTTTCTGTGTATATATGTAATTCATTAGATAAATAGGAGTAATTCCATTACAACGAAATATTTTAGCCGTCCCGTGGAGTTCGTTGTAATGGAAATCGACTGTATTTTAATAATTATATTAGGTAATGAACAATCACACTTCGAAGTTTTCCCTATGTTAACATGGGATTTTGTGATCGGGGAGTTTCAGAAAAGTGGCCCTTTACAGAACATTCAGGAGAGTAATTTAACTGAAACAAATGATGAACTACACTCAGTATCCATTTACACTTGCTGTATTAAAGTACAGAGAAACTTTAGTATTGAATTTCAGGTACTATTTGCTGCTACAAAATTAATTCTGTTCATCAGTTTTAGCTACAGGTGCCTTCATACAGAGAAAATTGTTTTATAGTTACCTCGTAGATAAGTTTTAATGGTACTTTGTATAGAGTTTTTGGCACAATAGAGAAAATGGCAAGATTGGCAAGAAAAGCAAAATTTGAAAAGTACTTTCTATCAAACTTTATTTTCATATTTTAAAGCCCTGTTAGATTTTTATATCTTTACGAAATAATTATCAATATCAAGTGCAAAAGAAATTCTTTCAATATTTACACCATTTAATATGAGGGGTAGTACTTAAGTGTTTAGAAAGTAATACAAGAAATAATTTTTATGTTTTACAGACCTGCCAACTGCTACGAAAAAATCGTAGTTGCTACGATTTGGACCTATAAACTACGATGCTACGAAAATCGGTCTTAAACTACGATTTTTTGCAAAAAACGAAAATGCATTTTTGTTTCTAGTTGCAATTTGTATCCCACGCAGCATATTTTTCAGGAGTGATTCTGTTCCAAAATTTCAAAGTATTCATTTCCGAAAATTTAAAAAATTTGGCCATTAGCCCGAAAATTCGGACATTAAAAAATGTTCATGGCGAAAAAAAAAATCTGGTCTACAAAACAAACTTTTTAACATAAAACTCTCTTTATGTATATTAACTATGAGTGAATAGTATTTCTGTATATATTTGTAGTACAGGAATTCCCTTCCTTACAAACAGGGGCGCCATTTTAAGAATTTCTGGAAAGGGGGGGTGGGGTGTTCTTTGAGGAGCAAGCTTTGAAATAGTGTGCAAAATCGCACGATTTGCGCAAGAAAAAGGAAAGTCCTGCATAATGAAAAACATTGTGCAGTATTTCCCCCCTGTAAATTCTTCCAGAGATCTATGATTCTTCTGCAAGTATATTTTGAAATTTCTTGGAAGTTAGCGAATTTTTTTTTCTTGCAGAATAAAGGAATTTCCCCAATTGGAAAAAATTTGGGAATATCCTGAAACGATCGCGAAAAAAAAAAAATCGCGAATTTCATCAAAATTTACTGCACTGGGATGGAACGAGGCTCCTTTTACAAATGTCAAAAAAACGCTGTGAAACGAAAAGAAATTCTAAAAATCGTATACAAATTTTCTGAGGAAAAAATTATATTGAGTTGAAAGACTGAAACCTTATTCCTTTTACAAATATCAAAAGATGGCTGCGAAACACGAAAAACCAACCAACCAACTCCCAGATTAATTTTAATTTTGTGTGCTACGATTTCTCATTTTCAAAGGTTGGCAGGTCTGGTTTTATTGCTTCTCAAAATACTCTCCTGCAGAATTGATACATTTTTGCATTTGAATAAACCAATCATCAAAACATTTATGCCACTCTGATAGTGGCATAGCCAAAACATGGCATTTGTTAGCTTCAACGGCTTCTTCATGTTGTTAAAATGTTGACCACGCATTTTATTTTTTATGAATGGAAATAAAAAGCAATCATTAGATGCTAAGTCTGGTGAATATGGGAAATGTCATCGATTTTTTCATGCTTCAAATAATTCATAGTTAGCGAAGCAGTGTGTGAGCTGGCGTTGTCTTGATGCAAAATGATGCGACGTTTTGACATTTTTTTCTTAGTTCTGCAACTATTTTCAGAAAACAAATTATGGTATACCAAGGAGTATTAATGGGTTTACGATCATCCAAAGAAAGGGTTGCAATATAGCCAGATTTATCGAAAAACGCAGCAATCATTTTTTTTTAATCACTCCTTCCACGAACAACTTTTGTCGGTCTAGGGTCATCTGGAAACACCACATCAAAACAGTCAATTATTGTGTTGTTTCGGGTTCATAGGAATAAATCCAGGTTTCGTCACATGTTTGGAGGTTTTGGAGTTGAATTTATTTAGATTTTCTTGGCACCATTTCACATGAGCGTCCTTGAGATAAATTGTGGGGGATCTATCAGGAACACACCTTTTTCACTTTTAAATGATTATGTAAAATTAAATGCATGTGGGTCCTTGAAATGTTCAAAGATGCTTCTGTTTCATCATATGTCACATGATGATCAGCAGGGATGTAGTGGAGGGCCATATACTTTCTGGACTTTCTTAAGGAACACCGTATACCCTCTGTTTCTCAAAAAAGCTATAGTACATACACTTTAGGGTATACCCTCTGGCTTGAGCGTATGCCCTCTGCTTTTTTTACGATTACACATACCTGCCAACTGCTACGAAAAAATCGTAGTTGCTACGATTTGGACTTATAAACTACGATGCTACGAAAATCGGTCTCAAACTACGATTTTTTGCAAAAAACACAAAAGCATTTTTTGTTTCAAGTTGCGATTTTTATTCCGCGCAGGATATTTTTCAGGAGTGATTCTGTTCCGAAATTTCCAAGTATTCATTTCCGAAAGTTTTAAAAAATTGGCCATTAGAGTCCGAAAATTCGGACATTAAAAAACGCTCATGAGAAAACAAAAATTCTGGGCTGTAAAAAAAACTTCTTAACATAAAACACTCTAATCGTCTTTTTGTAAATATTTATACAGGAATTCCCTTCCTTACAAACAGGGGTGCCATTTTAAGAATTCTGGAGGGGGTTCCTTGAGAGGCAAGGTTTGAAATAGTGTGCAAAATCACACGATTTGCGATAAACTATCGCGAATTTCGACAAATTACCGTGTAAAAAAAATAAATTTCGTTGAAGGATCGTGGTAAAAACGTGAATTTTGTCAAAATATCGCGGAAAGAAAACGCGAATTTCGTCAAAAGATCAGTAAGAAAATGCAAATTTCACCGAAAGATCGCAGAAAGAAAACACTAATTTAGTCAAAGGATCGTGGTAAAAAAAACTCAAAATTCGTTAAAGGATCGCGTAAAAAATGCGAATTTCGTCAAAAGTTCATGGTAAAAAGTTCGGATTTCAACAAAGAATCGTGATAGGAAAATGTGAATTACGATTGTTGGGAAAAAATTGTGAAAATCTTGAAATGATGGCGGGAAAAAAATCGCGAATTCCGTCAAAATTTACTGCACTGAGCTAAAAAATTGGAACCAGGCTCCTTTTACAAATGTAAAAAAAAAAAAAAAAAAAAAAAAAAAACTCTGCGAAACGGAAATAAACTCTAAAAATCGTATAAAAATGTTCAGAGGAAAAAATTTACAATATTGAGTTGAAAGACGGAAAGCTTATTCCGAAGCTTTTTACGAATGTCAAAAGATGGCTGTGAAACACGAAAAACCAACCAACCAATCTCCAGATTAATTTAAATTTTGTGTGCTACAATTTCTCATTTTCAAAGGTTGGCAGGTCTGGATTACACCACTAACGATCAGAAGCAATTAGTTTTCTCACAGCATCAGTTTTTGGCAGTCACAGCACTTTTCAGTCGATCCTCCCAAACATCTTTACTGATATTATTACAACCACGGGAGAGTTCTTTAAACCAGCTGTAAATCGTTCCCTTAGATGGTGCTTCATTACCAAATGCTAATTTTTTTTATTGCTACACTGTTACTGTGTCAAATCTTGTCGAAAGTCATTAAAAATCATGGCTCTGAAATCCCGTTGACATAACTCCATAATTATTTAGGACTCCTGATTTTCGAAAAAATTATAGTAAATAGAATTTCACAGCTTTTGATATTCTGTAAATGCAGACATTCATGTAACTGTTCAAATTTTGATAAAAATTGTCTGAGCTGAAAACAGCTGTTTTTTAGTTGCCAGATTCTAAAAACTTAAGTACTGGCCCTCATACATACATTCAGAAACAATTTATTTAAACTAGGACTTCCCTCAGAGGGATTAGTCTGAGCGATATTGCCGAGAACATAGATTTAATAATAACTTGTTGCAAGTAAAGAAAATGAGATACTATCTTTAATTGGCCATATACTGGTTACTAATACAAATGATGAAATATCTAGATTAGTGAACCTGAAAAAAAAAATCCATATCAATTTTAAACCAGCTCTTCCCTCTGTTAAGGGCCCTGGCAAGAGATAGAATAGCCTAGAAAAGGAACACATATACAAGTACTTTCGGACAACCTATTCGCTGTTTCATACCGACATTTTTGCATTTTTAAAAATACATACATAAACCAGCATAATACTTCTTCAGTTTTATTTTCATAGTCGTTTATATCATTTGACAAAAAATCTCACTTTCTTAAACTCGAATTGCGTCAAACTTTTAAAAAAAAGCAAAGTCCATATAACAATGAAATTCCATGAAGGGAATTAAACACATGGTAATAAAGCATTTAGGTGAGCGCAATTGATAAATTGTCAAATATTGTTCTTATCGCCATCTTTCGTAATGCATTCTTTTAATTTAAAATACACACATTAAATAAATTTATAAACACGATTTGACTAATTTAATTAAAAATAATAATAAGTAAATAAATAAAAATAATAAGAAGAGATAATAGTATAAGTCAAAACATTTATTTCAACATCAACACAAGTTACACTTGCGGGGAAAAAATGCGGCTTTTGACAAAAAATAAAAATAAAATACTCTTGGCAAAATCTGAACCGGGCTAAAAAAAATTTACCCTGATTAATTCAAATATTATAGGAATATTCTGTAATCTGGTTTTCAACCAATATCGTATTTTAAAAAGCTTCGCTTAACTCCAATTAAATTTCATTGCTGTAACATTTTATTTTTATTTATTTATTTATTTATTTATTTTTTTATTTTTTTTTGGGGGGGGGGGGGGGGGGAGAATGCGAGATTGCATATATTTACATTTAAATTTTAGACTTTCGTGTATGTAACGGTTGCTTGTATGAATAATTAGCACCTTGATGATTGAGCTTCACTCGAAACATATGTAAAAAACTACTTGTGTGGTATGTGTGCTTAAAGCCATTATTACTTAGCTATTATAACTCCCGTCTGTTATAACAATGTTGCTGTTAGTATTACTCTTGTTTGACGCCAACCTTGCCTGTGTATCTGAATACGAATTATTGGCCATTTTTCTTGCACGAAGAGTGGTTATAACAAAATTGTTTCATTTTGCATAGCATGTACCATTTGCAATATTGATACTTTTAAGTTAGTCAAGCGCAGGTGATAAATTGACAATATTTTTTCCATACTATATTCATCTTGCATTCATTTTATTTAAAATATAAAGCTTTCATTCACTTCATTTAAAATACCCGTTTTTAACTAATTTCACTGTACTTTAACAACATTACTTTGCATTGGCATTTTTTTTTTTTAAAGCTTTATGCAGTTTTGGCTTCAGAAAGTGAGATTTGTTACAAAAAGATACAAACCTGAAAATTTATTACAAACCCAATGAACGTTTACGCTTATTTTTTATTTACAAATAAATATAAAACTTTTTGGCACAGATGTCACATACGCACCATGTTGGCGCGATTTTTTTCTGACGCCAATTTGGTGAAAACCTCGTTTTCGAATACCAGTTGCATAAATATTTTTAAAAAGGGAATAACAATAAATAAAAAAAGTTTAATTAATAACTATAGAACAAAACAATTTATATAATTTAAAAAAAGAAAATAAAAGTAAATAAACAATTTATTAATAAATAAAAAACAACATCTAGGTTACCATCAAGCAAAATAACGACACTTAGGCACCAGTTAAGTATCCTGGTGCGTATATGACATTGGCGTCCGGAAAAAATCCCGCCAACGTGGTATGCATGTGACATCTGTGCGTAAATGTCTTGTTTACACTAAAGTAATTGTTTAAATCTTTAAAAAATTGCTTGGGTACATGAAAGAATGAGTAGGTTACCAGAAATCTCCATCAAAAGTTTACTTCTCTCGCCAAACCCATTTTCTTTACCTATAAGGTGCCTATTCTGGAAAAGTACAAATTTTGGTACTTGTTAGTTATCCCGTCGACCAAATTACTGTCGCCAAATTGTAATATTAAATGCCAATAATGGTTGATCGTAAATGTTACCTTCACTTGACAACATGTGTTTACGTCATCAAGTGATTTTAATTTCGACGTTTTATTTGTATTTTTATTAATGTTATACTAATTTATTTGTTCTTTAAAATGTTTAAGTTATTTAGTATTAATATTATGTTATTTTTAAAAAAAGTTATTTAAAATAAAAAAATTATGTCAATTTGTATAATTTTGCGGGTGGTTTGGCGATTTATATAATTTGGCGAAATTGGTAGACGGGATAACTAACAAGCACCCAAATTTAATTTAAAATACTAAAAAGACAAAAATAAATAAATTAAGAATAAATGATGCCACAAATAAAAATTGTTTATTTAAACATAAAATAACTGTTTCAAATTTTCACATGCAAAATATAAATGTTGGTTGCTTTTGGCAATTAAAAAATGCTATTGGGTAGATTATCGTAAAATCTGAAATCCTATGTTATTATGGCTTTTTTCTTTGAAATAGAAAAAAAAAAATCCAGATTTATTTTCCTGTTTGATTAAATTTAAATATGTTTTTTTTTTGCACTTTACTATTAGTGCGGGTATATTTTCTTTGCTCCATGTGCTATAAACATCCAGTCGGTGAAAATGACATACACTAAATTTCCGTGACGTATGTAGATAAATTGTGCTTTTTTATCAGTTTTTTTAATATAATTTTTAAACGAATTGGAACTTATTTTTCATAGTAGGTGCATTCAGTAGGTTACCCTCATAGGTACCTTCTGGTAAAACCAGAACCGATATCCGACAAATATTCTTTGAGTTATGCTTGACGAAAGGTTTTAATATCCATCGTAGCTGTTTTTGACCGGAAAGTAATACTGCGTTGTGTATTAGCCTTCGCTTCGCTCAGGCAATAAATAAGCCACATACGATTAGAAAATTTTCCAATTTCATGACTGTTTGTAATTTTTAGCAAGAAATTGCACTTTCTTAAGAATGGGTTATGCCATGGCCCCTATAAAAATGAAGTACAGTTTTCTTTCTTTCTTTTTAATGTAACATTCTAATTATTATTTTTTACTTTTTAGCTGATAACTGTTCCTTATATGGATATGTTCCCCTTCCCGTTCTACATTATTCTTAGAGAAATCTCAGCATTACCCCAAGTTCTTGGAGAAGCCCTTCGCCAGTGGTTTGAATTAGTTACATCAGTAGATCGTTAAAATGATACATGTGATCCCATTTCATTGTATGAATTCTAAACTTCTGTATATGGTTTTACATTTTGTTTTTAAATGGCAAAAGAAGAAATAAGTTTCTATTAGAAGCATTTTGTTCCTATCTGTACATTTTGATGAATTAAATCATTTTTTTTTTCTGTACTTTCCTCTGTGTATTTTGTTGTTTTTAGATTTATTCACAATAGGTTAATCATTTTTTGTGGTAAATGATAACTCAGCATGTTACAAAGAAGGCTTTAATGCTTGTTCAAAAAAATATTTGGGAAAAGAAAAAAATGTCAGCAAGCATTAAATGTGACAACATCATAACTCAAAAAACATTGTTTTGTAAAACATTTTGACACAAAATTCCCAGGAGTAAAAATAAACTTCTTCAGTATGAATTTTGCATATTAACAACAGAAAACCTATTAAATTTAACATAAGAATGTAAATATAGTAAAGTTATTTTATTTTACTAAGCTATGTGTATATTGTAACTTGCGTTCGTTAAAATTAGCTCATTCAAAATAATATTTACTAACTTTGGAGTTGAAGCTGTATACTTAATAATGTTTCTGTGCCTAAATACTTTTAAATTATTTTTAACGATAAACCTTAATTGCGACATTTTCCAAAATTCATTTTTTTTTTTTTTTAATCTCCCCGTAAAAGAAGAGCATCCTTTACAGATTTATTTTTACCCAATCAAATTGCATAAGTGCTTGGATTAAATAAGGCAAACTTTTCAATTAAAAATTACTCTCATAGGAATAATCAAGAATTCTGAACACTCCATGTGTCACACATATATGACAATCATTGCACTATTTTTACCCGACTGAAAAGAAGGGTTATGTGTTTCATGCATATCTGGGTATGTGGATTTCTTTATACCCTCGGAACATCCCAACAGCTGGATGGATTTTAATGAATGAGGTCTCTATCAATTCGTCTTAACGACCCGATGGTTATAGGCTAAATTTTGTTTTTATAAATTCAAAATGGCGGCCGTAAAATACAAAATGGCGGTAGAGACGAAAAAAAATTTATGCACACTATTGAGTGACATATCATTGGATAGGTCTTTCAAAATGAAGACGATGTTTCATTTACTCTTTTACAGTCAGAAGCTCCATTAAAATATTATACAACCTGGAAGTTATGTTGGTAGGATCTCTAGCTTTACTGCAACTCTAACCATCATAGACATCTATAGACCTCATCAAAACAGTGTTTATAGATAGGAACTAACAATGAAACACAACTTAAAAGTCATCAATATAAGTAAATAAAAAAAAAAATAGTTAAGTGATACAAACAAGTAATATAAAAAAATATTTTAAGTCAATTCCTATTCAGGTCAATAAGAGAATTTTTTTTTCTCCTATTCTTCTTTCCTCTTGAGTGCCGCTTAAAATACCTTGATCAAGAAGAGGGCTCTCTCGGCCTTAAAATGCCTTGATCAAGAAGAGGACTGGCTCTCTCGATTATTGAAAATTAATTAATGAATTAATATTTGAAAAAAACTGGATTAACATCAAGTGTCATCCACTACAAGTTTAAATAAATTTATTTGAGCTTGATTGGATGAATAATAAGTATTTTATTAACGATTGAAAATTTGAACAAGATATATATAGCGAGAGTGTGAGCTAACAGTAGGAATTGAAAAAAAAAAGTAGTTTCACATTGATGAAAAATAATTAATTAGTTCGCTTTTTACGCAGTGGGGTTTTTGATTTTTTAAATTTAATTGTTTATTTATTTTATTTTTTAAAGACAGAAAAGAACACCGAAATGAAGTGCAAAATTTAAGCTGAGCCTTTCGATTTGCATATCTTAAGAATGAATAAGCAACAAATTTGGAGAAAAATAATTTTTTGGAAATCATTTAATGTAAATTACAAATTTGTTTTACAACATCTGTTTGTCAACATTTATTTACGTACTATATATTTATTTACTATAACATTTATTTATTTGGTAGCCAGTGGGATCTTATACCTGCAGTCAAGGATTACAGTTTTAGTTGCCACCTTTAATGAAACAACTAATAATAGTTGTTAAAAAAAATTGAAATCAGTAAGAAAATATATTTAAAGTCGATATGCATTTTTGTTATAGGAAAGAAGGTGACATAAATAGGACATTTTGCATTTAAAAGAAAAAAAGTCTAGTTTTACAGTTGATACATGCAAAATTTGTTCTCTAAAACTTCAAAGTTAGTCAATAAGGATAAAAGTGTACTAGTACGTTCTATGCTACATTAATTTTAGTTTAGGAAACTAAGAAGATCTTAAATTTAAGAAACTTCGAAAGAATGTCTATTAGTTGAACAGTATCATCATTTATGGAATAAATAAAACTTGTGAATTTATCTTTTCTGCATGAAAATTGTACCTTCATCTAATTACATTCAGGTGTGAACATTATTGTTCCAACCTAATACACGCTTGTTTGTTTAGTACGAAATTTCACAAATTCAAAGTCATCTTCACTTAAGGCTCCTGTCCTGTCAGGCAAAGACAGTCATGAGATAGTGCTAAACCTACGGGGAGGTTTTTTGCCAATATCTCGTTTGCATTTCACTGGACAGCTGAGGTCGATCCTTACAGTCCCTTTTTAGGTGCGTTCGTAATTATATAAATACGTAGCACCTATAGTCGTCGTTCAGTCCGTCCGTCTGTCCGCATGTAACAGAGCAAAAACTACCCAACCGAACAGTCTGAAATTTCAAATATGTTATTGTTGCAAAATTTTGTCGAGCCATTTCAAATTTTATTAAAATCGGATGTATAGTTTAATTACAGGGACAGTCAAAAGTTTTTCTTTACATTACGGCCAATGGGAAAAATTATTGCAAGTGGATTTTAATGATATTAGAGCCTTCCGAATGATCTGAAATTTTAAAGATATAATTGTTGCAAAATTTTGTCGAGCCATTTCAAATTTTAGGAAAATCGGACGTATAGTTTAATTACAGGGACAGTCAAAAGTTTTTCTTTACATTACGGCCAATGGGAAAAATTATTGCAAGTGCATTTTAATGGTATTAGAGCCTTCCGAATGATCTGAAATTTTAAAGATATAATTGTTGCAAAATTTTTTCGAGCCATTTCAAATTTTAGGAAAATCGGATGTATAGTTTAATTACAGGGACAGCCAAAAGTTTTTCTTTACATTACGGCCAATGGGAAAAATTATTGCAAGTGCATTTTAATGATATTATAGCCTTCCGAATGGTCTGAAATTTTAAAGATATAATTGTTGCAAAATTTTGTTGAGTTATTTCAAATTTTAGGAAAATCAGATGTATAGTTTAATTACAGGGACAGTCAAAAGTGTTCCGAAAAAATTATTGGAAGTGCATTTTAATGATGTATCAGACTATGCACGTTATGAAGTGCAAAAAATTATACATTCAGTACAATATGGGGTGCAAAAAATAATTTTAAAACTAGTTATAGTACGAACGCACCTCATTTGCCACGTTTGACGAGCAATTTCCAACTTGTTTTACTTATTCAAATTTGGTTGCAGTTTTTTTTTAATGATAGCAATTTCATTTTCAGAACTGGTTCCAAAAGTATATCTACAACCAAAATCGAAAAGTGAAAAAGGGCTACTATAAGAATCGACCTCAGCTATCCAATGAAAAAAAAAAAACATTTTAAATGTTAAAAAGCAAATGAGATATTGACAAAAAACCTCCCCTTAGGTTCAGCATTAGCTCACGGTTGTCTTTGTTTCACGGGACAATAAGCCTTATGGTATTTTTATCACAATTTTCATATTCATAAGTGTCCCAATCAAAATCAATAGTCTTTTGAACCCTAAATTTCATATCAACACTTGATTCATAATAGATAGAAAAAACCATGTTATTAGCATCAGAAGTTATTAACTTGTAGCAGACTAGTTTTGGTAGCATTCAGCATACCATCATCAGTGTCATACCCACTGATGACAATACACTGAATGGTATCGAAACTAGTCTGCAACAAGTTAATAATAAGTTCTGGTGTTAATTACATTGTTTTTTCTACCTATATGTATTGTGCCAAGTATCATCTCAATTGTCACTTCTTCATTACTGTTTGTTTCACACCTTGATTTTTTTTTCCCCCCGAAAGTTGCTGTATTTGATTTTCTATATTTTCCATTTTTAGCTGAAGCTTTCCTCCGTGTTCATTAATATTAATTTACTTTATGATAACAACAGTTTAGTTTTTATCCTCATTCCTTTATGTATTTTATAATAAGGCTGTTTAATACAATTCTCTACCTTGTTTAATTTGAGGCATGTATGATTAAAAAATGTAAATATGCTTATATTTTTACATAATTTAATACATATCAGGGTTGGCAGAAACCTTTTTTTGGGGGTGGTGGGGTAAACAAGTTTTTTTTTTTTTTTCTTTAAATATCATATCCTACTATGTGTACATGCATATTTATTGATGAAAATAAACATTGTCAGGTACTAATTAGATAATAATACTTCATCTGAAAGCAATTTAAACGATGATAGTCAATTAAGTAGAAAATTCAAATCATTTGCAATTTAAACATTATTAGTTATTATTAGTGTCTTATGTTCAAAGAATAAATGCCATGTGTGTCAGTTAATACTTCTTAATTTTTCAAGAGATTCTGCTAGAAACAATGGTTGGTTCACAGACTAACGTGCGTTCATAATTATATAAACACTAGAAAGGTAGCCCGTCAAAAATGACGGAAATTTAGATATAAAGATATATACAACTCATGTGCAAGAATATGAGTTTTCTCGCTTGTTCCGCAGTGATAGATGAAAATAACACATTTCAAGAACGAAACACATTCATGAAAAACTGTGTACATTAGAAGACCTCTAATCTGCACATTTTGGTTCCAAGTGTTATGCTTTTTGCGGTCATGTCCATTCAATCTTTGTTTACATTTTTTTAAATTCAAATATTGGACAATTTAGATTATTAATCCTTAAAAATAAATAAATTTCACACTTGAAGTAAGGTAAAAACTATTAAATTATCGTATACGATTTCATGAAATGGTATTATATGGTATTATATGTGTGTGCTTCACGATCTTGGTTACGACGTTGGCGAAATTGGCTGCAACTTGTCATAATCCTAATAGTGTCGGCCGCTATAACAAAAATGTAACCAGTTTTTAGCAAAATTTCTGATATAAAGTAGTTTTCAAAAACTTGTGTAAAATTGCAGGCCGTTCTCATGTTATGTCAGTCCTAAGAATAATATTTCTAACACTGAAGAGTTTCCATGTATATATGAAATTTAGAAAAGCTTCTCCAAAAGAAAGGTCCTGAAATGACATTGTAATTCCTCTAACTTCAAAGTTTAATCGGGTCCTGATGTTGTTTACTGAAATCTAATAAATACAGTTATTTTGAATATTACAACAGAATTAAACAGTTAAACTTATTTAACTTAAACCCGCTGTTACTTCCCGATGTTATTTTTTACTATTAAGAAGGAAAATTATTTAAATTTTTCAAATCATGCATGTATATTTTTTTTTCCGTCTTTAATAACTAAATAATGAAAAAATATGCTTTTGTTCTGAGCTCATAAATATGACAATAAAATAATGTAACTAAGAGACACTGCAAAATTAATTCTTTGTGATTTCAAACCATAAACAAACGATACCGCCAACATTTTACCTACTATGATGTCATTAGAATATTGTCCATTGATTGTTGGAGAACTTACTTTATGAATGATTACCTCAATGATTTAAAAATTTTTTAAGTTTCACGATGAATGAATCACTTGTGTTTGTTTAGGTTTATGGAATGAGATATTAAGCTGTGAACCTATTTTCAATTAAAGTTATCCAAGGATATATGTATTTTTAATTGAAATTAAAAACAATGCTTTGATCTCGAAAGAAAAACTTTTAGTTTATATCATTGGTTATTTCTGTTAATTATTTAGGTACTTTTCCATTATAGCGCATTTTTATAAAAGCTTCGCGCAATTCGGGCATCAGAAAGTGAGATATGTTGCGAAAATATATAAACAGCTATGAAAACAAATCTAATGAACATTTATTTTTGTTTATATATGCACTTATATACATAAAAAATCGTTTCTAAATATATATATATATATTTTTATATACAAATTACGGCACCGATTTCAGGTATGAACCGGGATACCTAACTGGCTCCAAAATGGTGTTATTTTGCCTGCTATGCTAACCCGGCTATTGTTTTTTATTTATTAATAAATTGTTTATTTACTTTTATTTTCTGTTTTTAATTATATAAACTGTTTTGTTCTATAGCTATTTTTCAAACTTTTATTTATTTATAGTTATTTCCTTTTCAAAATGATAGCAAATAATTTAAAAATATATAAGTAACTGGTATTCGAAAGCGAGATTTCTGCCAAATTTGCGTCAGAGAAAAATCATGCCAACCCCGATGCATATATGACATCTGTGCAAAAATTACGGCACAGATGTCATATTCGCCCCATATTGGCACGATTTTTTTCCTGACGCCAATATCATATACACACCGGGTACTTAACTTTTGCCAAAGTGTCGTTATTTTGCTTGATATGGTAACCCGGATGTTGTTGTTTATGCTGTTGATGTTTTCGCCAAATTGGCGTCTGAAAAAAATCGCGCCAATATGGGGCGAATATGACATCTGTGCCAAAATTACTTCTGTTTATTATAAAAAATGGGTAAATAGCTTTTTTTACATTAAATAAAGGTACTTGTTAGTTATCCCGTCGACCAAATTACTGTCGCCAAATTGTAAGATTAAATGCCAATAATGGTTGACATTAAACATGATCATGTATTTCTTACGTCATCAAAGTGATTTTTAATTCGACGTTATATTTGTATTTTTATTAATGTTTTGCTAATTTAATTGATCTTTCGTTGTTTAAAATAAAAATGATGTCAATTTGTATAATTTGGCGAGTGGTTTGGCGATTTATATAATTTGGCGAAACTGGTCGACGGGATAGCTAACAACTACCTAAATAAATTGCATACATATGAAAAAAATTGCTTGTGAGTATGAAGCAGTAAATAGGTTGTCAGAAAATACGTTGCCAAACTTCTTTCTCGGCAAGCAACTTTTCTCCGAAGTATTGTACATAAGCAATGATTGCTAGAAATTCATTTTTAATTATGATAAGCGCTTTTATGTTTCACTACATTTATGCATACTATACTGCGTGTATAAATGCTACAGTTCATATGCAGGGCTACACAAAAGAATTCGTAAGGGTTACTGAGTATGAGAGTAAATTGCTTAAAGGTGGTTTTTAAAGGAGTTATGCGTTTTTATGCTGAACTGCATTTAGTTTACTAAGAAATGTTTGTAGAATATAGATAAAATGATATACAGGATCACGCAAAGAATTGGATACATAACCGTCTATGGATGAAAATATCTGGAAATGTGATTTCAGTAGTTTTAAGAGTTGTTTAAATTAAATTTTGGCTAAATAGTGGCATGTAATAACGATACTATTGGCTATGGACGGTACCTGCTGAAATCAATTTTTAAATTTTTTTATGCGTCTTCTAAAATGTTTACTTAGTTATCTTATTTCCCCAAATAACGAAGTTTTGTTAAAACATTCAGGATGTGTTGGAAATTGTTTCATATTCTATGCTTAACGCATGATTTTTCTTTCTTCTTTAGTCTTATTTTGCATTTATTTTATTCTTAATTTTTTAGTCTTATACTGCTTTATAGAAACTTTGGCACAGTTGTCATATACGCCAATTTGGCGAAAACATCAACAACATAAACAACAATATCCGGGTTACCATATCAAGCAAAATAACGACACTTTGCCGCCAGTTAAGTACCCGTTGTGTATATGACATTGGCGTCAGAGAAAAATCGCGCCAATATGGGGCGTATATGACATCTGTGCCGAAACTTTAATATTTAATATTTAAACTCATCGCTCCACACCCCTTACATATAGTACAAACTATAACACAGATAGCGTAAAATAATAGACAGTTTGGTACTTTTCCACTGTAAGAGATTTGGCGTTTTTTTTTAAAAAAAGCTTGGTGTAATTTGGGCATGATAAAGTAAGATTTGGGTTCTTTTCCGTTATACGGATACCTTTGTCGCCAAGCGTAATAGATGGCGCAAAATGAAAATCACGTGAATTGAAGCATTTGAAAAATAAAAGAAAAAACGGTACTTTTCAGTTAGCCGGACGCCAGTGTTATATATGCATATATATGTATGTATAAATGTATGTATATATACATATATATTTGCATATATCAATATGTGTATATACATATATATTTATATTTACATATTTGTATGTATATAAATATGTATATATATAGCACTGGCGCCCGGCTAACCGAAAAGTACAGAAAAAACATTGTCGATACTAAAGTGAGCATTTAAAAAATATAACATTTGAAAATTCCAGACTTTTACGAACTATTTCATTAAATCACAATTATATACTTAAAATAAGTGAACAAATAACTGTTATAAAATAAAGCAATAAAATAAAACTCATATTAAACTGCTGGCATAAAATTACAAATATCTTTTAGCATTTTGAAATAATTGGCACATTAGCATACATTTTGGCATGGTGTCCGTATAACGGAAAAATATCGAGATTTGTTGTCAAATCATATAAACAGCTATGAAAACAAACTTGATGAGCGTTTTTGTTTGTTTTATATGTTTATTTTATATGTATATTATTGATGTGTTTATGTACAAATCACATCTGTTTCTTTATAAAATTAGAGAAACGTCTTTTTTATATTAAATAAATCGTATAAATATCGAAAAAAAATGCGTGTGTATATAAAATGAAACAGTGGATAGGTTCCCGGAAAATATGTTGCCAAATTTCCTTTTTCGCCAAGGCATCTATACTGGAAAAGTACCTAAAACACATTAAAATCGCGCAGTTAGGAGCTCACACAGTACAGCGTCGTCTATTGATGGTTATTTTATTAGTAGCATCAGGAGAAAGATGTAAAGATGTACTTTAAATTCTCACTCATAGATTTTGAAAAATATCTTAAAAGAGCGGAGTTTAAATTAAATTTTGGAGACCTCCTTTATGAAAGATTAATGGTTTTAAATGAGAATTTCGCCAAATTAGCCAGCTATCACCAAGTTGGCTATGAAGTGTGCTAAAATATACATTCAATACAATATGCGATGCAAAGAATATTTATAAAACTAGTTATAGTACGAACGCACCTCATTTGCCACATTTGCCATGCAATTTCCAACTTGTTGAAATTTGTATGGCACCTTTCAAAATGCCATTGATGTTTAAATGATTTCGAGTTAGCATCATATTTTTTTTCGTGTGGTAAACATGTCGAGTTTTGAGCCAAATAAAGAACATGTGTGGCATGTAATGCTTTTCTTGCTCAATCAAAAGAAAAACAGAAGTGAAAGTCATCATATACTTGTGAAAATTTATGGTGATAATGTACCAATGCAAGACGTTTGTGTGAGTTTGTCTACATGATTCAAAAGTGGTAATTTCGACTTGAAAGACAAAGAACACCCAGGTAAACCGAAATCTTTTGAAGATGTGAAATTGCAAGCATTGTTGGGCGAATATGATATGCAAACTCAAGAGCATGTGGCAGAGAGGTTAAATGTTGGTCGCTGAACCATTTGTGATTGATCATCTAGATGTATATGGGAAAGATCCAGAAGACAGGAAAATAGATATGACAAGTGAACAACAGAGAGATGGAAAAGCAAAATACAGTGTGCAAAACTTTGGTTTCTCGGCATGAAATAAAGGTTTTTTTTGCATTGGATCGTGACTGGAGACAAAAAATGGATATATTTCGAGAACCCCAAAATGCAGAAAAGCATTGGTTGATGTAGGACAACAATCAATATCTACCACAAGACCGAATCACTTTGGTAAGAAGACAATGCTGTGCATTCGGTGGGATCAGAAGGGTGTCATGTACTATGAGCTTCTGAAACCAGTTGAAACAGTTAATACCATTCACTATTGCCAAAAAGTAATCAATTTTTGTCATGAAATGATACAAAGTGACCAAAATGGGCTAAAAGACATGGAAAGGGGATTTTGCAACATGATAATGCCTCAGCACACAAAGCAAAAATAGTCAGAGGTGCCATTTCTACATTTAGCTGAGAACTCTTGTCCCACCTGCTGTACGGCTCCTTCCGACTACCACTTGTTTTCATCGATGTCTCATGCATTCTCTATGAAACACTTCAATAATTATAGAGATGTTGAAAAATGACTTGATGACTGGACCACCTCAAAAGATGCACAGTTTTTCTGGGAGGGCATCCACAACTTGCCAGAGAGATAGGGAAAATGTATAGCTAGCATAGCACATACTTTGAATAAACCATTTTTTACTTTTCTCCCAAAGTTATACATGTTTTTTTAACAAAAAAAAAAAAAAAAGAATTATTAACTGCCATACCTGGTATTAATGGCTATAAATAATCTGCATTTTTTAAAATGAAAATATTTTATGCTAAATATTAAATATATTTACTTTAGCTTTGTTAGTTTCACATGTTTACATATGTTGACCATGGTTTAAAGATAACTCATTAGAGCATCAGATCTGTTCATCAACACATGCTAATTTTCTGCATGCTTAAAAGTAGAATTTATTTATGTCCAATGATTTGAAACGTTACTTAAATAACAAAAAAGACAAAATGTTATAATATATATTATATAAAGTTGTTCTAAAAAAAAAAAAGATTTTTTGAGAGAAAAACCAGTTGGTTTAAACTGTACCAACGCTGATGCATATGCTTACATAATATTATTACTAAATGGTTGCTCTTATTGAAGTTTTAAAATATTAGACATTTATTTCAGTATAAAATGAATATGTTAAAAATGCAAACAAACATTCTTAGTGAGACAATTATTTTTAGCAAAGATGGGGACAGTCTCACTTACCACTCATTTTCTTGTCCTATTCATTGTCCCAGTAGCAGAAACAGGGAAGCATGGCAACGGGTGCTGCAGATTATTTTAGACCTTTCAGATTAAAAAGAAATGTTGGGCAGGAAGAAAGTACTTGCTAAAATATACTTTTTCTAAATGTATATTTATCTTTTTATTGTATTTTCTTTGTAGATGTAAATTTAACATATTTTATGGATGCCAAAATATACTTTTTCTAAATTTATTGTATTTTCTTTGTAAATGCAAATTTAACATTTTATGGGTTATTATTATCTCTTACAATAGCAGGCTTGGCACAGCATTTTTGAGTAGCAGATAAATCTTGATTTGTTGCTGATTGACACAAAAAATTCTGCTACTGGGTTAATTACTTCAAGGTATATAATGATAAAATCAAAAGTATGATGTCTTTGTATTTATCTAATTTAGTCTGGCATTTTTCAAAGTTAAATGTATAAGGTACATGAATTACTAGCAGTTGTTTACCTAAATTAATTCTTAAACAAATATTTTGATTTTTGAACCTTGAAAATTTACTTGACACTTTACTACATCCACTGGTTTTATTTAATAGTGTTAGTGTTTATACTCAGTACTTATGGCTAATGTCCCATTATAAATTTCACTTCTCGGATTATTTGGATGGAAATTTTCAAGCTTTTTGATATGAGTTTAAAGTAACATAATAAAAAAAAAGTAATCCTAGAGTTTAACCCTTTAATATAAATAATTTTAAAAAAATACCATTTTTTTTTTTGTATATGCTGTGCAGTTTTTTCCATTCAAAATTTACTTTAACCCTCCGAGCAGCTGAAGGCTTTCCTCCATTTTCATAAAAATGCTTATAAAAATAGCCTTAATTAAAATTTACTTTCCCTGTTTGTTTCTAAAATACACTTCATGCCCCTTTATCTGACATACATTTAAAAATATAATTCTGTTTAAAATATTTTTGTCTACAGCAGATTTAAGTGATTTTGGGGAAACGAAAAAATACAGGCAAAAAAGCTCAGAGGGTTAACTGTGATATATTAGTATTTGGGATGTGACTGGCCTTTATATGTGACCAGTGGTCACAGCATAAAATGAACGGTTCTATTTAAATTTACAAAGCCATTTTAATGCTGTTAGATTTTCAACAAAATAAAATCTCTTTGAAATGCTTTTATCTAAAACTTTTTTTTTCAATAATCAGGTATTAAAAAAGCATGTGTGTTTGTTACACAAGAGCATAGCATACACAAATAAGATGGAAATTATATGTCAAACATGCAAATGAGATGTGTTCATACTATAACTAGTTTTATAAATATTCAGATCTTGGTGCAATAGCTGTTGCATTCTCATGCAAAAATGCATGAATACAAAATTTACTACGATTCTATATATTAAATTCAGTAATATGGAAATAATAGGACTCCATCTTAAATAGGACATCATCACCATGGTAACCTAGAATCATTACCTATCATGGGATATTGTTGAATTCATTACGTATATGGTAGGATTTAATAGAATGAAGAAAACTTTTATTCATAATTTATTTTTAAGTTTTGATTCAATTTTCATAAAATTTGAAATGACTCGACAAAATTCTGCAACGATTATATATATTAAATTTCATACCATTTGGTTGGGTAGTTTTTGCGCTGCTATGTGCGGACAGACCAGGCGATGACTATAGGTGCTATGTATTTATATAATTACGAACGTACCTAAAAAATACTGAGGGTAAATAATAAAAGAAACAATAATAAATTAAACAGGTAATTCCATCTAAACATAATATATTTATTTTATTAATACATGCATACAGTTATAATTTATAGATTTTTGAAGTGAGAATTCTAAGTATTTCTATGATTACTAAGTCTAGATCAAATTATTTTTTCTCAGCACTATCAGTTTTACTAGATGGTCTAGGTAAACGGTACTTCTCCGTTTCTGCATGAATATCATAAAAGCTATGCTCATTATACTGAAAAAATTCTGGAGCTCCATAAGCAGCATCTTTAGATTGACTGCTAGACTGACCTAAAATAAAGAATTTTGGCACTTGAAACTATGCAGTGTAAAGGAAATTACATTAATTTTTTTAATATAAAATTATTTTAAGTCCTAAAATCTGAATTATTTTTAAGTGGATGAAAGACATATATAATATTTAAAATAGATTTTAAAGAGATAACTAAGAAAAAAAAAAGTTGAATTTTTAAAAATCTTACATTTATTACAAAATGACTCTGATATAACATTTACAATAAGAAATTATTATTAGGAGTTATTAAATAGTTTCGATCATGCTTTTATTTGGATCTGTAGCGAAATTTCTTTGAAAAAAATCTTCTCTTGTGCAAAACAGGAAAAAAAAAAAAAGGTCAAAGGTGTATTTTCCAACTGAGTATTTGAAAAAGAAACTGCTCTGCTATCTGTTCCTGTATTTCACAATCATTAATGAAGTTTATATGAGATACAGAGGGGGAAAAAAAATGTAGTGTTTGCTCACTGGGCAGTCGTTTTTTTAATAAAACCTCATACCAGATTGAAATACATGAGAGAGTTAAAAAGAAATTTGCATTAAAAACGTGAGCATTTTATAGTTATATATTAACATGTACTCAAAAATTTGGCAGTGCTATACTTGCCAGATTGCAAGTTGTTCATTTTTTATCGTTTTTTTATGACATCCTTCTTTTGATAGTTTTAAGAATTTTTTCATTCTGATTCAAAATTTGACCTTTTTCTGAAAAACAGTTGCACACAAGCGCATCAAATGTAAAACTCTGGTAATTTCTATCTAAAAGTTTCTGATCAGGATGACAAAAATCTTGGGAGAGTTGTGTTAACTATGCAATCACAAACTCTTGGGTAACATTAGATCCAGGGCTGAAACTAAGGGGGGCCGAGGGGGCATGCACCCTGGGTGCCAAATGAAGGATTATACCTTTGGAATGGATCATTTTCTTCTGATGGACTGATGTCTTCTTTTCTATTATTATGAAACAGCCATTATAAATGAAATGTTAGGTGAAGATGAAAGAGCAGCCGTAAAAAGTTAGAACTCTGATTTTCTAGTCAGAATGGGAAGAAAAAAAATGGCCATAATTTTATTTTGTTTCATAATAATAGAATCCATCAGAAGAAAATAACTCAGTGAAAGCAAAAACTTGGTTAAGCGGGACTCGGATAATTGGGACTCTAACTGTATAGGGTCATTCCATGTCAAATCAACCAATGGTCTGAACCTTGACATCTCAGAAATTTATAATTTTTGGTGCAGTGGTAGAGTCAGTCAAGTTAACAAGAAAAACCAAAATTTCCGATTTTTTGCACTGTTAATTTTTGAGTTATTGATTTTTGAAAAATGAAAAATTGTCGAAATTTGACTCCACTTTGACACCTTTAAACAGATGTAGATAAAAAACTATTTGACTTACAGAGCTCTAATTGGTGTCATTCTCTTCTGTTTTTAATGATCTTTAAATTGATATACAACATCATTAAAGTATTTAAAATTTAAATTTTTTATTAAAAAATTAAAAATTTAAATTTTAAAATTTCAAAAATACCCCTTTTGATTTTTTTGAAAAAAATATATGTTTTAAAGACATCAATTGACTATGTGTATGCCAACTTTCATAATGGGATGGCAATGGGTTCCTATGGAAATTAATATTTTTGTATTATTACGTATGAAATTTGCTTGTTTTCCATGTTTAAAGCGTAACTGTAAAGTGTAAACTCAATGACAACTGATCTATTAAGTAGTTTTTGTAATACAAATAAATATGAAAATTTAATCTATTAAATATAATATCAAGTTATAATTTGTAAAATGCTTGTTTATTTAATGACAGTAGAGCAGGCATTCTAATACATGGTTAACTTTTAAACAATAAAAATATACAAAAAAAAAACAAACTTACAGGCTCTGTGTCTAATTAACTCTCTAGTCTTTATAATCAATTTAAAATTATCTTAATGGAGATCAGGTACTTGTAACACACAGTCTACTAAAATTGCTTGACATATTATATATAAACATATTAGCTAGCTTCAATAGAATTTGATATTTGAAGCTTTAGGTGTAGTTATCAAGAGGTAGGACTCTTTTAACACCTGCTATCCAATTGTGCTTAATTCATGAAGCAGCTGTTTGAAACATTCAGTGCACATATGACTTTATTAATTCATAATATTTGCTGCACAATTAATATTTTATAAAATGTTATTAAAAATTGAAATTTCTTTGTAATTAAAAACATAAATATGCAAAATAATTTCATTTCAAGGACTTTTACGATAGGAATTTTACAAACGAAGTCAACTTCATTACTCAGAATATAAACTTTAATAGTTGCAGTAACAGCTCAACTTTTTGCAAAAAGATGTCCCCTGATACATTTAATATATCATTTGATTGTGTATAAAAAAAATGAAATTGTTGGTCCCTTTGAATCTAGGAAGCTTATTTTATATTCACTTGCAATTGATTATACAGGGTTAATTTTACACTGAGCCTGTAAGTTAATTTCCTTTTAAATATCTTTATTGTTTAATTTAAAAGTAAACCATATATTAGTATGTCTACTCTATTGTCATTAAATAAATAAACATTTCGCAAATTGTTATTACCTGATATATTTAATAGATTAAATTTTCATATTTACTTGTAATACAAAAACTACTTCATAGATTAGTAGTAGTATTCAAACTAGAGGTATGGGCTATTTTTATTCACGACACTCGGGCCGGGCTAGGCTTGGGCCTTACTTTTTTCTGAAGGATCGGGCCTAACTTACTTTTTCAGAACCCAGCCAGGGGGCTGGCTTCATTCTTCCTAGGTCTGCACAGGCAAAATTTTCAGTTCTTGTCTCGATCCAACCTGTATGAAAATCATTGTCTCAGCGTGGTCTGGGCCGTGCTATCAGTAAAATTTGGCCCAACTTAAAAATTTTAGCAAAAAATGCATATATTTTTAAATTGTCATTCTACGATTAAACTTTAAAATTTATTCCTTTTAAAGAATAGTAAATTTCTAGGCAATAAAATTAAAATACAGCAAAACCTGTTAAAAAGAACCTGCCTATGACAGAATCTTGTCTTAAAAGGAAAAATGTGAAAGTCCATGCAAAATTAATACAGTAGACTCCCTCAAATCTGCACAGCTTGGGACCAGAAGGTGTGTGGATTTTAGAATTTTGAAGATTTCTAGTCATTGCCTTGTTTACATTTTTTAAACAATAATTTGAATGTAATAATGCAATCAAAATTATAATGAATGCTTGCAATATAGTAAAATATTAAAATAATTAAGTAATAAACTAAAATTATAAAAAGTAAGATATTTTTAAAAATGATTAAATTATTAAAAGGTCAAAAAGATAATTAATGTATAATTAAATATGCATAATAAAGATGAGATACATCCCTTGAATTTTTCAACAAAACTTCCCTTTTAAAGGTACTTTATAATTTCACATCAAAATCATAAAGTAAGGAAGTTTTATTTCTGGTTTAGCCAGTCTTAATAACCAAAAAAGCTTGATTACTGCATAAATATATTTGGTAAAAAGATTGTGATTATCAGTGATATCAGCAATATCTTGGATTTTTTTCAGAAAAAAAATTTATACTTCATGAAAAACCACGAGTTTAGTCATATTATCGAGAATTACATATTAAAATGCATACAGAATGTTATAAAACTAAAAAATTCTGTAATTTTGTCCTTACATCTGAACTGAAAGTTTCATCGTTTACATCTGTGATGATGTACGGATTTTAGGAATTTGCGGATTTGAGGGAGTCTACTGTATAATAATACTCGTATGTGAGAAAAGAATATAATACATTCACACCTGCTAAGAAGGGAACCTGTCTATAATGTTTTTTTTTTTTTCTTTGCTATGCGATTCCATCTTAGAAGATTTTACTGTATAGCATTTTTCAGATTTTTAAGTCTCCAATACTTGGAGTATGGATTAACAATATTAATGATAACTGAAACATTTAGAAGCAAATAGAGATTCATAAAAAAAGAAAAAAATCACACCCTAGGGCCATTCTTTAAAAATAAAGATTATAAACCCGAATAATAATAAAAGGCTAAAATAAATATTTTTGATCAGAACTTCTCGTACGAGACAATTTTTAATCACATCGACGTAAAAATCCATGTTTTGTAGAAATTCAGTTGGGTTGGGCAAAAATTTTAACTTTTTTACTCAGCTGGGCTGGCCAAACTTTTAGCTTTTATGCTGGGCCGGGCCATTATTTTTGTTGTACGGGCCGGGGCTGTGCCCAAACTGTTAACTTTTATACCGTGCCGGGCTCAGGCCAAACTTTTATACTAGGCCGTGCCATTAATTTTTTTTCTATGGGCCAGGCTCAGGCCAAACTTAATTTTTATACCAGGTCCGGGCCTGTAAATTTCAACCTGTGCAGACCTCTAATTCAAACATTAACCAATGAGTTTACAGTTACGCTTTTGACATGAAAATACAAGTATAGCAAATTTCGTATATGATAATACAAAAATATTAATCTCCATAGGAACCCATTGTCATCCCATTATGAAAATTGGCATACACATAGTCAATTGATGTCTTTAAAACATATATTTTTTTCAAAAAAATTAAAAGGGGTGTTTTTGAAATTTTAAAATTTAAATTTTTAACTTTTTAATAAAAACATTAAATTTTAAATACTTTAATCATGTTGTATATCAAATTAAAGATCGTAAAAAGCAGAAGAGAATGATATCAATTTGAGCTTTCTAAGTAAAATAGTTTTTTGCCTACAGCTGTTTAAAGGTGTCAAAGTGGAGTCAAATTTCGGCAATTTTTCATTTTTTGAAAGTCGATAACTCAAAAATTAAAAACTCAAAAAATCGAAAATTTTGTTTTTCTTGTCCACTTGACAGGTACAACAAATAAACAAAAACTTATAAAAATCTGAGTCCTGAAGGTTCAAAAATAATTTTTTTTTGGTTGATTTGATATGGAATGACCCTATATTTGATTTTAAAAATGATCTTTAGAATATTTTTGTTGGTGTTCAGAGGGGAGTCACGACACCCATGACCTCCCCCTTGGATTCGCCATTGTAGATTACATAGTTCAGTATTACATATTTTAAATTTTAAAATAAGTCGGCTATTAGAAAATTTTCCCTTCCTAGTCCTATTAGAGCTATAAGCTAATGGGCTCGAAGTAAATAGGAGTCGTTTGGTAGCTTCGTCGCCCTGAGGCCAACCCTTCCCACTTTTTGGTGTCTTTAATTTGTGTAATTTCCCTTTTAAATTTGTCTGGTTTCGATATATATATATTTTTTTTCAATCCTTGCTTTTGCTAGAGTGTCTTTCACTCGGGACGTGGCTGGGGACCTGCGATCCTTGCTTCCGCAAAAGAGTCGGAATAAGTGGATGAATAAAGGGCTGCGGACGAAGATGGGTCGCTCGCCGCGGTGGTCGAACGGCGATGAAGCTACCGATGGACCGACGCAGTGAGCGGCCCATCTTTGTCCGCAGCCCTTTATTCTTCTACTCTAGTCCGACTCTTTTGCAGAAGCAAGATACGTAGGTCCCCAGCCACGTCCCGACCGAGTGAAAGACTCTCTAGCGAAAATCAGGAGGTTGAAAAATTTAGTATTTTTTAGTATTTATGGAATTATGTGCAAACCGTGTAATGCAGTCTACATAGGTGAAACCAGCCGTACACTTGAAACAAGACTTAAGGAGCATAAACATTCTTTTAGAAATAAAAATTTTAATTCTAAAATTGTTGACCACGCCATGAAAACTGATTATTTTCCAAGTTTTGAGAATGCGTATATAATTAGATCAGGCTGCATCATTTATGCAAGTCATATGTTTTTGGAAGCTTGGTACACGAGAACCGCTGATTTAGCAATTAACGAGGCTGCATCTCTACCAATAGAATATTCAGTTTTGTTTTAGCTATAATTTTTTGGCAACTTGATGTAATGTTTTTCTACTTGTTGAACTTTAAAATCTAGTATGACTTTTACGTTAGGAATTAGCTGATGAGGGATTCAAAATGAACCCGAAACGTCCTTTTATATTGTTTTTAGTGTTTTTATCTTGTAATGTAATTGTAATGTAATGTCTGTTATTTTGAAAAGTTTTTATAAATTAGAAAATTAGTTTGTAAATATACTTTGCAGAAGAGGGGGGGTGCCAAAATCCATGCTTGCCCTGGGTGCAAAAAGCTAGTTTCGGCCCTGATTAGATCATCTGAACTTGACATTATCATGAACTTATAAGTAATCGACATTATAAAAATTTTAATTTAGTATTTATATCTGTATCTTAAATTTTAATATTTTGTTTGATATATTATCTCCCTTTACGCAGGGTTGCCGACTTTTAGCCAGGCCAAAAAAAGCCGGCTGGCTTTTTTTTTGGTTTTACCCGCTTAAAAAAAGCCGGCTTTTATTTTTCAAAAAGGTGGTTTATAGATAATTCATATAAAATTTGGATTAATTTATTTTTAATACACTTATAAATATTTTCTACTAAAAAAAAATATAAACTTCTATTAAATTTTGTCAAATAAATAAGACCTTATAACTGCTAGAATGCAACTGTGAAGGTATAATGTCTGAAAAAAAATTGTGAATATTCAGAAGAATACATTAAATTAGACTCTAGAGTATTGGTTTGGAATACTTTATCATGACTCTACACATACCACACATTTTAAAGATTATGTGAAAGAATAAGAAAATGTCACACATTAAAATAGAAACATTCTTACATATACTGATATTTGCTTTTAAAATTGATTAAAACTAAATACCTTATATGTATATAATAACTGAAATTATCTTATATAATACTCGAGCAATAATAAGCAATCAATATATAAAAAATACTTTAAAAAATGATACATGTAAAAAGTTTTTCTGCTACTAAGCTGTTATGTAACTTATTCCAGATATGTCCATACGGACAGATTAAAATCGTAGAATGAACGATGTTGAAAGAGAAATTAGGAAGGATATAACATTCGAGGAAATTTTAGTACATGTAAGTGCATAAAATAAAGAGAACAGTTTAAAAAAAAATTCTCCAAATAAAACTTGAATTAGAATTTTGAAAAGCTAGTTGCTATTTAAAATAGTGCATATTCATGCATAAATTAATGCATATGTTATTCATAATACTGTTTTAATAGAGAGAAATTATGTTTTTATTAAATGACTTTATGCATGATTTTAAATAAATGTTTATGAGAAATAAAATAAGACTTGTATTATTAATATCCCTTAAAATTAGTTAATAAAATATATAACTAAGCAACCATTGTCCTTTTTATTTATAAAGCAGTAAAAATGAAAAAAAGATTGTTAAGGTCAGTGTAAACCAGACAAAGCAATTGGTATGACCTTTTATTCCAATATTAATGTCCTCATTATTGAAAAATTGAGTTATATTGATTTCTACCTCAATTAAATGTCTTTAAAACTAATTAAAAAACACATAAAAATGTGTCGTTTATAATTAAAATGTTTCACTGTATAAAAGTCAATTTTGGCCAAAAAAAGCCGGTTAAAACCAATAAAAGCCACCAGCGTGGCTTTTTTTAATTTTAGCCGGCTTTTTTGCAACCCTGCCTTTACGCTTAAATACATTTATTTTTGTGGGGTTCCCATTACTAAAATTTTCATGATTATCATTGAATTGTAGGGTGTTTTGGTTTAGTTTTGTTCTTACAATTCAATCAATTTTTCATTCATTGATGAAATATATGACAGCAAATATTTAAAAATATTAATGGAATAATGTAATACAAATACAGTTGGAAAATAATAATTAAGCCGATTAATTAACCTCTTTTAAAACAAATTAGTTACCAAAACCTTTATTGGCACATTCTACATAATTTAGTAGTATGTTATAAAAAAGGAAGATAGCGTGATAAAACCGAAGCTAATTTGTATCAATCAAAATCTTCCAGGTTTCTTTTTCTAAGATAAATCTGACAATCCTAGCTATACCAGAGAAGAAAAAGTAGGACACTCAAAAGTAAAAAAAAAAATACATGTACGGAAATACAGTCCTAAAGAAGGGTTACACCGGACAAGCATGTACACCTATTCCTTTGTACATTGTTTGTAATGAACGTCTTTTAAATCCTGCAGTACATGCACTCAAATCATGCACTCTCCTTATATTTTGAATCTAAACATGAGGATTTTAAAAATAGGTCCATGGAGTTTTTCCCTTACATTGCATTTGTAGTTAGATAAATTGACAATGGGAGGCTTTGGAACAAAGTCTATATTTATGGGTTTTTTATTTAATTTGTTTTCACTTCTTTTTTTCTGATAATCATAGACTAATTTATAATCATTTAATCAACAATTATATTCATGTAATCTTACAAAACAAATTCTAAATAATAAATGGATAAAGATAATAAAAAAAGAATAGATAAAAAGAAGAATTAAAAAAATAAAAGAAGAACAAGAATAATTAATAAGAAAATAAAATAAAGAAAATGTCACATTATATCCATATTACCTGATGAACTAGATCTGTTTGTTTCCTGATAACAGGTTCTTAAAATACAGAATGTTCCATTGTGTACCTGTTTGAGAAATGCAAACTGTTTTTAACTTGAAACCACAGATATAAATAAATTAAATTTCATTAAATAAAACAAAGTTATTAAATTTTGTGATATGTTCTGTTAAAAGAGACAAAAATAGAATGTAGAGATGTAAAAGAAAAATGCTGTTATACATTAAGCAAAAAATATTAATAAAACACTAAATGAGCTAATACAGGAAAAGTTGTAGTAGACTCCCTCAAATCCACACATCATTGCAGATGTAAACATTGAAACTCTCAGTTCTGATGTAGGGGCAAAATTACAGAATTTTTTAGTTTTATATCATTCTGTATGTATTTTAATATGTAACTCTTAATAATATGACTGAACCCGTGGTTTTGCATGAAGGAAGTATAAATTTATTTTTGAAACAAATCAAGATATTGCTGATATCACTGGTAATCACGATCTCTTTGCCAAATATATTTATGTATTAATCAAACTGTTTATGTTATTAAGACTGGCTGCAGTGTTGCAGTAGTAAAAAAAAAAAAAAGCAGAGAGGATATGGGGCATTCTCACAATCTTTTGACTTTCGGGAATAAAAATCTGGTGAAATTAAACTTGCTAAAATAACATTTTTAATTTGATAGACAAATGCCTTAATGATTCAAAATAAAGAAAAAATGGTCAGCAGCGAAATTTTTTATTTAACTGAGGTTTAAGTTAAACTTGTGAGTTTAATTTTCCTTACCATTTTACCACTACAACTTTTTATTTTCTTCTAAATTTTTACTTATAATGAACTTGCATAGTACCCACAAGACATTCAAATAAGAAGTAATTAAATTGTAGTACTTTTAATACAGAATTTTTGTATAACATTGTCCTAAAGGGGTGTTAAAGAAGGGATGGTAAGGTAAAAAAAGGGGGCGGTATAGGAAAATTACCACCTATTTTTAGGAAAATCATGTTAAGACTAAGTGATAGCCACAATGTTCATTGATTTTTAGAAACAGTTGTTAACATTGGATTAAATTAAATTTTTTTTTTTAATTTACCTCAAAAAGTGCAGGAATAAACCTTGGGGACGGTAAGACAACCAATAAAGTGTGTGATCTTGAAATGGATATTTAAATGCTGATTTAAATTCTGCAGTAAATTTCCTGTCAAAGAATTTTAGACATTCTTTCTCTAGCACACTTCTGCAAACTTGAAAAAAATTCTGTGGCTGCATCTGAAGTGATTTTCTGTATTTAGCAAGAGGGACTGTAAGGATGAAAAACCCAGGGGCAGAGTTCAAAAAATAATATCAACCGTAAAAAATGTGTGCAGGTTAATTTTTAGCTACATATTTATATAAAACAACAGACCCAGTTTCGGAAAAAAATTACATTGAATTACTTTTATTGAAACAATTTTATACAGATAGCTCCAAACTTAAAAATCAGCATCAGGGACAAGGGTATGGCATAGGAGTTTTCCTGGTATTTAGAGCTTGGACCCCCAACATCGTCCGAAACTTATTTATCTCGTTAATATTGTTGTGCAATCATGCAATGGGGTGTTCCCCAGTACAGTATGGAACCATTTATCTGGAAAACCAGTTATCCAGAATGATATTTCTGATAGACTGATTTCAGAATCTTTGCAGAAAAAGGTGTCATATACTGCCAGTTTGGCATAGGCTTTGCTTGAAACAATTGTATAATTTGATGACAACATCTAATATTTGAAAAGAAAACATATTTAGTTGTATTTTAGATGTTTTAATTTTTATGCAGAGGAAACAGAAGAATTTTTGTTCATAAATTACCTTCTTTTAAACTCTGGTTAACTTTTTATCTTTCTTGCATTGATTTTTAATCCAAGTAATCTAATAATTTAAAATCAGAAATAATGCCACAACCACACATATTTCACAAAACTTATCAAATGGATACTGCTTTAACACACAACCAGTTAACCGGAAAAACCAGTTATCCGGAATACATCTGACCCCAAGCATTCCGGATAAATGGTTCTGCACTGTATATGAAATTTAAAAAAAAACACAAAAAAATGTATTAAAATAAAAATTATTATTCAGGGACATAAAAGTCAAAATATTGTGAGAATTCCCCATATATGCTAGAGTCGTGAAAGTTCATGGCTAGAGTATATGCTATTGTTTTATTTGAAAAATAGAGAGTATACAGAGCTTCTTTAAAAAATCCAGAAGGTATAGGGCTTATTAGAGGTCTGCACAGGCCGAAATCTCTAGGCCCGGGCCCAGCCTGACTCATATAAAACAAATTTCGGCCCAGCCCATAGAAAAAAAATTATTGGCCCGGCCCGGTATAACAGCTAAAAGGTTGACCCGGCCCGGAAAAAAGTTAAAATCTCAGCCCGGCCTGAGTGAATTGCTACAAAACATTGATTTTTATGTTGATTTGGTTAAAAATTTGATTCTTGCAAGGAGTTCTGACCAAAAATATTTATCTTAACTTTTTTTTCATGTTTCTAAACTTCATTTTTATATAAGTGCCGCAGGCTGCAATATTTATTTTTTTAATGAATTGCTGTTTCTTCTGTGTAAATGTTTCAGTTATCATTAATATTGTTAATACATATTCCATGCAGAATTGTTAAAAATCTGAAAAATGTTATATTCTTTTCTTACGTATTAGCACATTAATTTTGAATGGATCAACACATTTTTCTGTTTAAAACAGGATTCTGTCATAGGCAGGTTCCTTTTCACACGTTTTAGTATATTTTAATTTAGTTATATTTAATTAGCGTAGAAATTTACTATTCTTTAAAAATAATAAATGTTAATGTTTAATTGCAGAATAATGGCGATTCAAAAATTTATGCATATTTTGCAAAAATGTTTGGGCCAGGCTTAATTGTACTGTCCTTTGAAAGAACAGGTCACGCCGAGACAATGATTTTCATACGGACTGGCTCAAAACTACACCTGAAAATTTTGGGTTGTGAAGACTAGAAAAGAAACCAGTCCCGGCTCTGTACAGAAAAAATAAGTTAGGCCCGACCCGATTCTTCCGGAAAAAAGTAAGGCCCGACCCGAGCCTTCAGAAAAAAGTATGGCCTGGCCCGTGCAGATCTCTATGGCTTATACCTTCCACTACATCCCTGACTGGCTGAATCTACAATAAAACTTCATTACTTTATGATTTTTATGTAAATTAATAGGTACATTTATGAAGAAAATTTCATTGAATAATTCAAGGAAAATGTATCTCACCTTTGCTATGCATATTTAATTATACATTATTAATTATTTTCTTGACTTTTAATACTTTTTAAAATTATCTTACTTTTTATCAATTAGTTTATTAATTTACTTAATTATTTTAATATTTTACTATATTGCAAGCATTCATTATAATTGCATTCAAATTACTGTTTAAAAAATGTAAACAAAGCAATGACTAGAAATCCACACAACCTCTGGTCTTAAGCTGTGTAGATTTGAGAGAGCCTACTGTATTACGATTTTTTTTTTTTTTTTTTTTTTTTTTTTAAGGAAAATTTGAGAGAGAAATGTATATCTTTAACATGAATATAAGATTTTAATGGAAGAATAATTACAATTAAAGAAAATATGTAACAGTTTTAAAATTGTAGATAGTTTTTGAGAGCTGAGAAAGCATTATTCTATTTAACTTTTGGCTTCTATACAATAAAACATTAAAAAGAACAAAAATAAATTTTTACATTTAGCTAATGAGTACTACAGAAAGAATAAGAACATATGAATGCTATTCATTGTAATGCTTGTATAGAAACATTTGGTAAAATACTTTGAGCATACGCATTGACACTTCTTATCAAATTAAAAAGAAAATTTGGATACTTTCAATTGCTTTGCTTAGCCCATTTTTCTGTTTAAACTACTATCAAATAAGAAAGTCAACTATGAGTATAACCTCTTCTGTGAAATTGTTATTTTATTTAAACACCAGCTGAACTCAGTGTTGCCCAGGAAATATTTCCAAACGAACCTCCTAACATTGATAATCTCACTGCTTTCAAAAGCAGACATCTTTAAATTTGTGTTATTTTATATTTTTAAATGAAAATCTACTCAAATGAAACTAGAATTGAGGACCCCACTGCCTTTGGAAGAGTACACTGGGCATGTTATTCACATTTTTTTTTTAAATCTGTTTTTATTTTATATTCGGTATTTTTTAGCCGGGCGCCAGTGTTTTATATACATATATATGTATAAATGCATATACAGTAAAACCCCGATAATTCGGATTAATTGGGACCAGACCCAATCCGGATTATCCGGAGAATGAGAAAAAATGAAATAAGATAAAACATACTTAGAGAAAATCATCTTTATATTAAACATATTGAATATTTACAGACAGTAAAAAATGTTTACTTTCTAATTAAAAAGTTTATAATCTTCTGCTGTGCCAGTTTTGTATACCTTTTGCGGGCCACACGGTCAGGCATCCGCTTGAGCATAAGTAGTTCGTTGGGTGTAGTCTCCACCTGACGTTCATTGTTCTAAATGAGACGTTGCTTCATTATGGCTAATAACTTTTGGTTCATCATTGATAATGGTGTTTTCGTCTGTATCATTTTCATTTTCTTCAGTTGTGCACAAAGTGATTATTTCGTCATCTATAAGTGAGGCATAACCTTCATTATTTTCTGCTTCTAACCAATTGCTAATGTCGCTGATATCAACATCTGAATAACCATCAATTTTTTTAACATGCTCACAAAATCTTCAGGTGTAATTTCTCGTTCATTCTCGTTTATTCCTCCTTCTGTTTCAAGCTTATTATTCAAGAAATCACAATTTGCAGGCCCGACTTTCGGAAAGTACTCTAAGCACACTGATCCTAAGATTCAGCAAACATATAGATTACTTTCTTGATATTGATTGATTTGAGAATCTCTACCACTTTATGTTCTCCATCATCTTCTAAAATTTCATTCAGCATTTGTCGTTTATAAACTTTCTTAATGCTCTGAAGAACCCCTTGATCCATTGACTGTACCAGCGCTGTCATATTAGGTGGTAAAATCTTTACCATTATGTTTCCTTTAGTCAATTGGGTTTCTTTGGGGTGTGGTGGGGCATTATCAATTAGAAGGACAGCTTTGATGGGTAAGTTGCATGATTTTAAACATTTTGTAACACCCGAACCATAAAATTGCCAAACTTAAAGTGATACATTGTTGTTTCTTTGAAGGATAACATCAAAGAGTTTAAATAAGAATGCTTAAGGTATTCTTCTAAAGATTTCAGAAAAGACTTTTTTATTCAGCATACGTGGGTGAAATAAATGAATGTTATGGAAATTTGCCGATCACGTCTCAAACTTGGAAAAAAAAAATCGACCAGACCGATCCGGATTATCCGGAGATCCGAATCAACGGGGTCCGAATTAGTGGGGTTTCACTGTATATATATAAATGCATATATATGTGTATATATATACACATACATATATACTTGTTACGGGTAGTTTAATTAATTATTTATCCAGTTTAATTTTCACCCAATTCTAAATAAATAAAGAAATAAAATCCTATTTTCCCCTTTTCTTTTTTTTTTAACCTCTAAAATTCTAGGAAGTTTATTAAATTTACTGCACATGCATTTCTAAAAACATTTAAATATGTAATCTTAACAGTGTTTTAAAAAAAAATAATAAAAAAAGATCCTAGATCAGATGTACACATTGGGTAGGTGTTCTATTCTAACAATAGTATGCCTAATGATTTAGAAATTTGTTGCTCTTATCTAGGGATTGACCGAAGCAGCAATTTTGCCGAATACCGAAGCTTCGGTCAAAGTGTATACCGAAGCTTCGGTATTCGGCAACCGAATACTTAAAATTTCTTAATACACATTTTTGCATATATTAGCTTTTTTAATACACTTTAATTTAAATTAATTTCTTAATAATTTAATTCAGTTACATTTTTATTCTTAAATCTAATTACACAAAAAAAATGTAATGACTTATTTCCAATTTCCATTCACAAAATCATTAATCCATCACTTATTTTTTATTATTTTTTCACTAGTCAATACCCAAAATAACCTACAGGCCTGTATTAAACTATACAGGCTATTATTAAGGATAAGGATTGTCAAAAAAAACAAAAGATCATTCAAATAAAAAAAACAATTTTGTCATTAAGCTGATTTACTGATTGTCTAATTATAAACATGTTGAATAGGAATGTTCTCAAATACTAAAGGTATCATAACAATTTGTACATTTAACTATTTTCTATCAAATTATTGATACATATTTCGGTTAAAACTTTACATTGTGGACGATGATTCCACCTTCCTCACAAATAATAATCTTCAGAGTTGCCACTGTATAGAGAAAACTAGAAAACCTGAGGGAATTTAAAAATGAGTATTAAAAACAAGGAATTTTACTAAACTTTGGTACTTTGCAAAATTTATCCGTTGAAATTTTGAAAATTCTCGGAGGAATTACTCTGGGAAAATTTAATATTTTGCTCAGTAAAGCACAAGAAATTTGATTGCCGAAATAAGTGGCAATCCTAATCTCAAATACAATCTTTGTGAACACTTCATAGTCTTAATAATGATCTCACCATTTTTCTCTGTTCTTAAAATACATATATAGATATGATCACTTTAATTTAAATAACAAACAAAGGTACTTAACAAAGGTAGTTAACCCGTCGACCACTTTCGCCAAATTTAACTCATTGACATAATTTTTATTTTAAATAACAAAAGATCAAATAAATTAGTAAAACATTAATAAAAATACAAATAAAACATCGAATTAATGGTTTTATTGGCATTTAATCTTACAATTAATTAATTAATGGCAACCATTATTGGCATTTAATCTTACAATTTGGGGACAGTAATTTGGTCAATGGGATAACTAAGAAGTACCTAAACAAATTTTAAATTGCAAAGCTATCAATTGTGTGTTTTCCAATTGTTTCCAATCTAAAAGTGCAAGTAAATTAATACAAATATATTTTCCAAGATTCAAAGAAGTGAATAAATAAAACAAAATAACCATAAACTGTTAACAATTACATCATCTGTTCTTTTCCAGAAATATATTTTTAAAAACCTGGGCTTTTTATAAAAAACCCAGCCCAGGCGGGCAGCTGGGCAGGTACCCGGGCAGCTACCACTACAACCCTGCATACAACACGATATCACAAGCAAAAATGGCCTTTTCGTGTACTCGCAACACAATCTCTATGAAAAACGGGGTTGCTAGAACACACACGTCACACGGATTCCAAATCAATAAAGATCGCCAACATAAAATCCCCAAGAAATCTCAAAACATCTAAGATGGTGGCCAAGGTAATATACGGCATCTAAGCCTAAATAATTAATAATATATAATTAAATATGCACCATACATTTTTTCTTGAATTTTTTAATGCAACCTACTTCATAAAGGAGCCCTGTTAATTCACATCAAAATCATAAAGTAAAGAAGTTTTATTTCAGGTTTAATAACCAAATAAGCTTGATTAATACATAAATATATTTGGTGAAAAAATTGTGAAATTGTGATTACCAAAGATTCAGCAATATCTTGTTTTTTTTTTTTTTTTTTCAGAAATAAATTTTTACTTTTTTCATGAAAAAGGATGAGTTCAGTCATATTAATGAGAATTATGTTTAAAATATGTTTACAGAATGATATGAAAATAAAAAAGTCTGTAATTTTGATCCTATGTCTGAACTGAAGGTTTCATTGTTTACATCTGTGATGATATGTGGATTTTAGGGTTGCAGATTTGAGGGAGTCTACTGTATTTTATTTTTGCTGATAGTATCATTAGAACCAGAAAAAGTACAATGAATAAGTGGGTATTTTAAGAGTTTTTTATATTTTAGTTTGCAAAAGGGAAATGGCATTTTAAAACTGAAAAAAAAAAAAAAAAAAAACACACACACACACACACAAAAAAAAAAAAAAAAAAAAAAAACCAGAAAAGATGGAACCGAATGCAAATCAACCTCCTCCAAGAAATAAATTTTTTGATATATTAAATATTAATATTAAAAATAAAATACTGCTAAGATTGAATAAATATGTTGTATAAGATTGTATTTTTTGTTTTTTAATATTTCCATCAAGGAAGTGGAATTGTTTTTCTATACATATATATTTTACATACACCATTAGAGAAGGCAAATAGTTATTTTTCTCACCCCCGCCCTCCTTTTT
The DNA here is from genome assembly GCA_963932465.1 of Maratus speciosus. Taxonomy (NCBI): domain Eukaryota; kingdom Metazoa; phylum Arthropoda; class Arachnida; order Araneae; family Salticidae; genus Maratus; species Maratus speciosus. Next base: position 94,291,319 of record OZ010799.1, read on the forward strand.
TTTTTTTTTGTCTTTGAAACAGATGTGACAGTTTAACACTAATATACTTCTTTTAATTGCTAAAAGGTGTAATATAGAAACCTTAAAAACAGTAAAAAAGTTTTATTAGACTGTTTACATGTTTTGGTTCCAATGAATCCTTTATCAAAACAAATAAGAATATTCTAAAATTGCATGATCTATGATAGTATTGTAGATCTAAGATAGTAATTGGAAATATATATATTATATAATATTGGAATATATTCCCAATATTATATATATATTAGATAATATGTTATATAGTGGAATATATTTCCAATATTATATATATAATATTGGAAATTGTTCGTGCTTTGTCAGAACTTTTTAAATTTGTTATATTGGGGCCAGTCCGCCTATTTTTTAAAAAATCAGTCCAGCTGTCCCATTTAATTCTTCTATCAACCCAGCGTGTTCTCTGCTGTTTTGTTTAAAAATGCGCCTTTATTTTGCCAGGTAATTGGCCAACCCAAGCAGACCTCTACCCCTATAACAAAAAAGTACCAAAAAATTTTTCCATGCTAATTATATATGCACTTCAAAGGGCTCCAGAAATATATCTGCATAAACACATCATTGAAATTATCAAAAAGTGTTGCACAAAGGAAACAAAATACAAAATATTCAATTCCAAAAATAACCTTATTCAATCTTCCTTTCCCTTTTTAAAATCTAAAAAAAATTCACCCTGTAAAAACCTTTTAAATAACTCCATTTAAATTTTCAGATGTTCATAGCATTTGATTTGAAAGCGCTTCTACACAGCAGTTAAGAAACAAACTCCAAGTGTCTGAGCAGACAAAATGCCCTGGAATTAAGTTTCTCAGGAATCCCCCCCCCCCCCCCCCTATATATGCTTCCAATGTTTTCTTTGCATTTTTCAATCAATTCAGGGAATATCCAAAATTGTTTTAAAAATAATGCAATTCCATCTTTTGGAGGAACTCTTTCATGCCTTCAATTATTAATTGAAAATAAATTAACTCTTCATTTCATCATGCGAAAATTACAACGCGAGTAGCTATTTATTTATCTGAAAGTGATTTCCATTCATTGCTGAATGCATCCTGCCTACAAACTAACACTGATGCTGTTTTATTTCACTACTCACTACCCAACCGTTTTTACATTATGTTTAAACTTAATGTTCAATTAGCAATACATTTGAAAAAAAGAAAAAAAAAGATCTAGGGTAGATGTGCCAGTAATGGACACCCCTTGATGTTTTTGGTACATAAAAAAATAACTAATAAATATTTAGCTTTTATTATTTTTTTTATAATTCCCCTTGCATGTTTTATAAAACTGGGTTATTGTTGACACTTTTAATCAAACCAATCAGGAAGCAGAAATTAATGTTTCAAAGTTTCGCTGTTTTTCTGTGAAAATCTTAATGAAGAGGCTTCATTTAATTAATTTATATATTACTTATTTTCTAGCAAAATTTGAATGTTTTTGTTTGAGTAGCAATAGAAAACTTAGAATTTTATATGCCAACGTCCATTTACAAAATTTCATTTATTTTTAAGGTTTTAAGAGGGGTGTCCATTACTGGGATGGTTAATTAGTCATTTTCCAGTAATGGACACCCCATGTAGACATTGCTAAAAATGCAATTTCAGTAATGTTTATAGTGCATAAAATATTTTGGCTTAACTGCAAACCTAAATAATCAAATTTAATTTTTAAATTATACTTACCAAAATGTAATAACACAAAAACTTTTTTATAAATAGCTACTTTTAAGTTATTTTATGTGATAATTTAATAAAATTTCAATATTTTATTCTTTTTTTTTATTATTGTATATGTACCTTGCATATTTTATAATCTGGTAATCAAACCAGCCATGAAGTAGAAAATGTTGTTTAAGAGCACAATCAAAGAGGGGCTCATAGGGCTTAATCCCTCTCCGTTTAAATAAAAACATTTAAGTTACAGAAGCTATTAAAAATCTATTTTCTGTCTTAAATGTTTTCTTATTCACCTCTGACGAAAAAAAAAAAAATGTAATATTAATGAAAGTTATATTTAATATTCATGAAACTAGTAAATCTGCACATCAGTGGCCTCAAACATCAGTTCTGCAGTTTTATTTTGAAATTATTTTATTTAGTATTTAAAATATTCAACTCACAATATCATTTCTTTCATATTTGTAATATTAATTATTGTAAATGATATATCAAGTAGTCTCTGGAAGATTGTTAAAAATAGTAAGACAAAACTAAACACTAATATTCCAAAACTTTTTTTAAAACTACCTTTTAAATCCCCCACTGTTTATAATTGCCTGATATTTAGTATTTTAAGCTATCCACCTAAAATAATTAAAACATTGATCTTCTGATAATTACAATAATTGATGCAAACAGCAACTGATTATCACAAATATTTTATTAAATACTGGTATCCTAATTGTTAAATTTATTTGGAAATAACTATTTTGTTTCATTAGCATGTATTCATTAAATTCTGGTTCTAAATACAGTCATAAAACAATTATATTTATTACTTTGGTACAGATGTCATATTCACCCCATATTGGCTCGATTTTTTTTCGGTTGCCAATTTGGCGAAAACATCAACAGTATAAACGACATAATCCAGGTTACCACATCAAGCAAAATAACGACACTTTGGCGCAAGTTAAGTACCTGTTGCCTATATGATATTGGCGACAGAAAAAAATCGCGCCAATATGGGGCGAATATGACATCTGTACCATTACTTTTTATGGGGTGTCCCTTACTGGGCTATATTTCTGTTATTTAAAATTAAATTTCGGTTCATATTCGGAAAAGAGACTATAAGAATGGTTAAATATTTTTGAGAGGTTAAAAATATAATATTGAAAAAACTGGAATATAATAATTATAACTATTAATAAAAAAATAATTTTAAAAGGTTGGTTGGTTGGTTGATTTTGTGACGGCCGATTATCTACACTAGGGATATAGGCCCGAGGGGGAGTGCCCTTCGTGGGGGTCTTTCTAAGGGAACCTAACCCGTATTAACGCATGGAAATCCACGGTTCGAAGAAAACCACGAAAACTCCGAACGATTAGGCCGACGGGCGCGATTGGGATCGAACCCAGCACTTCCCGTCTACCAGTTTCAAGAGCAGAACCTCTCAGCCACCATTTAAAAAGGAATTCCTTAAGGGTGTCCATTACTAGCGCATCTACCCTACATCACATATGAAGGTAAAATATTGAAGCGATCAGATTAAATTCTTTGACCAAAAATGTAATGTAATGAAGCATGTCAACGATGAAATAAATACAAGATTAATATCTGTATCACAAATAATTATTATTACATATCTTTAAAATTTAATCCTATCTGTTAAAACAGAGACTTTAACTTACCATTTTCATGGATTTTTCAGCCAATTTTCCGATGTTAGATGCCATAATTATAAGAAAACAATATAAGACACTGATATAAGTAGACGAGAGCTCCTCTGAACTACACAAACAAAACAAATGCAAATCAGAACAGACGACTATAAATAACATAGTGAAAGTAGAAGTTAATATCGAAATATTTATGTCGAAATTCAGCGACAGCCGTTTTTCGCAATGGACACTATTCAGGTGACGTCAGACGCCAGAGCTGACGGTATGATGATCTGTTTTATTCTTATGGAAACTTTGAGTATAGCGACTAGAATACATAGTCTGGAAATCGGCTATCTCTGTAATACTTAAAAAAGCGCTAAAATATTGTACCCCTTAAATGTGCAACGATGCTGCTGCAATATACAGATCTCAGCGACATCTGCAGGATATTTTCTACAACTGCAAAGTATTACTCTTAAGGTGCGTTTTCACTGGTCGTTCTAACGACCTAAAAAATCCTAGTGACCTAAACCTTAACCTAAGAGCGTTTTCACTGGTTACATATAAAATCCTTACGGCAACCAATCAAAGGCAAGTTTTTACTGCGCAAGCGTCTACTTTACGGCTTTACTGTCTGCAGATCGAACAGATGTCAAAAATAATTGTTGTTTGTTGTTGTCAGTTTAATTAGTAGTAGCAAATATTTTGTATAGAAATTAATCGAAAGTTTTGACTGTTTTCCCCACTAAAGGGTCTTAAAAAATGCCCCACAAATCATTGCTTATTCAAACTTTAAATTGTGGCAATGGATTTATACTCCTAAATTAAATAAAAACACTAGATTACCATGATTTTAAAAACATACTGAATAAATTCTTTTTCACACAAGTACGTGTGAAAAACGTTACGTACGTTAGTGGCACATGTGTAATAGAGATCGACTATAAATTTAATGTTGCTTTTTGCATTTCCTTTTAAAGAAATTGAGTAGAATTATATTTGTTAAATAAATCAGCAAATTAAATAAAACATTAAGGCAATGTAAAAATTTGAATGTTCTGACCCGCTTGTGAAGTGAATTTTGAAATGAAATTTTTTGTGAATTGTTTTTCATATTTCACAAGAAAAGTTAACATTTAAGAATGTTTATTTTATTATTTTTTTAAATAAGGATTTTTTTTTCTATTTTAGTTTTTTTTGCAAAACTTTAAAAGTTTAACATTTTATTATATTTTTTAAAAAATGGCACATTTAGAGAAATAGAAATTCCTAATAATGTTTATCTCTGTAACAAAAGAAAAAGAACAAAGTTTAAGGGAAAAAAATATGTGTGAAAAAATTCTTTAAAACTTAAATAAAATCTAAAATAAAACCTTTTTTATAGTAGAGTGAAAAAGAATATTTTAGAAATTAGTGGTGGAACTTGGGAACCATGAGCACATACAACTGCACCAGTGGTGTAGTCGTAAAAGAAGCAGAAGGCATATGCTCAAGGCAGAGAGTATACCCTACAGTGTATATACTATAGCTTTTTTGAGAAACAGACGGTATACGGTGTTTCCTAAAAAAATCCAGAAGGTATACGGCATATACCACCATATACCCTCCATACATCCCTGAACCGTACGCCTATGTGACACTGGCAGATTCTCTTATACATATCACTACAATCAGTATAAAATTATCCAATTTAGTTAAATCTACTTTTTGTGACACCCCTCTCCCCCCCCCCCCTCCCCAAAAAAAAAACAAAAAAAACCCAGTAAAATGCAAAATAAATGTACTTAAAATTGTAAGTTTTACCTTATGATTTTACATCAGGGGTGAAAGTTTTTTTTTTTCGGGGGGGGGGGGGCGTTTTTGTTACAGATTTGAGAAAAATAAATTTCTGTAAAGAAAAATCAGATTCAGTTGTTTAAATTTAAAGTAAACATTTAATCATCCCTTTTTTAAATGTCTTCCTGCTATACTTTTCTTGTGAGCTTATTTTGTTTGCAAATTAGAAATTACACATTTTAAACCCTAACAATTTTTTCCTATTGTGTGAAGTTGCTTTTATGGAAAATAATTTTGTGAAGGGGCTTCTTTTATTACGAAGAATAAAGGGGTATAAATGTTTGCCGGGGCGATCTTTGTTTTTATCAATAGATCACAAAAAGGCACTTTTATGTTGGATTTTTTTTTTCTTCCGGCAATAATACCTTTTAGTGTTCACTTGTATAAATTAGAAACATTGTACTGAGGTTGAAATAACAATTTTGGTTCGTCGTATTATTTCTCCTTATTATTTTATTCCTTTTTTTTTATGAAATAAGTGAAAAGCACTTATTTTAAATGTATGCAATATATGTATTTTAAATGAAAATTTTGTATTTCAAATAAAATGAATGAGAGGTTTATATTAAAAAAAAAAATGAATACAAATGATGACAATAGGAGCATTATTTAATGGTTTATCTCAGGATCGAAACTAGAGGGGGGCAGAGGAAGCATGTTCCCTGGTCGCCGGAAGGAAAACGAAGGGGGTGCCAAATGAATTTTGGTTTTTGATTTCTTAAGAAGCTACACTAGTCACACGAAGAAACTCGCAAGCTAATGTTAAATATGGGAGCATTCTTTTCAAATTTCTCTCTTGCATTTTAATATATTTTTTTTTTCCTTAAGATAGCTGAGTTTGATCTTTAACATTGTTAGGTTGTACGTTTTCGATTTTGGTTCAAGTTTTTTTTATGAGGCTACTTAAACTTTTAGAACCGGTTTAAAAAGTGAAAGTAATTTTATATATATATTAAAAAAAACTGCAACCAAAATTTAAAAAGTAAACTTTTATCCTGTTAGAAACAACCTCAGCTGTTCCAAACAGAAAAAAATCATTTAAAAATATTAAAGTGCAAGCGAGAAATTTGAAAAGAATGCTCCTATAAGTTTAACATTAGCTTGAGAGTTTCTTCATGTGACTTCCCCTTGGATTTCGTTTTCAAAGTTTTAATGAATCAATATTTGACAAAGTTGATTACGTAATTCAGTATTACGTATTTTTATTACATATTTTAAATTTGAAATAAGTCACCGATTAAAATTCTCTTCTTAAATTTACTTTGCAGAAGCCGGGAAGGGAGGGGGGCAAAATCTATGTTTGCGCTGGGATGAAAAAAGGCTAGTTTCAGCCCTGGTTTATTTCATGTGCCCGGCTGACATGAAGTACCTACACAAAAATGTTGTGAATTTGATAAATTTCACTGGGTCAATGGCTATAATGGATAATTGGGTCAAATGGCATAGCAATGATTTCACTAATAAATATATCTCCAACCATAACATGCCAATGAAACACATTGTGTTGCCTCTCTGTAAGTTTAAACGTTAAATTATGATAAAAATGATAGAGTTACTACTAAATAAGTATAAAAGTACAAATAGTTTTTTTTAAACCACTTTTTTATAAACATTAAATGTTTATAAAAATCATCCCTAATTTCAGGACTGTAATTCATGTTGGTTAAAAAAACTTGTGTTACAATACATTAATTTGGCATGACTAATTATAGAAAATTTACCACTTTGACTTCGTAGAAAGCATGAACTACTGAATTTATTAAAATAATTATTTTTTTCTCCCTTTTTTTTCAGGTATGACAACAGAAAAGGTGAAAAAAACATTTTTGAAACTATGTATTGAGAATTTTTAAATTATTTTTTCGAAGTTTAATTATAATTTACTTAATATTAAATTATCATTTGATAAAAGCAGATTAAAAAAAATTATTTCTTTATTATTGTAATTAAAAATTCTCTTTATTTTTTTATTTATATTTCATTTCTTACCTAATATTTCGTTGCTACAGTTTCACTGCCAGTTGGCACATTTTAATGACACGATTTTATGCATATTTTAACCATAAAGAATATTTGGTGATTTATCACCTGTGACATAAAAATGCATTAAAATTCATTAATCGCTTTATAAAATTAAGTTCCTAAAAATACTAAAATTTATTGCAAAAAGAAGCACTCAGGCGCACACAATTTTTACAGTTCTGGAGTATTAGGTAACACGAGTCTACTCTTGGTTAGGGATGCACCGAATATTCAGTTAGGCCGAATATCAAACTATCTGGTTAAGCTGAATATCAAAGTATTCGGCCGAACCGAATACTTAAAAAAACCTTTTGAAACACATTTTCAAAAACTTTTCACAATTTCTACTTTTAACTGTCAACTTATAAATATATTTAAAATAATTAGAAACAAGTTCATATTTAAATAAAATAGGATGTTTTTAGATTATTTGTTTGCTGTAACTTAAAAAAATTAACCAGATGAGGATTAAAATGATGATTAATTAGGATTTTCATAGGAATTAATGATGTACAAATACAAGTTCCTAAATTTTTTATAGTAAATAATATGTTTCTTGCTTTCTCACAAAAAAGAGTTTCTAAAACAAAATGGAAAAACTTTTGCGGTTGATGATAGGTACAAAGACAGATTATTTTTGTTCAGAAAACCATAATCCACTTATAGAGTCATCATAAATACATTATATCTCATCTAACTCGAGGTCAAACTTGAATTTTCATTTGTTACTTTAACAATAATGAAGACATCATAACTATAGAAACAGATGTCATAAATTCCCGGGGCCGCCCTCTTGGAATTTTTCTTGGAGTGAAAACCCCTTTTCGCCAAGTAGTAAATGTCGCCAAACACCGGTTTATACGCATGTTAGGCTTAACGAAAATAAAATGTAAATAATAAATAAAACTCGTTAAAGTGGCATTCACAAAGACACTTTGTCGTCTTAAAACAACAAACTCTCTATCTTTTAAAAATGCTTTTTTTTATTATTATTATTTTACTTTTAAAAACACTTAGTCTCATTTGAATATAAACAACAAACCATTTTTGCATCTTTTAAGAACACTTTTATACTTTAAAAAAGAAAACACTATAAACTTTTATTATCTAAAAACATATCTCCCCTTTCCCTCGCCTTTTTTTTTCATCTTTTAAAACAAAACCAAATAGTGCAATTGCCCTGGTAACAAACAAAATGAAGATACGTAAGGCTGGCCCACACTTTTTTTTTTTTTTTTTTTTTTACTTAGCAGCAGACTTTATTTATGCCCCAGACTGAAACATATAAATATTTATTTTACATTATATTTGCAATATGGGCATTTAAAAATATTTTCAGCTAAGTAATTTTTGTACTTACTCATTGAGTAATATATTGTGTTCTCATAGTTTGTAGTGCAGCATGCTATTTTTAAAAAATGTAATTTAATTACTCGTTAAAAACAGACTAGTTTGTACGGAGCACAAATATTATTTTTGATGTTACTTAAACTTACTTTACTGTCTCCTCTTTTGACATAGAAGTGGTACTCACAGATTTTTTACAATCTTCTTTTCTGAAGTCCAAGGGCTTGGTCATAAGTCCAAGGGCTGAAGTCCAGTTGCTTGCAGACGATCACTAATGGTAGTCACTTATTATACAATAGAACTACACACCTGTGATTTTCTGAAAGCATTCAAATTTGAAGATCCATCCCCGCACCAGCTGATCTGCCAGACGCTTACCTCCACTGGTATACTTTGTATTGATTGATATATACAGTTTCTGGATGTAACGTCAAAAATATGGATGCTTCTTACAAACAAGTTTCTTTTTATTACATTACTCGCAAAATTATATTTTCCAAACAATAGCATATTACACAACAAACAATGACAAAACTAGGACCTACTATAGTTTCATTACTTCTAATATACTATTTTGACCACTGAATTTATATATATCATGAATTCATGATCCGTCTAAAACTCTAATATACACTCAAACATACCGGGTGTCCCAAAAAGGACTGACTGATTTTAAAATTCAATAACTTGCAAACGGTGACAGATATTTAAAAAATTCTTGCAGGAGGGTTATGCATAAGGTCAAAAGTTTTATTACAGTGATTTTCGATTTTAGTTCGAATTACAAACAATAGATGGCGCTGTAAGCAATAGTCGCTAAATACAGGCTCGATTTCTGGTCCTTTCTCTTGTTCCATGCTGAAAAAGGAGATGGAAATGTATTATCCGGGCCACGAAGTACCAAAAATCGAGCCTGAATTGAGCGTCTGTTGATCGCAGCGCCATCTATTGTTTGTAATTCGAACTAAAATTGAAAATCACTGTAATAAAACTTTTGACCTTATGCATAACCCTCCTGCAAGAATTTTTTAAATATCTGTCACCGTTTGCAAGTTATTGAATTTTAAAATCAGTCAGTCCTTTTTGGGACACCCGGTATATAGACTCAAAGAATCTCCCACAGAGAGCATTTTATTTTTTGATAATGAATTCCATTTTCAAAAATAGTAAGAATAATAAGTAATGATTTTTGAAAAAATAAATAAATAGTTCTTTACTTTAATAGATAAATAGGTACATTTAAACTGATGACCTATGCTGTAAGATAAATCTGTAGCCATACGGGTAAAAGAAATGCACCTAAATAACAATTTAAACAAAATTTTATAAATAAGCATTTCAAATGGAGAATCTCCTATTATTTTGGTAGCAATACTTTTTTAATAAATGAAAATAATCGCCAACAACACATGCAGATTTAACTTAAAACACATCGAATATGCATTTATAACTGCTTATCGAATTGGAATGGTAATGTGTACAAATTCTTCAAAATGGGCACATAGAAAAGCTACACATGGTCTGAATATCTCTCAATTGATTTAAACTTCATACAAAGTTATAAATCTTCATTAAAGTTTCAGCATTAATCTTAACAACAAAAAGAAAAATAGCACATCTGCAGGTGAAAAACATTAAAATTGAAAATTGATTAGCAGTGTTTTCTTTACACGACAAAGTTCACAAGTAAATATCTGAAAAGGAGTAAAGAGCAAACTGTTTTGCAATTAGATATTTCTTGCTTAAAAGAGAACAGGAAAATACAATGGCTTGTTTATTTTATAGAAACTTTGTTTACATGCTCGCTTAAACATGCATAATCAAATACCTACTATTAGCAAAACCGAATTGAAGTTTTCCTGCAACTAATTTTCCATTTAAATATCAATGGACGTAAACAATATCCTTCTTAACAATTACAATTATTTTAAGTGAGTAAAGGGAAATTTAAATCTAAATTGATCAGAAATACCCTATCAAGTAACCAAATATAATCAATGAAGCAAGTAATTCATTTTAAGAAACAAACATTCTTAAAAAACACTTAATCCTTGTATACTATTAACGTTCAATAAAAATCAAATAATTTTGAGAACTGGACATATCTTCATCCTTATATCCGCAACAAAATCCTTAATTAGTATTCTAATATTAATAAAATGTATCTGAATGATTACCAAAAATAGCGATATTTATCTTATCAAAAGTAACAACAATTTAAAGAATCTATATGGATTACCCACAATTTATTAAATTAAAAGACAATAATAAAAGATGATATCTATCCAACATGTCAATAAAACTTACCATTTTGGTTCAATCACAAAAAATAGATTCCTCTTTGACGTAAAAACAGAATAATTTTAAATAAATAAAACGATATAAAATATAAATATCACTTAATACATTGACAACAGCGCCATTATTATCAAAATACTCTATTTTAATTGGCTGGGCTTGGGTAAGCCGTGCTTAGGATTGATCACGAATCAAACCTACAAAATCGCGTTCTAACGACCTAAAATCTTGTGCTTAGGTAAAAAGTTAGGTAAGTTAGACCTTGGGTAGACCAGTGAATTGAATAGAGAGCGAATCCCATTGTTCTCATCTGTCGAACCTTGATGCACTCATGTCGGAGATTTCATCGCCAAAAGGGTGTCATTTTTTGGCGGTGATCCCTTTCTTGGCAATTTTCCGCTTTCATTCTCGTGATAAAGAAACCTCGAAAGAAACGCTGCAAAACGAACGCAGACGAAATAAGTCTTGGTGGGATGCGGAAAAAACCGGTTTGGCGCGCATTCTCCCCACCATCACGTGATGGTGGGGAGCATGATATGTGGCTCAAGAAAAGGTTGCCATTTCTGCGTCCAGTTATATTAGAAGTCTCTATGGTATTACTAGTCTATACAATGTAATACTAGTAATACGAAAATCCTGCAGATGTCGCTGCGATCGACACTTGGCATTTTAGCAGTATCGTCGCACATTTAAGGGATAAAAATTTTTAGCACTGTTTGGATAGCATATTTCCACACTAGATATTCTAGACGCTGTACTTTGAGCTTTTTCAAGGGCGTTAATCGCAGTTATCGGTACAGGAAAATCGTCCATTTGATTAATGTTAAAGTGCCATTATTTATTGTAAACGCATTGAACGTTTTAGATATATTTAACATTTTATTTCAACTAGTCTACATTTTTTTTTGTGTGTGTGTGTGTCAAATCTACACGCAACTGAAAAATAAACTGCAGTAACTAACTTAACTTTTACTAGGGAAGCGCACGCGGGACTTACAGAAAATTGAACTGAGCAGAACAATAGTCCTTTGATGTCGTATAGCGCCTGGAATAAATAGTGTGGAAATCTTCTATCAAACAGCGCTAAAAATTTGTATCCCTTAAGGGTGGCCCCAACAGTGGCTGAGAGGTTCAGCTCTCGAAGCTGGTAGACGGGAGGTGCTGGGTTCGATCCCAATCGCGCCCGTCGGCCTAATCGTTCGGAGTTTTCGTGGTTTTCTTCGAACCGTGGATTTCCATGCGTTAATACGGATTAGGTTCCCTTAGAAAGACCTCCACGGAAGGCACTCCCCCTAGGGCCTATATCCCTCGTGTAGATAATTGGCCGTCAACAATCAACCCAACCCAACCCTTAAGGGTGTTCTCAAATCCAAAAGGGCAACTTTCTGACATAAGTTTAAATTTATTTTTGTTCGAAAATGCATGAAACTAGCTGGTGTTGTTGTTCAGAAACTATGTAATTGAGCTGTTTTTTCCATTTTTTTGCAAACGCAGTAGATCTTCCAGAAAATAATTTCAAAGTGGACGTTTTGAACCGAATTTCCACGCGAAGGAAGAAAGAGGCTCAAAAGCGGGCGAAAAATGTATTTGTCACGTGATCAAAATTCCTTATAACTCAATAGGTATTTGATTGATCAAAAAATGGAACAAAAATAGTTCAATTCCAAAACGCTTCCATGGCCAGGCTTTCCAATTTTATACATTTCCGTTAAAAAATGAATTTGTAAATGTGTCAAAACGTTTTGCGCTTGTTGAGCAGAGCAACTTAAATCCAAAGAGCCGATTGCAGCGCCATCTGCGGTATATTTTCTATCTACCCTATATATATAAAATCCTAATGAAACGAATTTATGAAACGGAAGTATGAAACGACTGATTAAACTACTGTTTATGTTTCACGGCGATTTCTCCTAAATATTTCTCCTAATTTCTCCTAAATTTCTCCTATGTATACTTTGCGATGAAATTAACACCAAAAATCAATATTGATCCGCAGATTTCAAAACTGGTATTAGAATTTTTAAATTCGAATTAGTTTTCGAAATATTAATTTTTTTTTCTCATTTTATATACATTTTTCTAATGATGGCAACTCAAATTTTAATCAAACAGATAATTTTTTTCAGATTTTAGAAAAGGTTACTATTTTAAACTAATATGGCGAGAAGTTTGGCCTCCCTTAAATGTAGGCTAAGAAATGTATCATGTTACTTTTATTCATAATTCAATTTGTATTTCATTATCATTTTATTTAATACAAACTGAAACATTTAAAATAAATGGTTTTCACTTCTTTATTTTTTTTAAACGAAATGAAAAGAAAAATATTAGACACAGATATCATATACGCACCGGGGTACCTAATTGGCGCCAAAATGGCATAATTTTGGTTGACATGGTAACCCGGCTATCGTTATTTATTTACTTTATTTTCTTTTTTTAAATTACATAAATTGTTTTGTTCCATAGTTAATTATTTTTTTTGGTTATTTTCCTTTAAAAATAAAAAATAATAGAAAATAATAAAAAAATACGGTACTACTTAGTTATTCCATCGACCCATTTCGTCAAACCACTCGCCAAATTATACAAATTGACATAATTTTTATTTTAAATAACGAAAGAACAAAGAAAATAGTATAACATTAATAAATATACAAATAAAACGTCGAAATAAAAATCACTTGATGACGTAAAGACGTGTAACTTGCTTAAAGTCAAGTGAATGTGACATTTACGATCAAACATTATTGGAATTTAATCTTATAGTTTGGTGATAGATTTTTGGTCGACGGGATAACTAAGTAGTACCAAAAATACATATGTAACTGGTATTCGAAAACGAGGTTTTCGCCAAATTTTCGTAAAAAAAATCACGCCAAACCCGGTGCGTATATGGCATCTGGCCAAATATTAAATGATGTAACAAACGATGACATTTAATTTCAACTTCAAAGCAATGTTTTAATTTACCACTCGAAAAATTAAAAAAAATGCTAACTGGCGACTTGAAAAATAGCTATTGGCGAGATTTGCACCCGGCTAGCGTAACAGTGTTGGGGCGCCAACCATGTATTAAGAATTCTTTGCAACCATGAAATTTTTATGTAGTTTTATTCGAAAAAGAAATTTGATTTTTTAATCAAAAGGGAAAACTTTCGGCACAGATGTCATATACGGACCCATATTGAGGCGATTTTTTCTGACGCCAATGTCATATACGCAACGGGTACTTAACTGGCGCCATAGTATCGTTATTTTGCTTGATTTGATAAGCCGGATGTTGTTGTTTATGCTGTTGATGTTTTTCCCAAATTAGCGTCGGGAAAAAATCGCGCCAATATGGGGCCGTATATGATATCTGGGCCAAACTTTCATATGAAAAGCGAAGGGATCAGAGTATTTATTTATGGCAGTTACATGACTTGGACTATTATAATATGGCGAAATGATGGCGATAGAATAATATTTGGCGACTTATCACCTGTACCTGGCTAACATTAAAGTACCAAAATGGCACCAGGAATATAAAAAGCGAAGTGGTTCGCCCGGAACTGTTGATGATAGTCACATGACTTAGGCTATTGTTATAGAAATTGTTTTAAAATACCGGGAGACAAAAACTCTGTACGCTTAATTCATTTTATTTTAGCTTCTTTTCAAACGTTTAACTGATCCTCTTTAATAAAACACGAAAACAACCATTGGATGCCTTAACAGCAACTGATTCGGCCTTAAATTTTTGAAATCAAAGGAAATTGAATAGAAACCCGTTTACAGGGAGATCTGCACAGTTTTTTTCAGTATAATTCAATCTTCTATAATATTTTTAAAACCGATCAAATTAGCGTGTTTTTAGATTTTGCGGTGTCTGAACGGGGGTTGGCGAGCGTAGCTTGCAGGGGGCAGAGCCCCCTAGTTTCAGTATAAACATCGTATTATTACAGCATCTAGGACAAATCGTCTTGGCGTTTTAGAAAATATTCTGCAGATGTCGCTGCGTTTGACTCTTTGGATTTCAGCATCGTTTGACATTTAAGGGATTCAATATTTTAGCACCTTTTTTAAGTATTACTGGGATAGCCGATTTCCGCACTATATATTCTAGACGCTATACTTTAAGTAGACATTAATAATTCTTAATTTTTTAATGATCATTAACATTTGGCTGTTAAAAACTACGACCAACAATAGATAATTCGGTATCCTGCATTGTTATTCAAATTTGTAAAATGTATTGCTGTAATCTGTTATACAATTCCTTTGTCAAGAAAGTGTCTTTTATTTAATAACGAGCAATTTACGTAACGAGCATATTAATCATGCGGGGGCTTCTTAAAAAAAAACAAAAAAAACAATTGAAAATATAATATCCTGAAAATACGGCGATCACAATAACGGAGCTCTGTGCCTTCGCGCAAATTAATCGTTATAACAAGAAACAATGGCGTTACTCTGACATAATCATAGTGAAATCACTGACTTTTATAAATGAAAATTTATGTTTTCTTTGGCGCGAGTAACAGAAAAATATACGATTTCTTTGACAATACCGAAAAATATATGCAGAAATGCAACCAAATTTCGCAGTATTTAGTAAAAGTCTTTCGTATTACTGAATTTAATATATACAATCGTAATGAATTTTGTATTCATACATTTTTGCATAAGAGTGCAACAGCTATTGCACCAAGATCTGAATATTTATAAAACTAGTTATTGTACGAACGCATCTCATTTGCCACGTTTGACGCACAATTTCTGACTTGTTATTTTGTCTCACGAATTTACCACCTTCTTAGAATGTAATACATGTTTTAAGCCAAAAAATTCAGGAACTGTTTGAACTACAGTACCCAAATTCTGAGAATATTTGATCACCTTACTCTTGACAGTTTAGTTTATATGCAAACTTTAAAATAAAAATGAATTACAAGTGAGTAGCTTTGGTTAATATTCAAAAGTATCTTAAGAAGGGCACAGTCTGACCGCCTCTCAATAACTCATCTTCATTTTTACTTTCTTCTATCTTTAATAGAAGAAAGTATTGTAATCGACATTTTTTTCGACGGATTTACACGTTTTAGGAGTCAGAGATCCCCAAAAACATGTTTATAGAGAATGTCTGTCTGTCCGTGTATCCGTCTGTCTGTCGCCATTGTACCATCAAAAGGTGTATGAAGTTATGCATAGAATTGAACCAAATTTTTAATTTAAGTTTTTGGCTGTGGCAAGAAGATCCTCCTTGAATTTGGAACAAAATCGCCGGTAGGGGGCGCTGTAACAGCGATTTTTGTGCGATTTTGAATATTGTACCATCCAAAAGTGTATGAAGTTATGCATAGAACTGAACCAAATTTTTATTAAGTTTTTGGATATGGCAAATAGGTCCTCCCTGAATTTGGAGAAAATTCGCAGGTAGGGGCGCTGTAACAGCGATTTTGAATATTGTACCATCCAAAAGTGTATGAAGTTATGCATAGAATTGATCCAAATTTTTATTTTAAGTTTTTGGCTATGGCAATCAGGTCCTCCCAGAATTTGGGAAAAATTCGCCGGTAAGGGGCGCTGTAACAGCGATTTTTGTGCGATTTTGAATATTGTACCATCGAAAAGTGTATGAAGTTATGCATAAAATTGAACCAAATTTTTATTTTATGTTTTTGACTATTGCAAGCAGGTCCTCCTTGAATTTGAAAAAAAATAGCCGCTAGAGGGCGCTGTTATAGCGATTTTGAATATTGTACTAAGGCTCCTATAATATGGGCTGACTCACGCCTCCATTTAATTGCCGGTAGGAGAAGAACGATTGGCCACGCCGCGTGGGCAACAATCGCTCATTGGTCAAAGTGGGAAACAAAATGCTTGACGATTCAGCCTGTATTATAGCATCCCTATATTGTACCATCGAAAAGTGTATGACGTTATACATAGAATTGAGCAAAATATTTTGTGTTTGTTTTTGGTCATGGCACGAAGGTCCTCCCTGAATTTGGAAAAATTCCGCCAGAAGGGGCGCTATAATTGCGATGTCTGTACCATTTTCATTATTGTACCATCGAAAATTGTATGAAGTTATGCATAGAATTGAACCAAATTTTTTGTATACGTTTCTGGCTATGGCAAACAAGTCCACCCTGAATTTGAAAAACATCTGCCGGAAGGGGGGCGTTGTAATAACGATGTTTGTGCCATTTTCTTTATTGTACCATCGAAAAGTGTATAAAATTATGCATACAATTGAACCAAATTTTTTCGTGTATGTTTTTGGCTTTGGCCAACAGGTCCTCCTTGAATTTGGAAATATCGCGCGGTAAAGGGGCTCTGTGATAGCGATTTTTGTATGCTTTTCTTGATTTTTTGTGGTTCTGTTGTCCATCGGCGGCTTGTGCAGAGGCGGGAACTCGCTTTTTGCTAAGCTGGCTATTCGTAAACACCTGATAATAACAGAATAAGGAAAAACTATTAATTTTAACAAATATCATGATATTGATTAACTCGTTTTTATTCCGTTTAATTGACTGAAGCAGAAATTTAAGATGAAAATCAAAGTTGGTATAGTATTGAACTAAAAATATTGAAGTAATAACATGTGTATAACTAGTTTTTGAAATATTATGTATAAGATAGAAGAAAGTTTTGGGATTGGCACATCCAACTGGTTTTTTTATATAATGATATCAATTAATTCGATATTGCATCCCTGTAACATATTACCGTTTCAGCACTTTCCAATGTTGTCAATAAGTCGGAAATCGTACGTTAAACGTGGCAAATGAGGTGCGTTCGTACTATAACTAGTTTTATAAATATTCAGATCTTGGTGCAATAGCTTTTGCACTCTTATGCAAAAACGCATGAATACAAAATTTATTACGATTCTATATATTAAATTCGGTAATACGGAAATAATGGGACTTCATCTTACAAGGAGAGGGAACCTTGTTAATCACAGATTTTGATTATTTTAATATATGTTGTAGGGTAGAGACCCCTTAGTGTCCGGTTCAACGGATTTTACCCAACGTTCCTTAGTTCTTGAGAAACCGGGGGTCTAATAATAGTACACAACTTAAATGCTTACATTGCAACCGCAATGATAGATTGGTCTTAGCTCAGTTGGTACGGCGTTCGTTGGCTGATCTGCGGGCCCGGGTTCTGTACCCGAACGCGCTACATTTGTTTTTCTCATTTTTTGTTTTATAAATATACTTGTAATTATAATTTAATAATTTCAATTACAAATTTTAATATCATACCTTAATTATAATGTTAACAAACTTAAATTTATCATTTTTTATTTTTAAACTATTATTTCTCATCCTTTAAAGAGGTTTAAAAAGAAATTGGATCTATTATTGAATGATAAAAATTCCAAAATCGTGACAAAATAAATCTGTTGTGGCGCCATCTAGTTATGATAAAGTAAAAGAATATTCAAATAAAATAAAGATAAAAGCAGAATGAAGATAAAGGTGAAATAATTGAAAGCGCAAGCATACGTATTACAAATTTAAAAATCTTTAATATGCAAAAAATCGGTTGTAATTTAATTCTGATGCTAATTTTTAGTATAATTATGCTTGTTACTTTAAAAACAGAATAATAGTATTATCGCATTGACTTCCTTTGTTAAAGCAATGCGTAAATGATGTTTCTTTAAAATCACGACATGACACAATTGCTCAATATTATTGCATCGATAAAGAATATATGAAATACATTTTAAAAGTGATTTTTAAAAAATTAACAGTTTTATGATGTTTTATACAACTATTTAGTTAAAAGTAAAAAATTAAATAGGTTAAAATTATAATTGATATACAATATTATAAATTTTAATTGACAATGAGATTATTAATTATACTTACAAGTATATTTATAAAACAAAAAATGAGAAAAACAAATGTAGCGCATTCAGGTATCGAACCCGGGCCCGAAGATCAGCCGGCAAACGCTATACCAACTGAGCTACGACCAACCTAGCATTGCGGTTGCAAAGTAAGTATTTAAGTTGTGTACTATTATTAGACCTCCCGGTTTCTCAAGAACTAAGGAGCGTTAGATAAAGTCCGTTGAACCTGACACTAAGGGGTCTCTACCCTACAACATATATAAAAATAATCAAAATCTGTGATTAACAAGGTTGGCCCTCTCTTTGTTAGATATGACGTAATCACTATGGCAACCAAAAATCGTTATTACCTATCATGGGATATCGTTGAATTAATTACGTACGACAGGATTTAATAGAAGGAAGAAATTTTTTATTAATGTCTTTTTTAGTTTTGATTCGATTTTCATAAAATTTAAAATAACGTGACAAAATTCTGCAACGGTTACATATATTACATTTCAAATCATTCGGTTGGGTAGTTTTTGTGCTGTTATATGCGGACATACGGACGGACCAGACGACGACAATAGGTTCTAATTATTCATATAATTACGAACGCACCTAAAATTAATTACAAGTGTGTAGCTTTGGTTATATATATAACACTTGTAATTAGTTTATTCAATAGTATAGTAAAAGGAGCAAAATTTGACTGCCTCGATAGCTAATTTTGATTATTTTGGGTATAGTGATATCAATTAGTTCGATATTTCATCCCTGTAACATATCACCTTTTCAGCGCTTTCCAACATAGTTAAAAAGTGTTTATGAATTGGGTTTGTCTGTCTGTCCATGCTCTAATTCACGTAAATATATTCGGATTTTTATACAATTGATATTTGCTAACGAGGTTAGCATGTTCTATATCGAAAATTAAGTGTGTAACATTTATAGTTTATTTAAAGGGACACTCAAAAGAATTTCGGTACATGTCGGTCTTTGGGGAAAAATCGTTTGCGATGTAATTTAATGATGTTACACAATTTAAAAACGCATTGAAATTGATATACATCACTGGGTAGCACCACAAGAGACTTACTACAGAAAATGGTGTGCATAACATTCATCGTTCATTTACAGGGAGATACAAAAGAATTGGGTTACAGGACTGTCTATAAATAATAATTGCTGTAAGTGCATTAAGTTATAGTGCGCGTTTTTAAATTAAACTAATATTTTACCTATTACTTGTTGTGAATTAATTTTATTGATCATATACAGGGCAGCACGAAAAATCTCGAGTACATTTCTGTTTACTGAGGGAAATCGATGAAGGGGAATCTACAACTGTGCTATGCATTTCATAATTCATCTAAATTTTAGCATACTATGTAGTACAGTATATACAAATCTATAGATCATATACAGCGTTTCACAAAAGAATTTAGGTATTTTTCCGACTGCTGATGGTAATTCCTAAAAGTGAATTTTCAACTGTGTTATGCGTTTTCCAAATTATTTCCCTAGACAAAAAGTTGAACCTTTATTTTTATAAAGATAATCGGTTGCTGCGTTACCAATCCCTTGTTTCCCTGGACATCGTCTTTCACCTTATTAAACGATGGAGTTTTGTTAAAGTATTCTGGAAGTGTTGGAAAGTGTTAATAATCTATGCTTGACGCATAACTTTTCGTTCTTGTTAAAACACACAACCAAACGAATGCATATTTACATATTTTAAATTAAATGGAAATATTTTTTTCCGAGCGCGCTACACCCTTGTAAAAAAACTTTTCCTGTGTCACTGCCAGGGGTGTCTAGTTCCTAAGCTTCCAATCACTTTTGTTATACTACGTTCGCATTCAGATAGTTGAGTCACTTAATTTTTTTGAAATGGGAAATCCGGAATTAGACTTCACCTGTTCACATTGCCGAAAGTTTTAAGAGACTTAACTTGTGTTAAATTTGATAACTACAACTTCTAACTACATTGATAACTACATAGTTTATTATTGTTTTTATTCTTTGGGGCGCGTTAATCAAATAAACGATTCAAAGGATCATTCGAAAAAGCTGGATAATTATTTGTAGAATTCAACTCTAATTTTAAGAACAGTTTCAAATAAGAAAAAGAGTTCAGCAGGCAGATTTCCCCTGAACTCATAGTTAAGAGAGTGTGGCAACATGCAATAGCCGTTTTTGGCTGAATCTCTGAACTGAACTGATTTCATCACAAGAATTTTTCTCTTTGTAAATTGGCAACAGTCCACGAATTATTATTGTGGCTTGCCTTTTCCGGGCATGTAGTTTGCGCGTATTTTCCAAGATGTTAATAAATATTGTTAGTCGTGTACAGTGGTGACCACGGACTCTGAACGCGTTTCATCGATAAATAAAAAAACAGCGTGATCGATCAGCCTGATGGCTACTTAGGCCTAGCCTCAAGCAACGTGCTTTCAAGATCTTCAATTCGATGATAAGTTCGCAACATGGCATTACGCCTCGTATCTGCTTAATTATAAAACGATAACAGTGTAAATAAATACGCTGTCTCCAGGTATGGTTACAGTTTTTTTTATTTTATATAATTTTTTTTCTCCTCGTAATGGCTGTTCCCCGTTTTGTGTCAATCGCAAGTATTACTTCAACTAAAAAATTAATTGTAACTTAATATCTGTTAGATAATTTTTATTTTTTTGTTTTGTACTTGCACCTTGATATGCAAATATTTATTTTTTTTTCACTTCTCGTGTTGCAAATCGTATCGTAATCGGAACAACTTTATTGTGTAATGTATATGTATATTAATTTTAATCATTCTTATCACACCTAGTAATTTTTATTTCCTTATTTTGTTGTCCTTCAAAGTAAAATAAAGATATGTCTGTGGATCAAGAGACAGGAGTTCTTGCAGTGCAGGCAAAAATGCCAACGTTTTCTGAGCACAATATCAAACTATTTTTGCGCAACTTGATTCGGCATTCACACTTAATAAAATTGCTGATGAAAAAACTAAATATAACTATCTAATCAATATTTTAGATACAGATATCCTGTCCTCAGTTAGTGATCTTATATTCACACCGCCCGAGGTAAATCCTTTCACTACCCTAAAAGACAAGTTGCTAACAATTTTTGAAAACTCAACTGCCCAGTAAACGAAGGCGCTCCTGCGAGAGCTCACACTTGGGGACCAGAAACCAAGTGTGTTGCTCAGAAAGATGAAGGACCTTACCTCCGGCCAAGTTACAGACGATTTTCTAAGAACTCTTTGGCTACAACGCCTGCCAAGTAACATTCAAGCTGTTTTAGCAGTAGGGGGTGATGAATTAGACAAACTTGCCGTCCTGGCAGATAAAGTGTCCGAAATCAGCATCCCCCACAATGATCATGTAATAGCTGCAATGTCAGAGTCCAACGAGATAAAAATTCTGCGTCTTCAGGTTTCTGAATTGTCAAAAA
Source organism: Maratus speciosus (assembly GCA_963932465.1). Taxonomy (NCBI): domain Eukaryota; kingdom Metazoa; phylum Arthropoda; class Arachnida; order Araneae; family Salticidae; genus Maratus; species Maratus speciosus. Next base: position 94,313,486 of record OZ010799.1, read on the forward strand.
AGGTCGAAGCATTAACAGTATCTTTGTCAGAGAATCGCTCTCGTTCTCCACATCGTAACAGAGGAGGCAATTTTTATAGAAACCGCAGTTTCTCAAAAGGCCGGAGACATAATGCCGATATTTGTTACTATCATACACGTTTTGGCCCTCAAGCTAGAAAATGTACAAAGCCATGTTCTTTTTCCCAAACGGGAAACGACACGAGTGCATCACAGTAGCGGCATGTGATCGCACACAACCTCCACGCAATAGTCGCTTATGTATTTATGATCCAGCCACTAAGACAAATTATTTAATTGATTCAGGTGCAGATGTCTCTGTAATTCCCAACGCCACCAAATCAAACCCATCAACTTTTTGTCTTTTTGCTGCCAACAATACTAAGATATCCACTTATGGGCAAAAACTTATTAACTAGCAAAGGCCAATTTATAAAGGGTATATTTACATCTGTCAAAAGTATTTGTAAGGATTCAACCGTTCATAAAATTCTAAACCAATTTCCTAACCTTACACGTCCCCGCCCTTTTAACAGCAAAATTCCTCATAATACTTACCATTTCATTGAAACTTCTGGCCCACCTGTTTTTAGCAAACCGCGAAGACTCCACCCTGCACAACTTGCTGCAGCTAAACGGGAGTTCCAATTTATGTTAGCACAGGGTATCTGTCGGCCATCTAAATCTAATTGGGCATCTCCTTTGCACTTTGTTCGTAAGAGTTCAGGTGACTGGCGTCCCACCGGGGATTACAGAGCACTTAATAAGATAACACGTCCTGATAAATATCCTATACCCCACATTCAAGATGTTACTCATAATTTGCATGGTGCTAAAATTTTCTCAAAAGTAGATATTGTGCGGTCTTTTCATCATATCCCTGTTAACCCTACTGACATTCCCAAAACAGCCATTACTACCCCATTTGGTTTATTCGAATTTGTTTTTATGCCGTTTGGGCTGTCGAATGCTGCCCAAACATTTCAGAGGCACATTCATGAAGTTCTCTATGATCTCGATTTCTGTTTTCCATACCTGGTTGGCATCTTGATTGCCAGTAAATCTCCAGCTGAGCATGAAGCACACTTTCAGCAAGTGTTAAGTCGTCTCGACAAATATAATTTGACTATCAATCCATCTAAATGTGAGTTTTTCCAGGATGAAATTCAGTTCCTTGGACACCTTGTCTCTGAGCATGGTTGTAAACCTCTTCCAGATGAAGTTAAGGCAATTATAGACTTTCCCCAACCAAAAATAGTGAAAGAACTCCGCAGATTCTTAGGTGCCTTAAATGTTTACAGACGTTTTCTTCCTGAGATGGCTTCCATTCAAATGCCACTAAATCACTTGCTGCAAAATTATCAAAAAAATGACAAACGAGAAATTTCTTGGACTGATGCTACGACAAAAGTTTTTGAAGCTTATAAAAAAGCTTTCTCAGGCCACAATGCTATGTCATCCTGATCCAACTGCTACATTAGTGTTGCATGCAGATGCATCCGATACAGCTATTGGTGCAGCATTACACCAAAAAACGGAACAATGTCTTCAGCCACTTGCATTCTTTTCAATAAAACTTTCTCCTGCACAGCAAAGCTATTCGGCTTATGATAGAGAGCTGTTAGCTATTCACGAGGCAATTAAGTACTTCAGATACATGGTTGAAGCTGGATCATTTACTATATACACTGACCACAAACCTCTGTGTTTTGCGTTTGCACAGAAACCTGATAAGTGTACACCTCGACAACTTAGGCATCTTGATTTCATAGCTCAGTTTTCGACGGATATTCAACATGTCAGCGGGCAAGATAACAGTGTTGCTGATGCACTCTCCCGCATAAATGCAATATCCCTGGATCTCGGTCTACAAACAATGGCTGAAGCACAACTGTGTGACAGTGAACTGTGCGAGCTACTGCAAAACCCTACTTCATCCAGTTTAGTTTTTAAGAAGGTTCCAGTAGAAAGTGGTTCCTCATCTGAACTTTATTGTGATGTCTCGACTGACAAAATTAGACCTTTTGTACCCCTAGTGATGCGTCGCCAGATCTTTGACAGTCTTCATGGACTCTCCCATCCTGGTGTCAAGTCAACCGTGCAACTGATAAAACAACGTTTCTGTTGGCCGTCTATGCAAACTGGCATTACCAAGTGGACTAGTTCCTGCATTCCATGCCAGCGCAGCAAGGTCCACAAGCACACATTCAGTCGCCCAGGTCAGTTCGCCCCTCCAAGTTCTCGCTTTGAGCATGTCCATTTAGATTTAGGGGGTCCTATCCCTAAATCGAAAGGCTGCTAGTATCTACTAGCACTAGTGGACAGATTTACACGTTGGCCAGAGGCCTTTCCAATAGAGGACATAACTGCTGACACTATTGCCTTCAAATTCTATTCTGAGTGGATTTGCAGGTTTGGTGTACCTCTCCGGATCACCACAGACCGTGGACGACAATTTGAATCTCAGCTGTTTGAAAGTTTGTCTAAAATCATTGGCACCCACCATATATACACGACTCCATACCATCCAGCATCGAATGGACTTGTTGAACGATTTCACAGAAGTCTTAAGGCTGCCATTCGCTGCTATGCCACAGAACGCTGGGTTGAGATACTACCCACTATTCTCCTGGGCCTCCACTCATCCATCAAAGAAGACCTGCAAGCTAGTGTTGCTGAACTCGTCTATGGTGAAACTCTTCGCTTACCTGGTGAATTTTTTTCTGCATCCAAGGACTATATAGATCCAGCTACATTTGTTGGTCACTTGAAAGACCACATATCCACAATCCGTCCTGTTCCAACCAGCCTGCGCACTGATCGTTCATTTTTGTGCATAATGCACTTTCTTCGTGTAGTCATGTCTTTTTACGACAGATGCTACTCGTAGAAGTCTTCAACCATTTTACACTGGACCATTTCGGGTGTTATCCCGCAGTGATAAAACCTTCACCATCCAGCTGCACAACAAAACCTCAACTGTGAACATTGATCGGTTGAAGCCAGCATTTATCAATGTAGTTCCTGATGCAGTACCTCCAGAATAGACTGTGTTTTTCCCTTCAGCAACGCCTGACCTACCACAGTCTCCTTCTGGCCTGACAACCAGTCAACCGCTGTCTTCTGACCCGTCTACCAGTCAACAGCCATATGTAACCAAATCTGGTCGCCGAGTTAAATTCAACCCCCGTTATCTTGACGCCACTTCGTCACTGGGAAGGGGGTGATGTGACAACATGCAATAGCCGTTTTTGGCTGAATCTCTGAACTGAACTGATTTCATCACAAGAACTTTTCTCTTTGTAAATTGGCAACAGTCCACGGATTATTATTGTGGCTTGCCTTTTCCAGGCATGTAGTTTGCGCGTATTTTCCAAGATGTTAATAAATATTGTTAGTCGTGTACAGAGAGTATCAAAAGTTAAGTGAGTTTCAGAAACTTGCTCAAGTCGAAATCTTGATTCCGGGTACGTCCCCTTCAAAAAACTTCAAGTTAAGTGACTCAACTATCTCAATGCGAACGTAGTATTAGCAAGCAGTGATAACAAGAATTTCGGTTTTACTCATTGGAGTGCGTAAAATTTAAATCATCGCACATTTTAAATTTTTATACCGTCTTTAAATGCAATTTGTTTGAAAAATGTATCTCCATTTATTTTTGAAATATTAATTTTTTTGTAGTTTTTAGCACCATTTGTTTAATTTTTTCAACTCAAGTACTCCATTTATATAGAAAGTAAAAGGAAAATAGTTGAAACAAGACTCCCTTATCATATTATCAGATAATATGATAAGGGAGTCTTGAGTTGAAAAATAGCAATTATATCTTTTTATTGTCATTTTCTCATAACAGTCGAAAGAAAATGTTATTAAAATACGTGCTATTTTGGAAAAATATAAACAAATAATTTCCTTAAAACATGGAGCTATTATAAATTATATTTAATTTTAAGTATCTGTAGGCGCTTTCAGTGTGACCTCAGTCATAACGTTTTGGTTGGAAACTGACTCCAAACAAACGGTTGCTATGCGTCATTTCTTTTTAAATATAAATTGTGGAAAATGTTACCAGTACATATCAAGTATTAAAACACTTAGATGTGAGATATAGATATAAGATATAGCTGCAATACACAAACAAAATGGAAAATACAACATAGCAACCGTTTGTTTGGAGTCAGTTTCTAACCAAAACGTCATGACTGACGTCACGACTGAAATCGTCTATATTAATGTTACAAACAAATGAATGTTTATGAATCATTAGATAGCCTTTTTTTGTCGAGTTTCTTTAATGACGGCATCTTTTTGCTGCATTTGTGTATTATTTTGCGATAGTGACGTCCTTATGCATGCTTTACTGTAGATGTTTAAGAGTGGATCGTAAATGTGGAATTCTTAAGCGGATGCGAATGACGTCATTTTACATAGAATAAAAGTGTGGGCTTTAAGTCTTAAAATTGAAATAGGTTTTGTACTATTTATATATACATATATTTTTTTTCATCGGGGGAGACACTAAATACTGAAAAAGCAGAACTCCTGTTTTCTAGTCATTTATTTCTTTTTTAGTTAAAGTCCTTAATTTCTCACGGGACAAACGAAAAATCAATGTAAATTTAGAAATCTTTAAATAATGAATTTTGAAATTCTATTCCTTGATCATACGCCTAAACTGGGAGATTCTAATTGCTGAAAAGCGATAAGTGAAGATGACGTCATTGTGAATGGAAAATTTGATTTTTCATTGCTAAAGCTCAAATATTTTATAACGATTGTGTGAAAATGACATCATTTCACAGGTTTTTCATTCCATACATTTTGAGATGAGAGTCTCAGGAGTATCATACAGTGCATATGCCAAATATGATGTCACATGCTGAAAAAACGTGCATTTTTTATTTATAAACTAACACATTTCACTACAATTACGATAAAATGAAAAATCAAATTTTCCATTGATAAAGCTCAAATATTTTATAACGATTGTGTGAAAATGACATCATTTTCACAGGTTTTTCATTCATACATTTTGAGATGAGAGTCTCAGGAGTATCATACAGTGCATATGCCAAATATGATGTTACATGCTGCAAAAATGTGCATTTTTTATTTATAAACTAACACATTTCACTACAATTACGATAAAATGAAAAATCAAATTTTCCATTGATAAAGCTCAAATATTTTATAACGATTGTGTGAAAATGACATCATTTTCACGGGTTTTTCATTCATACATTTTGAGATGAGAGTCTCAGGAGTATCATACAGTGCATATGCCAAATATGATGTCACATGCTGCAAAAACGTGCATTTTTTATTTATAAACTAACACATTTCACTACAATTACGATAAAATGACGTTTTTACACTGGCTTTTCACTCAGCCGATTAAATCCCTATAATTGTCTAATAGAATAAAATTTAAAACTTTTAAAATTTAATTTTGGTTTCCGTCTAAATTTTGAGAAATATTATGAAAAATATTTTATAAATCTATTTAAAGTTGCATGTTTCCATAACAACTCATAATAATTATTCTTATTCACGTGCGGCTTATTAAAACATTTTTAAAGATATTCTCGTGTAGATAACCATTATCCAAATATTTTAGCTAGGATTTAACTAGAATTTAACTTTTAACTAGAGAAATGTTCTTAATATTTATCGGCTAAAAATGCTTTCGCCGCCATTTTCCCACAATTGCATGTTATCTGCAACACCACCTCCAAGATTTCCTCAAAAACTTTGGAAAATAGCGAATGAATGCAAGACTGGAGCAGTACGTTGGAGTCCAGATGGGAAATCCATACTGCTACGATATTCTCTGTTTAAGGAAGAATTTATGAGTTCCAGGAATAATTTTTTTAAAACTGATAACATAGCTAGTTTCGTTAGACAACTGAATTTGTATGGTTTTCGAAAGGTTTATGACCATTCCCACAAACAAACTTATAAGGTACATAACGACTTGCATGAATTTTGTAATATCTATTTTCAACGTAATAGAGAAGATTTATTGGATAAAGTTGTGAGAAAATCAGTTCTAAAGGATAAGAATGAGTTATTGCCAGAGAACAGAAAAATTGCGGTAAGTAATTTACTAAATCATTTGTCTTGATACTTATTTAGGTACTTGTTAGTTATCCCGTCGACCAAATTACTGTCTCCAAATTGTAAGATTAAATGCCGATAATGGTTGATCGTAAATGTCACATTCACATGACAACACGTGTTTACGTCATCAAGTGATTTTTATTTCGACGTTTTATTTGTATTTTTATTAATGTTACACTAATTTATTTGTTCTTCCGTTATTTAAAATAAAAATATGTCAATTTGTATAATTTGAAGGGTGGTTTGGCGATTTATATAATTTGGCGAAATTGGTCGACGGGATAACTAACAATACCCTTATTTATAATACGGAATCTACAAATTTTCATTAGTTTAAATTGGAAAAAAAAGAATTTTAGGCTAAGATGTAATATGGATGTAAGATGCAATATGGATTTTGGCGCTATTTTTTAAAATTAATTTATCTATAAAATTTAGGCACAGATGTCATATATGCACCGCGTTTGGCGCGATTTTTTACTCCAATTTGGCGAAAACCTCAATTTCGAGTATCAGTTGCATGTATATTTTTTAAATTATTTTCGGTACTTTTCGGTACCGAACTTTCGGTACTTTTCGGTTTAGTACCGAAAAGTACCTTATTTTCTATTATTTTAAAGAGGAAATAACAATAATAAAAACATGTTGGAAATTGCTCGTCAAACGTGGCAAATGAGGTGCGTTCGTACTATAATTAGTTCCATAAATATTTTTTCACCGCATATTGTAATGAATGTATTTTTTAATGCACTTCATAAGTGCATATCAATTTCATTCTGTTCGAAAGGCTGTAACATGATTAAAATGCACTTGAAATAATTTTTTCCCCATTGGCCTTAATGTAACGGAAAACTTTTGACTGTCTCTGTAATTAAACTGTACAAGTAGTAAATGTCGCCAAGCAGCGATTTATGTGCATGTTAGGCTTAACGGGGTTGCCTTATCGATAAACAACGCCAACAAAAAATCGCCAAGAAATCCAAGATGGCGGCCGAGGGAATATACAGCATCTTAGTGTCCGATTTTCATAAAATTTGAAATGGCTCGAGAAAAATTTACAACAATTATATATTTAAAATTTCAGACCATTCGGAAGGCTGTAACATCATTAAAATGCACTTGCAATAATTTTGGTACAGATGTCATATACGTATATATACGTGTCATATACGTAAATATTGGCGTAATTTTTTTCTGACGCCAATGTCATATACGCAACGGGTACTTAACTGGCGCTAAAGTGTCGTTATTTTGCTTGATATGGTAACCCGGAGGTTGTTGCTTATGCTGTTGATGTTTTCGCCAAACTGGCGTCGGAAAAAAATTGCGCCAATATGGGGCAGTATGACATCTGTACCATAATTTTTTCCCATTGGCCGTAAGGTAACGGAAAACTTTTGACTGTCCCTGTAATTAAACTATACATTCGATTTGGTACTTTTCGGTTAGCCGGGCGCCTGTGTTATATATACATATATATGTATACATAAATGTATGTATATATACATATATATTTACACATATATATGTGTATATATATACAATATGTGTATATGTATATATAAATGTATATTTACATATATGTATGTATATAAATATGTATATATAATACTGACGCTCGGCTAACTGAAAAGTACCTTCGATTTTCATAAAATTTGAAATGACTCGCCAAAATTTTGCAACAATTATATTTAAAATTTCAGACCATTCGGTTGGGTAGTTTTTGGGCACAGATGTCATATGCGCCCCATATTGGCGGGTTTTTTTCTGACGCCAATGTCATATATAGGGTTTAATCTCGGAAAAAAGGATTTTTAGCTTTTTGGCTAATTGCAGCCAATAACTTCTAGTGAAATAAAAATAGCTTTAGCCAAGGAAAAAAAAAATTTATTTATACAAAATTTCTATATACATTCATATATTGCATAACTAAAAATAATACTCATGAATGTTATTTCTAGTTTGCAATATACAAACAAATACATCATTCTGTAAGATTGACCTTTCGAGATTTGGCTGTATACCACACAGCAAATGCTTTTTTTAATGGAAATTCTTTCCAAAATTCCCCTTCCAAATTAATCATCATTAAGTTACTTAAATTCTTGATTGTCAGTTTGTTTCTCAAGTCAGTTTTTGTTATATTCATGAAACTGAATCCCACTTCACAGTCTGCTGTAGACAACAAAAGTGATGATACAAATTCATACAAAGAAGTCACATTGGGAAACATGCCAGTAATGCCATTTTTATGAAAAAAATAATGATATAATAAGCTAGTTTCATTTCTTTACACGTTCTGGCCAGAACACGCATAAATTCAAATCTGAGAAGTTTATACGACATGCATCTGGCACATTGATGATTCAAAGCTAGTGCACACCATATCCCATTATACAATCTGCGATTTTCGTTTTCGCCATATACTGGAGCCGTGTTGATACAAATGACGTCACACTGTTTGAAGACACTTAAAGAGCACGAGACAAATTTTGAAGTGTTGCCGCAGCACGGGTGCAATATGAGATTTTTTTTTTTCGTTTTTGTGCTACGGCAGCAGGTTTACGAAATGAGGAACAATAAAATGGAAATGATAGAAATGATATAGCATATTTATAATAAAACACACATACTATAATATATATTAAAACACACAGACACACATAAATAAAGCTTGCATTCAACAGTTAAAGGTATATATATATATATATATATTATACAGACAGGGTTGGCTTTTTACCGGTAAAAACTGGTTTTTACCAGGACATGGTAAAAACCTGGGAAAAAGTGGTAAAAACCTAAGGATACAATAAACTCTACTAGTTATTAAATTGTACTTAAATACTATTGATTGAAGCTGTATTTTCATGTAACTGATGCAAAATAAAGAATTAATTCTCTAAAGCTGCTGATATAATACTTCAATCATAGAAATTTTAACATACTTTCTATTTCCCATCTATAAATAGAACAACAGATGCTCAGTATCGGTTTCACAAAGCAGAGTTTCCATTTCACTTGTACTTTAATATGATTGTTTATGGATGAACTTGCTGGCAGAAGATAAAGCTTCAATATCCATTACTAAACATGTTGATATACAGAAGTATTTCCGAAATCATCATCTGATAAGTGAAACACCAGTTGCCAAGCGAAGTATGATGGAATAACCATATAGAATGATCTCCACATTTATTAAGAATAGCCCTTCATTGTTTAACATTTGCAAAAATCATGTAAAAGATATTGATATTATAATTCAAAGATTAGTGAATGACTAATTTATTTAAACAAATGAAGGATCTATTTCAACAACTACAACCAGTAACCAAAGCCTTAAATATTCGTCAGAGCAGATGCTTGTTCTGAATGGCTGAAATTAGTGCATTGTCCTGAATTAATTCCACATAAAGATCTTGTTAAAAAACAAATTGATTTGGCTTTAGAACCCTTTCACTTTTTAGCATGTATGACAGATCCAATGCACAAAAATCAAGATCTATTAAGTGAAAGACAAAAGGAAAGGGAATGGCTTATAGATTTTATGCCAAATTCTCTTTCACTCCTGTTGGCATATGAAGCCGAAGGGCAACCATTTCCAAGAAGCTTCTTTAAAACAAAAGATGTAAAAGCCAAAGTTTGGTGGAAAGCACTAAATAACAAAGAAATGAATCCTGAATTCATTGCATTTAACGATGAATCTTCACGCCATACCTTATATTTCTTCATCCATAGAGCTAATTTTTTCGAACTTTCAGATATCCATCCATAGTAAATTAAGAAATAGACTAGGGTGTACAGAAAGCTACAAAGCTTTTTATAAAATGCTAAAAGGCTCCAAGGGCATAGACTGGTAAACTGTACTAACATTTGTACAAACTATATTATGTGATAATATTTGTAAGCATTTGGTTTTTATTAAAATGATTAAGTTTTTTAAATGTGATAAAAGTGCACTTATAATTTTCCATTTCCTTTCAGTAAAAATTAGTAATCTAGTCTCCATTAAGATAAATATAATAATAAATATTGTAATGTGCATTCTCATAATGATAGTTATAATAAGCATTAGGTTTAAACAATGATAAATGTGCAATCTGCAATAATATATTAAAATTTTGATTTCTTGTAGGCGGTAAACATGGATGAATGTCTACCGAGCTTTTTATATTCCTTAAAAACTGCTATTTTCATATAACATTCTTTTACTTACTTAATCCAAAACTAAATTAGGTGAATATTGTTGTATGGAAATTGTGGTATTAAATGCCCGGAAAACTTTGACTCCTGGGGAAAATGAAAAATTAGAAGATAAATTTTCATAAGAGTGACAAAAAGCAGTCAAACTCATAAGTTTTTCAAAGGTGGTAAAAACCACGGTAAAAACATGTTTTTCCAAAGACGGTAAAAACCATGGTAATAACCGGTAAAAACCATCAGACGGTAAATACCGTCCAACCCTGTATACAGACATACATAGAATAAATACAATAAACCCAACTGGAGTGAAAAATTAGCCAGAGCCAGGAATTGAACCCGGGACGGGACCACAGTATACAAGACTGCTGCTCTAACCACTGAGCTACTCTGGCCGATACCTGGGTCTGCAATATTAGTGAGAAATTGCAGACCCAGGTATCGGCCGGAGTAGCTCAGTGGTTAGAGCAGCAGTCTTGTATACTGTGGTCCCGGGTTCGATTCCTGGCTCTGGCTAATTTTTCACTCCAGTTGGGTTTATTGTATGTATGTCTGTATAATATTTATATATACATATAGCATATTTCTTTGGCTGTTGCTATTTGGCTAATTCACTAAATGCTTTGGGTGCAAAAAGCACTTCCAGGTAGCTTTTTGGCTATTTGACTAGGTCTAGATTAAACCCTACATATACGCTCCAGGTACTTATCTGGCGTCAAAGTGTCGTTATTTTGCTTGATATGGTAACCCGGATATAGATGATATGGTAACGAGGTTTTCTTTAAATTGGCGTCGGAAAAAAATCGCGCCAATATAGGGCGTATATGACATCTGTGCCAAAAATGTGGTACTACTTAGTTATTCCGTCGACCAATTTCGCCAAATTATATAAATCGCCAAACCACTCGCCAAATTATACAAATTGACATAATTTTTATTTTAAATAACGAAAGAACAAATAAATTAGTATAACATTATTAAAAGTACAAATAATTGAATTGAACAAGATATTTCTAGATCGCGTAATTTCAAGAAATTCTGATGTGAATTGGCCGCCAAGATCGTGCGATTTAACCCCAATGGATTATTTCCTTTGGGGGTTTCTGAAAAGTAAAGTGTACGCCAATGACCGCCGCACAATTCAAGACCTCAAATGTAACATCCGGGCTGAAATTTTGGCCAAGGATCTGCTCATTCTGGGAAAAGTCATCGAAAATTTTAATGCTCGGATGATGGCATGTAAACGTAGCTGCGGTGGCCTATTGTGACGATATTGTATTCCGTACATAAATAGCATAGACCCACCTTGCATGTTCAATAAAGAATTTCTATTTTCACTCATAAAAAATGCTTTTTCTTTCATAATAAAAAAAGAAACAACAGATAGACCACCCTGTACTAATTTATTCGTTCTTTCGTTCACAGTAAAAAAAAACGGGAAAAATTACAGCTGATTTAGCTGTGAATCGCTAAAATACAGCGTTTTATTAACTTCCGTATCGATTTACAGTAAACTGCTGTTATTTCAACAATGGCAAAACCGCCTGGACTACATTCCAGATGAGATACCTACCCTACAGGCACATTGTCAAGCCAAAGCAGGTTATTATTAGCGTTAAGTGTCGTGCGAGTGTTAGCGTCGGTGTGAATATGTACCTATTATGAATTCAAAATGGCGATTTTGGATACTTAAATACAATTCTGGATTACATATTTTAAAAAATCAGAGTAAGTTTTATTTTTATGTTTATTCGTATCATTGATTTAATAACTGTATCAATTAGGCAGTTCTCTTATATAATGTAAGATACAAATTTTGTATTTGAGTACATATATATAAACGTTGACTGAGAGTAGCTTTGAATCATTTGTATAAGGATTAAATATTTTGTCTTAAATTATAACAAAAGAGAATATTTCCAATTTAGATTTGAAAAAATTATTATTTTTCTTTTCTTTTTTCCATCATAGGACTTAGTTATTATTTACTTATGTGTCAAAGTATCCAGATTAAAAAAAAAAAAAAAAAAAAATCAATATTTTTGAGATATGTTTTGCTTTGCTATTATATATTTTTCGCAATTTCATTTTTTCCGTTGCTTGTATTTTAACATACCTTACTAATCTAAATTATACAATATTTTTTAATTGTCTAAAAGATTTAAGTGCGCTTTTTGTACTAATTTAAATGTTTTTATTTATTTAATGTATTATTATAGTTTATTAAAATTTCAAAAACAATTTTACGACTTATGGTCCGATTTACCGTCGGAGTTATTCACATTTTATAGATGCTAGTTTTTTACGCGCATTTCTTTTCATTTTTTATATGTAATTTTGAAATCATTTATTGTGTGTAAGCTGGATACACTTCTTTATTGATCCATAAAATATTCCAAGAGTTTACTTACTATTGTCGCAGCATTCAAAAGCATCAGATCGAATTTTGCTTTTGATAATTATAGAACAATAAGAAGTAATTAGCACTACATGCTGAAATTAGGTATTTTGAATGTTCTCAATGTATGTTATAATACGCAGTACATTTGAAATTCACATAAGGAAAATTCTTTACAATGAGTTACAACAGTTTAAAATTTACGATTTATTGCTTTTTTCGGTGTATTTTCCTATTTTATTTATTATTTTGCTTTATGGTGCGCTAAATTTGTATCTTACACATGTATAACAGAATTTATTATATAATAATGTTATTAAAACAATGATATAAGTAGACATAAAGATAACACTTATAGAGCTCTTAGTTTTTAAAAGATGTATCATAGTATACAAAAAAAAAAAAAAAAAAAAAAAAAAAAAAAAAAAAAAATCAAAGTAAATAAACAGGGCGAGCGGGGGGGGGGGGGGGAAGGAGGAGGATGCAAACGTACATCTACAAATAATAATAATAATAATAATAAATAAAATAAAATAAATACAAAATGTATATATATGAAAACAGAAACATATACTGTTATAATGTCGCATTCACCTTGAAAACTATATCGAAATAAAATTAAAACTTGCTAAAAAGGTGCATTTAATGTAGTAAATATAAAAAGATGTTAATAAGATGTTATTACATAATAAAATAGTTTTTATAAACTTCCAATATTTCATGCCTAGCGCTTTCGATCACCTACTGATCGAATAGCGATAGTGATCGAAAGCGCTCGGCACGAAATCGTGGAGATTTTTAAGTTTTTAAAAACTCTTTTATTATGTAACAACATCTTATTAACATCGTTTTATATTTGTGACATTAAATGCACCTTTTTAGCAAATTTTAATTTTATTTCGATATAAAATAAATAATAATAAAGGCTAAAAAATTACTGTTATCTTGTTAAAAGTGCTGTAAAATTAACAGCAAAATATGCTGAAAAAATACAATTTTTTGTAAAATCTAAAAAACAAAATTGCTGTAAAATTAATTGTAAAAGTGCTGTAAATTTACAAGTTTGCTGTTTACCCGTGAAAAACAAAACTGCTGTAAATTGACAGCAAAATTTGCTGGCACCCATATTGCCAGCATTTTTTGCTGTAAAGATACAGTGATTTTTTTTACAGTGTTGTTTAAAATAAAAATTATGTCAATTTGTATAATTTGGCAAAATTAGTCGACGGGATAATCAAGTAGTACCAAATATAAATGCTAAAGTTAAAAAAAGTTTTAAAATACAGTTGTCAGAAAGTACTTTTGAAAATTTTGCTTCTCTCGCCAAATTTAACGCCGCTGTTTCCTCTCTCGCGCCAACATCCCTATAACAAAATACCTTAAATATACCTCAAATGTACCTTAATAGTACCTCAAAGTATACTTTAAATGGTGTGCATCATCGTAACAAAAAGCAAAATATGGGCATAGAACTTTCTGTTGTATGCTAGTAAACTACTTTGTAGATGATGCAAGATTAATTAACTAACTTTTATCAAATGTTGGTCATAATTTAAAAATATTCTTCAGTAATTCCAGAATCCTGATTCGTCTAAGGGGCTGATATTCCGTAATCAGGTTTATTCCAAGGCAACGTTATGCAAGATGCTTTTGCGCGTCTTCAAGGTTTGCTATAACGGTACGCTTACTTCAACTAGACACGCTTCCGTAATCGGGTTTGTTATGCTCAGGTGTGCAGCGCCCCAAGCAGCTTAAAGTGAAATACAGGGTGATCATAAAATTTTTTTGCAGATGTATGGACCTCTAGCGGCCGATCCGTTTAACCGATCGAGATGAACACCGTTCGCCAGATATTCAGCGTAGAAAATGGATGAAAAGCGCGGTGGGAATGTTGGTTCTTCAGTCGGGGGCTCGCACATGCCGACGAAATGACTCGTTCGTGGTGAATTGGCAAAACTCTATTATCAAAATGGAATGAATACTGCGGAATCCTAACGTGTTTACCGTTGAATGCGTCGCGAAATACGTGGCCCATGTACTCCACAAGCTCTGCGTGATGTAGTAAAGAAATTAGAAGAAATTGGTTGCACCTGTTGTGATAGACTGCGACTCCGATCCGGACGACCAGTTGTTCCTGAAGACACTGTTATGGAAGTGCATCAGATGGTGACTTCAGGACATGCAAACTGCAAGAGATACAGCTCGCGTATTGGATATACCGAAAACAACGTCTTAAAGCTACTGCGCTCTGTGATCCGCATGTTTTCGTATCGGTACCAGCGCGTCCAGTTGTTGGACGTGGTGGATCATCAACAACGTATGGACTTTGCAAATGAATTTCTTATCCTATATGATGGCCATAACGACTGGCCTCTTCGCGTATTATGGACGAACGAGGCACATTTCACCTTAACTGGCAACGTCAACACCAAAAATCTGGGTAGATGCGAATCCATATTCTGTGGCACCAGTGCGACGTCAAAGTTACTATGTGCTGCGGCACTGAAGGCACAATTGTTCTCTGTTCGTACTTTTTTGAGGAAACGACACCAACGGGGTTTGTAACGTGCTTTGAGACAGTCTCTCTCTATATAACAGGTTTGCCAGTTTGGCCTTCCCTTTCATTAAAAAAATTAGGATTCACACCAGAAAATGTAAAAATATTTTAAGATCTATTTAATGTCAGACTACTTGATTACTTAAAGTAAAAATTCTTCTTGGAAAAATTCCGGTCTGAAGTCGAAATTTCGGTATAAAAATGGAGGCGAAACTGGCAACCCTGCTATATAGCCATGCTGCAAAATTAGGTCATATCAAAAATTGCTGCAGCGAAATGTACTAAATGACATCATTTGTATGCAAGATGGCGTACCTTCACATATAACGAAGCCTGTTCGCAGGGTCCTGGAACAGCATTTTGGCGACCGTGTCATACATGTCATTTTCCATTTCCGTGGTCTCCACGATCGTCCGACCTCATTCCCATGGATTTCTGGTTATGGGAATATCTCAAATCTAGAGTGTACAGTGCAATCTGAAATCTTTGCCAGATTTGAAAGACTTTATCAAACGTAAGATTGCTAACATCCCTCTTGCTATGTTACGTTCGGCTGTATTGTCCACAGTCTCCCGCATGCAATGCGTATTGCCTGTGATCATGGCACACATGTGGAAAATATGTAATCCAAATAAAAGTTTTCTTTTCTCCGATCTGTAATCATCGATTTTATAATCAGTGATTGGTGTCGTGCTTCTGTCATATGCAAATTTTCTCCATGCGCCCCGACCCCGATCGTATTTTTCTTTTGTCGTTCCAGAGCTTTTATGCATGCATAACTCGTCCGTTTTTAGCGATACATGTACCGTTCCAACGCTCTTTAGGATTTTCGCATGCGATGAGCATTTTGTGATAGGAAAAAAAATGGGTGTTGCCATTCGAAAATTTCGAGTTTCTGTATCTATAACCGTAACCGTGAGCGCCACTTTGTTGCCTTTCACAGAATCCTGAGCTCATACCTCTGAATAGCTATAGGTGAAATCTCATCTCGATCGGTTCAACGGATGCCGATTTACACTGGAGGTCCGTATTCCGTATATCGTTAAAGTTTTTTATGATCACCCTGTAAAATCGAAAACAAGCCTAATCTCGGACATATTTTAGAAGTACAGAAAAAAACTTTAAAACATGCTTTGCTCTTTCTACAGCTTTGTATGGAATGAAACAGTTACATGTAAAAATATTTTAATATTACATTCTTATCACAATATTCTAACATTTATTTACAAAATGAAAGAGATATATAGCAATTATAATATAATGCTTTATAATATTTGCATATTATAAAGCATTTTTGGCTTCTGGGGTGAATAAAAAAAATTCTGGAAAGGTTTTATAGATTTTAAAGCAGTAATGTCATTAAAAAAAGAAAAAAAAAGGACTCATGCATCTTGGAACATTTTCAACTTATTTTGGCGGGAAAGGGCTTAGACCGCTGCACCTCTCCTCTGGCTACAGCCTTATTTGTATGATATATCTCTTGTATAAATAGCTGTATAAAAGTATATGTGTATGCTGTATGAATTGTAAGGTATAGGCACGTTGTAAGATGTATCTAAGTAGGTAAGATAGATAGATGTAAGATCTAAGTATATACGCTATCTGCCTTTTAATAATTTGCCAGTCAATCAACAATTTTTAAGAGCTTATATTCTTATCATTAATTTGCAAAATAGGCAAAGATATCAACAGGTAAGAAGGCATTATAACGTCGGCGTCAGCGCTGTACTATACACGCGATAGGAGAAAATCTTGTTTCAGGGCCTGTTCCTTTATGTCTACAGAAAACTGAGAAATGGCCGATTTATAGATTTTTTGGCTCGTTTGTAGATCTAGTGATGTGTCGAGTCTTGTCTGACATGATACGACTGACCTTGTATGTGTGTGTGCAGGGCCTGATTAAAGCATAGGTCAACTGGGCCGTGACCCTAGGTCCCGGTCCCCGACTTTAGGGATTCCCAGTTTTAAATCTATTTTGATCTTATTCTGAACATAATCAATATTCCGTACTTTTAGAGAATATGATAAGAGTAAAAAGATACATATATTTATCAAATACGTATTTATATATTCATATCTGTATTTTAAATCATAAAAAATGTTTATTTTTCTGTGATAGTACAGGAAGGGTGCGCCCTCCCCGAATGTATACCAGACCCTGGACTTCTCTTTGGTTTGATCAGCACCTGTGTGTATGCGTTCTTCAATATGCAAGGCGAGCATGCTCGGTACATGTACTTGAATGCGTTTATGGTTTATGTCTTCAGTGGGTCTCATAATTCGGTGCTTCGTGTACCCCTTCCGGTACTTGATGTTAACATATCCCCCACCATTTTTTTAAATACGTGAACAGAATGAATCAGATCATAAACAGAACAAGTAATATAAAAATTTTGTTTTTAAAGTCAATTCCTACTTAGGCCATCAAAGAAAAATTTAATATAATCAAGCTAATATGAGTTTTTGTTGCATTAAAATATCTCAATTTGTTGATTTTCTATAAGCAAGTAGGTTTACAATGGAACTCTATGGGAATTTGGCGAAATATTACAGATATCGCCAAGTTGGCGTCACTTTTGGCGACTCATTTTGGCCGCCAAATTTGGCGATATATCGCCAAGTTGGCGACAAACTTGGCGGTATTTGGCGACAGAACAGGGTCCCCCCCCCTATGGTAACCCTTATTGAAAATACTTTCATTGAAATTCAATAACCAATGGCGGCCATTTTGTTTCCCATGCAAAACTAAAATTAATTAATTAAAATTTAATTAATTAATTAATATTTGAAAAACTTTATTAACATCAATTGTCATCCAGTACAAGTTTAAAAAAATTTATTTCAACCTGATAGGATGAATAATGAGTATTTTATTAACGATTGAAAATTTGTACAAGATAAATATATAAATATATAAATAAATATAGGGAGAGTGTGAGCTAATAGTAGGAAATGAATGAAAAATGGATAAAAAGAACTCAATCAACTTGCACAACTTTTATTTCACATTTAATATAAGCCTTATAGGTAACAGATTTTTAAAGTTTTGGATGCACTTGTTCACCTTTACATATTTCTTGAATTCTTGGTGTTTATTTGATGACAAAGAGTCGTAAGTCTCCTTTAGTGTGTTTTGCATATATATATATATATATATATATATATATATATATATATATATATATATATATATATATATATATTTAAAGTCTGAAAAAAATGGTGAAAAACTTTTTTACAATGATTCGTTTATTTGTACCACGCTCTGTATTTTCGTCAAGGCCATAGCTAATGAGAGAATCACCACATCACCAGGGTCCCAACTCCTCCGAAAATTTTATGAGGATAACTATCAATATGCCATTAACTACATACAAGACAGTTCAAAATTCGAAAACAAATGCAACCAAGATTAAAAAACCAAAATTCAACCCTAACATATCTTTTATTGCTTGAGTCTATAAGTAGGTTGATAAAATAAATACAATTTCAAAGAAATCTGTAAAGTTTATTTGAATTTTTTAGAGTGGGATTCTGTAAAAGCAGAATGTTAACGCTGCTAAAATAAAATGATTACAACAGCCTGATACAAATCGTCAGATTTGTTTAGCCTAAATTCTTGAAAAATGTAATGCACTTATTTTAAGTATCCACATTGTTGTTCCGATGTTTGCTACCGGGAAGACATTTTGGTAATAAATTATTTGAAAACATATGTAAAACAAAAAACAAACAAACAAACAAAAAAAATAACATTAATTTTGTTGACATCAACGTCAATACGTCACCGAATAAGTTATCTAAATGATATAATTTTATTTGCAATTTTTTTTTGTGTTTATTTAAGGCTTAAAGTTTATTTTGTAATTATATTAAATTAAATTATTTGAATTCCAAAAAAAAAACTTAATTAAACTCTTATCACTCAACTGTATAAAATTAGTAAAAAATAAATCTAAATAAGTAAGTCAAGATTAAAATTCCTGATCCTAAATCCCCCTCCGAAATATTTTTCTGGATACGGCCTTGATTTTGGTCGTTGACACAAACTTGTGGGGATCTGGCATCGCCGACAACCCAAAGCCAGCTTGTGAACTGACTCCTATTTTCGATATACCACATCCATGGTTTCGATTCCGCCGTAACTGAAAACCGAGCGGATTAGCTCCGTGGTAAGGCGGGAAGAAACGTTTTTTACAGTAGACTGTTGGACTGCCTCAGGAAAGTATGTTGAGGATCTGAGCTGTAACGATATACTTACTGTATTGCCGCACACACGTGCGATGAATGTAATTTTAAAGTAATATACAATAGTTAAGTTTTTATCGAGTCTTAAGTTTATGCTTCCAGTGTTTTATTTAATTTTATTACGTAAACGACGAAGTTATAATTAGTCATCGGGTGTTATGTTGCCCGGTGCCAAAGTGGTGACCCGATTTTGAACAGAACATTTTGCCTAGTGATCTTAATGCATCGCTTTTACTATGGCGTGGTGTACGACGCTCCTGCATTAATCGTGACCCGAGAGGGTATCTATTTTTAATTTAAGCAAGATTTTTGTGCACGAGATGATTTCATGCAGTGGCTGCAGAGTTTTTATTTTATCACTTACTGGCATTCGGAGTTCTCGGCGCTAAGATATAAATAGCGTGAGGATAATTCCGGTGAGTCATAATTTTTTTGATGGTGTCTCAAATTACCATTACCCTTGTGTGTGCTTATTAATTTTGCTTGCCCCGAGGTAAATTTAGCGTTAAACTTTGTGCATTTTATCTTACTTTTGTATATATATTGTGTAAGGTACTAAATGTTTAAATGCAATTTATGTCATTGCTATCAAAATTAACATTTTTGTTTGCTTAATAATATGCTTATTTTGAAATTCGGGGTATGACGCGAGTTATTATGATATACTGTAATTAAGCCTGGCCAGATACCGGGTGTCCCAAAAAGGACTGACTGATTTTAAAATTCAATAACTTGCAAACGGTGACAGATATTTAAAAAATTCTTGCAGGAGGGTTATGCATAAGGTCAAAAGTTTTATTACAGTGATTTTTGATTTTAGTTCGAATTACAAACAATAGATGGCGCTGTAAGCAATAGTCGCTAAATACAGGCTCGATTTCTGGTCCTTTCTCTTGTTCCATGCTGAAAAAGGAGATGGAAATGTATTATCCGGGCCACGAAGTAGCAAAAATCGAGCCTGGATTCAGCGTCTATTGATCGCAGCGCCATCTATTGTTTGTAATTCGAACTAAAATTGAAAATCGCTGTAAAAAAACTTTTGACCTTATGCATAACCCTCCTGCAAGAATTTTTTAAATATCTGTCACCGTTTGCAAGTTATTGAATTTTAAAATCAGTCAGTCCTTTTTGGGACACCCGGTAGAATCGTATGTGTAGGTAAATCGCATTTTAGTGTTTCACACCAATCTCCTCGGCGAATTGAAGGATTGTTTACCGCATATTATCATGCTTAAAATTTTTGTTTTCATACTTATCTTTGCATTATTTTTTCTACTAGGCCTTGCTGTGTATTTGAGCACATAATTTTTTGCTAGGGTTTCTAAAACCGTCTATTCTGTATATATTATTATTTCCTGCATTTATTATTTTTTTTGTTTGTGTATTAAATATTTTTTGAAATGGCAACCACAGTAAACGCCGCAGCTAACATTCAGAGGGTTGGGGTAAAAGCGACCCCGTTTTGGCGGGGAAATCCGAAACTTTGGTTTTTACATTTAGAATCCCAGTTTAAGCTTGCAGGGATTACTGATAGTGTTACACAGTTTCATCATTTAGTTGCATCAATGCAACCTGAGGAGCTGGCGATTGCAGGTGACATCATTAGCGAGCAGCCTCCTGATCAACCGTACGAAAAGCTAAAAACACGACTAATTAGTCAGTATTCGTTAAGTGAGGATCAGTGCATTCGTGAATTGATTTCTGGTTTACAGTTGGGGGATAAAAAACCTTCCCGTTTGCTGCTAGAAATGAGAAATAAGGCTGGTAGCCAGGTCAAAGATGATTTGCTGAAAACGTTATTTCTTCAGCGCCTACCCACTAATGTTCAGCAAATTTTAGCAATTTCTAATGACCCGCTTGACAAATTAGCCGAGATGGCTGATGGTATCATTGCTGCGAATGGTCCGCCCCCCATGGTTCAAAGTATTCAGTCCAGTAATGACGAACTAAAATCATTAATTCTTGCGCTCTCTACACGCTTGGAGAAGTTGGAAGGAAAGGGGAATAATTTCAGGCAGGGTCGTTCCAAATCCCGTGACCGTTTTAGGCAGTATAAATGTGAGAAAAGTACCGAAAAGAATGGCAATTCCCAAAATTTATGTTGGTACCATGCCACGTTTGCTGAGAAAGCGAATAAATGCCGCAAGCCTTGCTCATGGGAGGGAAACTAGTAAGGCCGTCACTCAAATCTGAGGGTGACGGCATAGTTCAAATAAATAGACTCTATCTCAATGACAGAACTACTCATTTGAAATTTTTAATAGACACGGGAGCTGATGTGTCCGTCTTACCTGTATCAAAAGCTAATAAAACGCAAACGGCAGATAAGCTCCAACTTTTTGCTGCTAATGGCACGATTATTCCTACCTTTGGTCAGCAGCTCTTAAAGCTTGATTTAGGCCTGCGCAGGGAATTTCATTGGTCATTTATTCTCGCAGACGTTTCACAGCCAATTATTGGGGTTGATTTCCTTCGGCATTTTGGCTTACTTATTGATGTGCGCCAAGGGAAGTTGCATGACCCCATTACCAACTTACAGGCGCAGGGCATAATTGATAAGTCAGTTAGTAGTAAAATACGCACAGTTTCTGAAATAACGCCATTCCATATGCTACTTAATAAGTTCCCCAGTCTTACGGATACTTCAGCCTCCCTTAACCCCCCGAAGCATGATGTGCAGCATATTATTGAAACCAAAGGTCCACCTGTGTTCGCTAAGCCTCGCAGGCTTCCACCAGATAAACTTTGTGCGGCTAAGCAGGAATTTCAGTTTATGATGTCTGCTGGGATTTGCAGACCTTCCAGCAGCTCTTGGGCTAGCCCACTGCACATGGTTCCCAAATCTAAGGGTGATTGGCGCCCGTGTGGGGATTATCGTACTTTGAATGCTGCTACGGTTCCGGATCGCTATCCAGTCCCTCATATTCAGGATTGCACGCAAGCGCTCCACGGTAAAAAGATTTTTTCGACATTGGATCTGGCTAGAGCTTATCACCAGATTCCGGTGCGGCCTGAGGATATTGAAAAAACAGCAGTCACAACTCCGTTTGGGCTTTTCGAATTTTTGTATATGCCATTCGGTTTGGCCAATGCTGCTGCGACGTTTCAGCGCTTTATCCATAGAGTATTGTACGGACTTGATTTTTGCATTCCATATTTTGATGATGTACTGGTAGCATCCGAGAATTACGAGCAGCATATTCAACATTTGCAAATGGTGTTCGAGCGACTAGCTCAGTATGGGGTACGCTTGAACCCATCTAAGTGTGTTTTTGGCCAATCTAATGTCAAATTCTTAGGACATACTATCTCCGCTGAGGGCATTAGCCCACTCCAGGATAAGGTTGACGCCATTAAAAAATTTCCTCGTCCCGAAACTATTAAAGAATTGCGTCGTTATCTGGCCATGCTTAATTTTTACCGTCGGTTTATTTACCATGCTGCGCACACACAGGGGGTGTTAAACAAATATTTACAAGGTGCCAAAAAGAACGACAAAAGCCTAGTTCAGTGGACAGAGGAATCTAATAATGCTTTCGTACGTAGTAAGGAAGAACTTGCAAATGCTGCTACATTAGCATACTTCATTCCAACGGCACCCTTATCTATTGTGGTGGATGCATCAGATTTTGCGATGGGTGCAGCCTTGCAGCAGCAAGTTAATAACAATTGGCAACCTTTAGCATTTTTTTCAAAATCCTTGTCACCGGCACAGCAGAAGTATAGTGCTTACGACCGTGAACTTTTGGCGGCGTATTCCGCTGTACAACATTTTCGACATATGCTTGAAGGTCGGAACTTTACAATTTTCACAGACCACAAGCCACTCACTTTTGCATTTAGACAAAAATCAGACAAAAGCTCACCTCGTCAAACTCGTCAACTCGGTTTTATTGGCCAATTTTCCACGGACATCAGCACATCAGTGGTTTAGAAAATGTGGTGGCTGACGCTTTGTCGAGAGTGAATATTTCGACCATTAAGTCCGGTGTTGTTGATTTGGAACATATGGCTAAATTACAGGCAACTGATATTTCACTTCAACAGGCAAAAGAAAGTGACACGAGTTTAAAATTTCAAACGATGCCAGTAGGTGATTCAGAATTAAAGTTACAGTGTGATATCTCAAGAGGTCGCATTAGACCTTTCGTGCCCGCAGGCATGCGGAAGATTATTTTCCAGAAATTGCACGAGTTGTCCCACCCTGGTGTCAAGGCGACACAGAAACTAGTTGCAGAACGCTATGTTTGGACCGGAATGCAGAAGGATGTTGCGGTGTGGGTGCGATCCTGCATCTCCTGCCAAAGAAGCAAAGTCCACCGGCACACGAAAAGTGCTATTGGCACATTTGAACAGCCATCAGCTCGTTTCCAGCATGTGCACATAGATTTGGTTGGGCCATTGCCACCATCTAATGGGTTTCGGTATTGCTTGACATGTGTTGACCGGTTCACCAAGTGGCCGGAAGCAATTCCGTTGGTTGATACTACTGCTGAAAGTGTAGCAGAGGCTTTCTACGCTGGTTGGATCGCCCGTTTTGGGCCACCTTTACGTCTGACGACTGACCAAGGTCCCCAATTCGAGTCATCTCTGTTTTCGGCACTGAATCAATTCCTGGGTATTACCAAGATCCACACATCTCCATACCATCCAGCTGCAAGCGGTCAGGTGGAGCGATTTCATCGACAGCTCAAAGCTGCAATCATGGCGCACAACACCATCGAATGGGCTAAGGCATTGCCATCTGTGCTCCTGGGCATACGAACTGCATGGAAGGAGGATTTGCAGGCAACGGCAGCTGAGATGGTATACGGTACTACCATTGCCCTTCCTGGAGAATTCCTGGTGCCAGCAGCCGACGATCCAGATCCGGTAAATTTTCTTGGCAGGCTACGTCAGGTGGTACGCCAATTGTGCCCAGTACCTGCTCGGTCTACAGCTGACCGTCCAATTTTCATCAGCAGGGAGCTTGAGTCATGCACACACGTCTTTCTGCGCAGAGACTGTGTTAAGAGAAGCCTACAAGCTCCGTATGAGGGACCTTACTTGGTGCTGCAAAGAACTGAAAAAAATTTTACACTTAAAATTTCTGAGCGAACTGTCACAGTGCACATAGACAGAGTGAAGCCTGCTTTCTGGTGCTCAGGCGAGGAACAGACTCCCAATCAAAAAGCAGCACAGAAGCAGCCGGTGTTAGAGACATCAACAAATCAATCAGAAACTCTCATGCCCAAAAGTGACCCTGTAACCACACGTTCTGGTCGGCGTGTCAGATTTAACCCTCGCTACCTCTGATAGTGGAAATTGTTTCGCTATCGCTCAGGGGGGGGGGGCTACTGTGTGGATCTGGCATCGCCGACAACCCAAAGCCAGCTTGTGAACTGACTCCTATTTTCGATATACCACATCCATGGTTTCGATTCCGCCGTAACTGAAAACCGCGCGGATTAGCTCCGTGGTAAGGCGGGAAGAAACGTTTTTTACAGTAGACTGTTGGACTGCCTCAGGAAAGTATGTTGAGGATCTGAGCTGTAACGATATACTTACTGTATTGCCACACACACGTGCGATGAATGTAATTTTAAAGTAATATACAATAGTTAAGTTTTTATCGAGTCTTAAGTTTATGCTTCCAGTGTTTTATTTAATTTTATTACGTAAACGACGAAGTTATAATTAGTCATCGGGTGTTATGTTGCCCGGTGCTAAAAACTTGTCTGGTACCCCTTAGAACTTCTTCACGTACCGTATCCCTATGAAACACTAAGCTCCACTTTGAAAAACACTGCCATACACCATATAACAAGTACTATATAATCTAAAGGTTTATCTATAGTTAAGTTTGAACAATTTGAAAATATTTAAATATGTGTGTCTTATTCCCTTACTTATGTTTGTTTAACAGGATTTTACCGATGAAATTTCAAGCGATAAATGGGAAAATTCAAGCACATCAGATAAATCAGAAATTCTATTTTGCCGAAAAGCAGATGAAGCGAAACGGCCTCCTAAAAGGAAGTTAGATGGCAGAATAGTCATTAGGATCTCACAGCATGCCGACGCGAAAAAGGAGCAGACTGAGCAGACATTCGTCGTAGAAAAAGAAAATATAGCACCAAATGTAATTCCAGACGTTCCAGAGCAAGTCAGTGGAGCCCCTGCCAAAAAGAAGAGAGGAAGGAAGCCAGGCAGTAAGCGTAAACAGAGCCAGACCTATGAACTTGTAGTTAGCGGTAGTAAAATTTACTACAGTCCGACGCTCAAAAACCCACAAAAATACCCCGAGCTTTTGTATTACAACGATGATGACAACGTCAGTGTTTTTCTGCGGCATACCAGCGAGGATGTTATGTTGTCAAGCACCCTCCCATTTCGGGAGTCACTGGAGTACCACGAATTAAGAGCTGCATATTTCAGACAATGTGAGATGAAGTTGGATACATTTAGAGATTACAAGAGTATGTTTAAAATCCTCTAGTAACTCTAACAATTCCGAAACCTTAGCTTGCTTCTGTTATTTTCTAAAAGTATAGTTATGTTTTGTGTTCATTTTGGTTATGAAGAATCACTTCCAAAATTCTTTTGAACTAATAAAGTTTTCTTCTTTGATATTTCATCTGAATTTTTTTAGAGAAATGTTGTCATAAATATAAAAATCAATAACTCTTTTCAGATTAGTTATCCAGGCTAGAATGCATTCATAAGAGAGTGGCAAAACAATAAAACGTGGATAGTCGAGAGGATTTTGGAAAAAAAAAATGGCGATTGCCATATCGCCAACTTAATGCTTTTTTACCTGTCCATCTCAATAAGCAAATTGATAATAGGTGAGTATCGAGAAGATATACAATGTGGGATGCTATAAAGAAAAGGCAACTGACGTCACGACTGGCAAATTGTCCATCTTCCATTAATAAATCTGCGATACGATTGGTCTATTCCGCCATGACGATTTCTGCAATGATAGCTAAGTCAGAAATATAGTGATTAGTTGACGGAAGTCGCTTTCCTAATATTTTGACAACAACTTCTAATCTGAATATGCACCCTGTGCGTATGTCGCCACGCTTTTACAAAGGCATTCTACTCTTGTCAGTTAAGTTGTCTAGCACATTCCGATTTCAGGAGAGTACCACGAATTAAGAGTAATTCGGGGTAAAGCTAGGGTGACCGAATTTTATATTGGTTTTATAATTAGACTTTTTCTAAGGTTCCATATAACTTTAAAATTTATAACTTGTATTGTTTTATATATTTTTTTAGTCCCACAAATTTATAACATTCTTTTTTTTTTTTTTTTTTTTTTTTTTTTATTCAAAATCTCATTATCTCAAAAGAGATTTAATTCATAGATTGATATAGCCAGTTTTTACCTACTGTTGCAAGATTTCAAAAAGCCCAAATAAAAATATTTGCAAACACTTTTCAATTGAAAAATATATTTGCATATGAATTTTCAAAAATAAAGAAAAATTTTAAATAATTAGGTTATTAGCATTAACAGCCCAGTGGTTAGGGGGTTGAATTCGGAATTAATTAGGGGAAAGCTGGAAATTGTTTTAATCCCTTCAGTTTAGGTCTAGAATGAATATGCTGTTTTCCCCTTCGTACTAGGTGAGCATTAGGAAATATGTATAGATTTATAGTTAAAAAACACGTTTTTTTAAATAACATAACAATATCGCAAAGCAATTAACTCTATCCAAAACATTGTCAATACAAAAGTTGTAGAACGTAACATTCTGAGTAAAATGAGTACCTACACTTAATATTTTTGTTGAACATTAAGGTCACAATTCTACTTCAAAGTTTTAGCACCGTGGTCAGGGAATTGGACTCGGAATTAATTAGGGGAAATCTGGAAATTGTTTTAATTCCTTCAGTTTAGGTCTAAAATGAACGTACTATGTTTTCTTCTTCGTACTTGGTGAACGTTAGAAAATATGTACATATTTATTTTCGAAAAACACGTTTTTGTTAATTACCTTAACAATATCTCAAAACAGCTAACTCTTTCAAAATCGTTGTCAGTACAAATGTTGTAGAGTTTAAAATTCTTAATAAAATGAGTATCCACATTAATATTTTTGTTCATAATTAAGGTCGCAATTCTATTTCAAATTTTTGCCTTAATCGGTAATTAAGAGCTTGAAGCCAGGAGAGACCAAGTTAACTTAACAATATCTCAAAATAGCTAACTCTGTCAAAATAATTGTCAATACAAATTTTGTAGAGCCTAAAATTCTGAATAAAATGAGTACCCACATTAATATTTTTTTGTCCTATATTAAGGCCGCAATTCTATTTCAAAAGTTTGCCTTAATCGCTAATCAACACTTTGAAGCCAGGAGAGATCAACTTATCAGTCCACACTGCTTCGAATTTTTATATACATGTATTTTTGTCAATTTCCGATCTATGTCGAAGGGATTAAAACAATTTTTAGCTTTCCCCAAATTAATTTCGAATTCGGTCTTTTTTTGCTTCCCTACCACTGGGCTATAAAGAGAAAAGCATTAAATGGATCATATTTAAAAACAATGCATTTGAAACGTCATATTTAAAACTATTTTCTAATGGCGTTTCCAAACACTGTATTTTTAATTGAAATGCATATTTATATTTTACTATTTAACAAAGAAAAAACTTTAAAATAATTAGGTTATTATGGGCAAAAAATATTTAATTGTGAAAATTGCGTCATATTTAAAATGATGTATTTAAAATGTCACATTTCAAAGAATTTTCTTATAGTATCTAAAAGAAAACTTTTCTTTTAAACACTATAAAAGTGTGGAAGGCAGCATCTATTTTTTACCTAACGATTTTAAACAAGCTAGTAAATCTCGAAAGCAGCCGTCAGCTTTCCCGGCAACAACAGATGCGGCCTTTGGAACCGAAAAATTCTCCAATTAAGGCTGTTCTTAACTGCTCTGCTCAACAAGCGCAAAACGTTTGGACATATTTACAAATTCATTTTTTATCGGAAAGATGTAAAATTGAAAAGCCTGGCCATGGAAGCGATTTGGAATTGAACTGTTTTTTCCATTTTTTGATCAATCAATTACCTATTGAGTTATCAGCGTTTTTGATCACGTGACAAACACGATTTTCGCCCTTCACGAACTGGTTTTTCTGCTTTCTTTGGGAACTTCGGTTCAAAACGTCAACTTTGACACTATTTTCTGAAAGATCTATTGTGTTTGAAAAAAAAAAAGAAAAAAGAAAAAACCCCGGAAAAATTATCTCGATTACATAGTTTCTGAACAACAACACCTGCTAGTTTCATGCATTTCCGAATAAAAATAAATTAAAACTCATGTCAGAAAGTTGCCCTTTGGGATTTGAGAACACCCTTAAAGGAAAATGATAACAGAAGATGATCACTGATCGTGGCAATATCTCTTATCTTCCGTAATCCAGTAATCTTTTTTAAAACAGAGCAAATTAGCCTCTTTTTAACACTTTCCGACAAAGTTGAAAAGCGTTTATGCATTCGGTTTGTCTGGCCGTCTGTTTGTCTGTACGCGCTCTACTACCGTAAATATACTCGGATCGTTTTGAAATTTTTGGATGTTAGTGATCTCTGACCTCTACCATAGCACGAACCCTATTTAAAATGAAGTTTGTAGCATGTTTAGTTCATTTACAGGGACAGTCAAAAGTTTTCCTTTACATTGCGGTCTATGGGAAAAATAGTTTAAAATGATTTTTAATGATGTTACATGCTTTCAAACATAATAAAATTGATATGCATTTATCCAAGTGCATTAAAATATGCATTCCGTAGAATATGCGGTGCAAAGAATAATTATTATTCATCTACAGGACCACACAAAAGAATTCCGTTACATGATGATATATAGGGGTGGAGGGAATTTTTTCCGGCGTTTTTTAATTATGTTAAATTATTTCATGTATAATGAAATTGATATCCGTCGCTGAGGTTTACTATAACTTATTTCATGTATAATACGAAGTGCATAGCATTTACAGGGACACACAAAAGATTTCAGATACTATATTGTATCCGAAGTACTGTACGGTAGCGATTGCATTTTTAATTATGTTATGTGATTTTATGTTTCACTATATTTATGCATTGTATATCCTGTGCATAAATGCTGTAATTCATATGCAGGGCTACACAAAAGAATTCGTAATGGTTACTGGGTATGATTGTAAATTGCTTAAAGATGGTTTTTAAATGAGTTGTGCATTTTTACGCTGAACTGCATTTAGTTTACTAAGAAATGTTTGTAGAACATAAATAAAATGATATACAGGATCACGCAAAGAATTGGATACATGGCCGTCTATAAATGATAATTTCTGGAAATGTGATTCCAGCAGCTTTAAGAGTGTTTTACTTTGAATTAAACTTTAGCTAACTAGTGCGTGTAATAAAGGTGCTAGGTTAATTACAGGGTTGTACAAAAGTATACAAGTATGTTTCCATCTATTAGTATAAATTGCTGGAAGAGAAATTTCAACCTGTTATTTATTTTCTTGCTAAACTAAATTTCCCCATTATATAGCATATATATCAACCTACAGATCAAATACAGAGATGTTCAAAAAAACTGGAATACATATTTGCTATGGACAGTAACTGCTGAAATCAGTTTTTCAAATGTTATATGCGTTTTCTAAAATGTTTACTTAGTTCACTTATATACCTTATTTCCCTAAATAACGAAGTTTTGTTAAAGCATTCAGGAAGTGTTGGAAAGTGTTTCATAATCTATGCTTAAGGCATGATTTTTCTTACTTCTTTTTTTGTTTTGAGCATGCGGTGTTTGGACGGGTATTAGCGAGCGTATTTGATAGGGGGCAGTGCCCCCTAGTGTTTAAAAAATAATTAGTAACTTGACTATGTCAAATACACAAATATCATAAAAAAGAACCCCTTTTTTTTTCTTTTTTGTCGGAAATGATCTCAGAAACTACCAATCGAATTAAACAAATTTTTTCACTGTAAAGGTGAATGGAGTTCAGAGATAGACTACATTATTATCTATTTTTCACAAGGGAGTGGCTGCAAATTGGTTGAAATGAGGATTCGGGTATTCAATTAAATATTTTTTTATTGATCACGTTAATTTTATGATGGTTTAACAATGATATTTCATCAGAACGTGACTTAATATTTAAATTATCAGTAGCAATATAATTCCTACCTCATCTAGGCACACAAATACCACTTGGGTTATTCGTGTAAGAAAAAATAAAAAGAAAGAACGATACTCAAATGAAAATGGTACGGATACCAGCCATTTTATTATAGTGTGTTTGCTGTTAAATGATATACATAGACTACAAATGGTTGGTCATATATAAATTTAAATTCATTTTTTCAAATAGACCAAATGACTGTGAAGCTGCAACAACGAAACCTTTTAAAAGTTAAAAAGTAGAAAATAAATTATAAATGAAAAATAAAGAATGTAATATTTAAACAAGAACGAAAAGTCAGGTGTAGGGCATAGATTATGAAACACTTTCCAACTCATTCAGAATATTATAACAAAACTTCACAGTTATTAAGGTGAAAGATGATGTTTAAATGAACAATTTGCAAAATGCATAACCATAACGTATTTGAAAACCAAATTTCTGCTATTATCATGAATAGTCAGAAAAATGTACATTTTTTTCAGCCCTGTATATGATCTATATGTACATATGTATACTACATAGTAATATATGCTAAAAGTTAATTCATTTAAACGCACAGCACAGTTAAAAATTTCCATTCAGCAATTTCCGCCAATAAACGGATGTTGTTGAAAACTTTTGTGCAGCCCTGTATAGGATCTACAGAATTTATGCACTACAATTAACATTTAAAAAATAATTAAATTTACAAACGCATATTAGATCTAAAAACGCACTTTCAGCAATTATTGACAATTGTTATTTGACTTCAATAGTCCAATTATTGTTCATTTTCTTCTGTAGCCAAACTCTTTTCGTTGTCCCTGTAAATGAATGATAAATCCTATACTCACCATGCTCTATATGAAAAATCTTGTAGTACACTTCAGTGATAAATATCCATTTCAATATGTTTAAAATAGTGTAATATCATTAAAATATACCTCAAGCGATTTTCCCCCATAGACCGTCATGTAACGAAATTCTTTTGAGTGTCCCTGTAAGTAAATGAACCGTAAATGCTACACACTTAATGTTCAATACAGAACATGCCATAGTGATAACCAATAGCATATATCAGGCATTCTTACAATGTTTTGACTTTTAAGTCCCTGAATAATATCTTTTATTTTAGTACATGTTCTTTTTTTTTATTATTATTATTTCTTATACTGGAAAACACCCATTGCATGACTGCATAACAATATTAATGAGGTAAATAAGTTTTGGACGATGTTGGGGGTGGGGGGTCCAAATATACCACGAAATTTCAATACCGCCCCTTGTCCCTGATGCTGATTTTTAAGTTTGGAGCTGCCTGTATAAAATTGTTTCAATAAAAGTGCAGTAATACTTCGGTTTTCGTTGATTTTTTCCGCGAAAAATTTGCCTCGTTTTTCGTCGGTTGCCTCGGATTTCGTCGGTGTTCTCCAGTGACTAGCATTTTCTGAAAACAAAGGGGGCGACCATACGTTTTCCTGCTCAGTGTTGCGTTGTTTCTCGTTGTGTGTACATCACCTCGCCTCTGTAGGCCAACAATTTCGTTCATTTCCAGGCTATTTTGGGCCATTTTTCATTGATTTTGAGTGGTCCGTCATAGGACCAAAGCAGGGGCGTAGTCACAGATATTTTTTCGGGGGGGAGAATTCGAAAATTTCCCAACTTGAAACTAATTGCTCCAATTTTCGACTAAAATGATGTGCACAACGTGTGTAATAATTATAATGATACTTTTGCATAGAAAATTCCTTTCCAAAGAAAAATTCTGAAACTGAAAACATAAAAATTCTAATTATGGGTTTGTTTAGTAAAAAAATAAATACGCTTTTTACTTTCTTCTATCTTTACAAGAAGAAAGTATTGGATTCGTGAAAAAATTCGACTTCCGGTTTTAGACTGATTTATACGTTTTAGTAAGTCCTGAACACGATTCGACTGTTTTTAGAAAATATCTGTCTGTCTATATGTGATACAAATTTTGTGGGGGCTCTAACACAAGAACTAATGCACGAAATTTAATAAAACTTTAGAGATTCATTTATACAGTTGAACCTCGATAACGCGAACACTCAAGGGGAAACTTTTTTTCTTCGTATTAAAAGTAGTTCGCGTTATCGGAACGTAACTACATTACATATAACTTGACGAGGCAATCGGAAACAGTTTGTGTTAACGAGGTTTGACTGTACCTTGATAAAAATTGGTGCTGATTTGTTTTTGGTATAAATCGTCCAACAGGTGGCACTGCTATGCGGCATTTTTCACGATTTACATGATTTTAGCGATAATTATATCTCAAAAACTACTGAACGGAATTTGATCAAACGTCATATTCTGTTAAACCTTGACATAATTTGATGCAGATTAGCTTTTTATGTATATCATATAGCAGGTGGCGCTGCCATGCAGCATTTTTCACGATTTTGTGATAGCTGTATCTCAAAAACTAATGCACGGAATTTAGTCAAACTTCATATTCCACATAAGTAGCATTTCCACATAAATAGATCCTTATTCGGCTTGGGTCTATACTGTCCAAAGCTATCGCTTTTGTGCACTTTGAGAAAGGAATTTTGGTTGCAGACATCTAAGAGGCCAAAATTCAATGATTTGTTTGAAAAATGCTATGCTTATATCTCCTTTTTAAATGCACACAATTCAACAAATCTATACCTTTAGAGTTTGTTATTATAGGCAAAGAATTGTCGTTTAATTTTGACACTGTGATTGCAAATTTTGAGACATTAACATGTATGGAGTAGAAGAAAATTTTGGGATTGGCACATCCGACTAGTTTTCACTTAATATTAATTCTTGTGGTCTTCAAAGAAGCCCACCTGTTAATAGCATCGCTTAGTTTAATAAAATTCCCTATTTCACTTTCATATTTTAAAAGCATTAGGCTGTCCAGTCTGTCATACCTCATTGTAGCTTGCAATATATATTTTTTTAATTTTTATTTGACTAAAGGTTCTTTCATTAGATGCAACGCCATAAAGATAAGCTGCTGCGAATGTTAAGGTACGAGTATATAGTTTGACGGCGTGACCCAAATAGTCTTTGAATTTCATGGCATAAGTAAAAGGTTTGTTAAGTGAGTTGGGATTTGGTTTATTTCTATTTGACTGTGCAAGTCATTTACATCCGTTTTCTCATATCCAGGTGGAAACATTATTAACTTTTCCCTTGCACAATTGTAATTTAAATATGGAATGCATTGCTGCAATATTCTCTTGATATAGGGAACATTGTCATTTAAGCCCATTACTAAATTCCCGAAATTTTTTTGTATTTCTTATAATTCTTTACTGTAATGTGTATCAATGTCCATTGCTGTGCTATTATTTTTATCTATTGCCTTTTGTGAAACCGTTTTCCTTCGGTGCTTTCGGAACTCAGCTTCTCCAGTCACATCCTAATATTCATAATTGTTTGTGAGCTTGTCTGTAAGGAAATCTTTATTTCTTCAAAATTTTATTCAAGTGCAACGTGTCAGTGTTACAGTGCATGTCGATTTTTTCTTCAGTTGATGGACTGCTTTCATAGTCATATTTCTGTTCCAAATTAAAATCGTCCATTTTTTACCTTTTTCATCCTCGAATGGATTTTTAGATGCTCCAAAATCTTGAACGAAAGCTCTTTTTCTATTATGAAGGGTTTCTTCGTGCTGAGATTTATAGTAACTTTTTAGAACAGCTTTAAACACAGAACACTGGACTTTTGGTTTAAAATTTTATAAACACATACTTAAATATAAACGAACATGACTGATATATATTTCCGCACACAAATAAAAGTAAAATGTGACAAATTTATCTAAAGTAACGACTTCTTATATCCGCATTTGCTCATATAACGCTTTTTACCTGACAGCGAAGGGTTGACTAATTTTTGCGGCAAAAAAAATCACGAGAATGAGTAAAATATTGTCCAAACATCGCAAAAGTTAGTCAAAAAAGTTGTGAAAACTCATCAAATCTTCTTGTCCATAGCTATACATTTACACATTTATAGACATTTAGAATGCACTTATTTTTAACCGTTTCTATATAGCGGATAGTCGAATTTCTATTTTCTAAGTAATTACAAAAAAAATAGGTTATTTTAGAACATAGTCAAAACTACTGATGTTGTGGCCATCACAAAATTTTCTTCTATATAAATCACGTCAATTAAATCATTTAAATAGTACAAGAAATTAAATAAATTTAGCACCAATTCATATCAAAGTATATCTGAATTTGAAGTTTGATGAAAATTCGTGCATTAGTTTTGGAGATAGAGCTATAGCGAAAATTCTGAAAAATGTAGCACAGCAGCGCCACCTGTTGAGCGATTTAAACCGAAACATAAAAAGCTCTAATTGATATCAAGGTATACGTGAATCTGAAGTTTGCTGAAAATCCAAGCATTAGTTCTTGAGATAGAGCTTTTGCGGAAAAAGCAAAAAATGCAGCATAGCAGCACCACCTGTTGAGCGATTTACAACAAAGTGTATAAAA
This sequence comes from Maratus speciosus, assembly GCA_963932465.1. Taxonomy (NCBI): domain Eukaryota; kingdom Metazoa; phylum Arthropoda; class Arachnida; order Araneae; family Salticidae; genus Maratus; species Maratus speciosus. The sequence continues at coordinate 94,348,664 of OZ010799.1, forward strand.
CGTCAATTCATGTGAAGGACTAAATGAATCTGAAGTTTGATGAAAATCCGTGCATTAGTTCTTGATATAGAGCTATTGTGAAAATCGTGAAAAAAGCTGCATAGCAGCGCCACCTGGTGAGCAATTTACACCAAAAATAAATCAGCACCAATTTATATCAGGGACTAACTGAATATAATTTTTTATTAAATTCCGTGCATTAGTTCTTGAGATAAAGCGCTCACAAAATTTGTGTCACATACAGGCAGACAGACAGTCACAGACTTACAGACAGACATTTTGTAAAAACATGTTTTTCGGAATCTCTGACCTCTAAAACATGTAAATCCGTCGAAAACCGAAAGTCGAAAATTTTCACGAATCCAATACTTTTTTCTTGTAAAGATTGAAGTAAGTAAAAACGGGATACAATAAGGAGTTACAGATAGATTTTTCAGTGTTTCACGCCGAATATATTTTGCTAACATTTATTTTCGTTTGGCTACAGTTTTTTTTTTTTTTCTTCTTATTCGCCAATTCGCTAATGTTGGTCAAAAGCCAACGAGACCCTGGTACGAACGCACCTCATTTGCCACATTTGACATACAATTTGTAACTTGTTAGTTATAAAAAAGGATGAAACAGGCAGTAATGAAATATCATCTAACTTTCAACATTCTACTCAATTCCTCTCCTACCTAAGAGTATCTTTTAATTTCTATCACTTATCGGATTCTTAAGAGCACTTTACAAATTCTTAACCCTTTCAAGGACGGTGGCTAGACGGTCTAGCCACCCAATTTTAATTATAAAACTGACAAATGGCGCCAAGCTTATTTTAATAAAATTTTACTTTTGTAATGAAAATGCAAAATAGTGGGTTTTCATTTTCTAAGAAATTCGTTTGAATATCCTGGTGTAGTCAATTACAGTGCAACCTCGATTATCCGAGCTAATTGGGACTGTTAGTACCTCGGATATCGCAAAATCTCGGTTAATAGAAACTGTGTGTAAAAACTGGCCGTGCTTGCAAATTGAACATCTCGTAAAAATAAATAAATAAATAAATAAATAAACGTTTTTTAAATAATAAAAATAAATATATGTAAAGTTCTGTTTCACAGCTTAACAAATTCAAAAAGGAAATCAACTACTAGTAGTAAATTTTAAAAAGCAAATTGAAAATTTTACAAAACCACTGGAAACAAAGCATTGTTCGCTGTTGACTTCTCAGGGTTCAATGTTTCTTGGGAATTGAGTGCTTTTGGGGGCAGAAGAGCCTGTATAGCAAGGACAGTGAGCTAAAAAAATGTGGTCATTTTCAAGGCTCATTCAAAAGAAAAAAAAAATCAGACTTTGTTATCGGCTCGGTTAACAGAAACCTCGATTAATCGAAGCTCGGTTAATCCAGGTTCTACTGTATTTCATCTTTTTACCAACAGAATTTTTCTGCCCCTGAAAGGGTTAGCAGGGTTTGTACGCATTAAGGAATTCAGGGGATTTTATGTGTTTCAGTACCAGAAATGATCGGTATATCTGAGGATAAAACTTATTTTCATTACATAGGGGAAATATTAATTTACAAAAATTCAGGTAAATGTGCTTGAAAGTCCTTGAAGCGTACGAACACTGGTTTAAGCTCTCTTTTGATTTTTAAATTCATTCTTTCGATTTTTAAAGCCATTCAAGACAACTTTGAGTCAGTTTTTACTATGCAAGCAAATTTTTTAATGCAACAAGTAAAAATAAATTAAAGAAATCAAAAGACCCGACTGCTTAAAAAGCGAACTAATTAATTATTTCTCATCAATGTTAAACTATTTTTTATATTTCTTACCTATTTTTTTTTTATTTACTTGTATTGATGACTTTTAAGTTGTGTTTAACTGTTAGTTCCTATCTATAAACACTGTCTTGATAAGGCCTATAGATGCCTATGATGGTTAGAGTTGGAGTAAAGCTAGAGATCCTACCTACACAACTTCCAGGTTGTATAATATTTAAACGGAGCTTCTGACTGTAAAATAGTCAAAGAAACATAGTCTTCATTTTCAAAGACCTATCCAATGAGATGTCACTCAATAGGTTGCGTAATTTTAATTTTTTTTTTCGTGTCTACCGCCATTTTGTATTTTACGACCGCCATTTTCAATTTATAAAAACAAAACCTAACCTATAACCATCGGACGGTTAATACGAATCGATAGAGACCTCATTCATTAAAATCCATCCAGCCGTTGGGCTATTTCGAGGGTATAAAGAAATCAATGCAAAAACCCTTGACGGGTTAAAAGTTTCTGACGCAGCACTTTATCTTATGCTCTAAGAATTTTAAATATGGAACTTAAAAATACTGATATCAAATTTTGAGAGTGACGTTATGCTATTTCTTAAAAAATATATTTGTATTTATTTCATCATTTTATTTTTGTTTTATTTATAATCGCATGTGCAAAAGTTATGTTCAACATGAAAAGCTGCATAAAATTTTATTCGCTGTTGCTTTATCATTTACATCTCTCATAAATTCAAAATATGAGTTTTAAAAGATATGATATAAAATTTAAGTGACGCCTTGATGTGACTTTAAAAGGTTTGTTTTAAAATTCAATTTAAATTATTTTTGACTTGGTTAAAATATTTTTTTACATCTACACAATACTTTTAATTTTCCAATTCACTGTTAAATATATCACTTTCATTGAATCTATACTATGCATTGAAATGTATTTATTTCAATAAATTGATTTATCTTTTGTGTCACGCTATTCAAAATTGTGAGTAAGATTTATGTAAATGGTTTATTTGCGTCAAACTATCCTTTTTCATACATTTCATGTAGTTTGGACACAATGACGTGTAAATATAATTTTTATGACGTAATTTTCAATGTTTTCCTGCTTTTAATGCGTAATCATTTAATTCTAATTTGAAAATAATTGATTATTTTATAATTTTCTTTCATTTTAAGTAAGCATGTGTAAAAACAATTTTTATGACGTAATGTTTAATATTTTCCTGCTTTTAACACGTTATCATTTAATTCTAATTTAAAAGGATTTTTTTCTGTTTATAATAGTCACGTGTGAATAAATTTTTAATTTAAAGGATATATTATTCTTTGCGCTGTTTTAACAATTGGCAGCAATTTAAAATAACCTTTTCTAAAATATGTAAAAAATATCTCTGGAAATTCTGAAAATTTAATTTAAAATTGAAATAAACCGTCAAAAAATTAGGCAAGTTAAAAATAATAAATGCACTCTGCAAACTTCTAGTTTCTATTGAATGATTAAATTGAATGAAAATGATTAAATTCCCATGTATATTTTTTTTTTCCTATGAGACTTTTTTATTGAGACAATTTTATCCAGATTTAACATTAAATATCTCTTAAAATAATTCTTCGATTTAAAAACTGTCTACTTCAACGTTTTTATCAAACATTTCTCTATAATACTACCCATTTTAATATTTTTGTATGCAGTAATTTTCTTAATATTTGCGAAATAGACCTCTAGTCACAAGCGACTCTTTCAAAGCGGCGAAGAGCATTAGTTTTTTTTTCCGAATAAGAGACAAAATGTAGTACGCAATTGCGTCAAAAGATGGCGACACCAGAATTCTGATATGCTTATTATGTAAACTGTAAATATTGCAAAGTTAAATAAAAACAATTGTCTCGGGGTTATCAAACTTCATTGATATTTATAAATAAAAAATTTCAACTAAATTATTTATTATAAAAGAATTATTACATCACAATAGTTTTTATGCAAGGAAAATAATAATTATAATAATAATAATATTATGGATGTCAGTGATTATATATTGATTGACCGTCATAATAATAAAAAATGATATTATAAAAAGAAGAGCTGAAATGAATTATTTTTTTACGTTTCTGATCGTGTGATTTATTATTTTATGAAGTTATCATAATAATTTATTTAATAGTCTTAAAATAGAGAAAAGAATGCTTTAATAGTTAAGTGCATGCTGCCGCATCAACCGGCAAGTTGACAACAAACTGAACTGGCTAACAACTGTTGCCACAAGAGAAAAAACAAACTTACATAAATATTTTCTTTTAACATAGAATGAATCATTAGTGAATGAATCTTAACACTTTCCCTTGTTAAAAAAAATATATATAATAATAATAATAAAAAAAAAAAAAAACTCGTTAAAGTTCTAAGAAAAAATTGTTACAAAAGTCCTACTTTGGAACAAAGAGTCAATAACCTGGGTTTAAAAAGAGGTTTTGTCATCATATCAGCAATTTGATATTCTGTAGATACCTGTTGTACTACTAATTGTTTTTCTAGGACTTTTTCCCTAATAAAAAAGTGTTTAATGCTGATATGTTTGGTACGATGGTGAAATTCTGGATTTTGTGCTAATCTAATTGCAGCTGTATTATCAATTTGAAGCACTGGTATTCCTTCTAATTTTGTAACACTAGAAAATAGACATTTCAACCAAATTACTTCTCTGGCACATTCATTCGCAGCAATTATTTCTGCTTCAGTTGTAGAGGTTGCAACTACTGACTGCCTTTGGCTAAGCCATGATATAGCACCACCACTATACAAAATCACAACACCACTAGTTGATCTTCCTGATGTTTTACATCCGCCGAAATCTGCATCACTAAAACATTCTAGTAATCCTGGTTTGTAATTATGTTTATATATAATACCTTTATCATATGAACCTGCAATGTATCTAAATACACGTTTTACTTTCATCCAGTCTTCTCTAGAAGGATTTTCTAAATGACGAGAGAGAACACCAACAGAATAAGCTATATCCGGTCTTGTGCCTATCATTAAATACATTAAAGTACCTACAGCTTCTCTATAAGGGAAGACCTCACTGCTATGCTCATCACTCTGCTCTGCATTTGTGTTTTCTTTAAGCATGGGAGTAGATACTGTTTTACAACTTTCCATATGAAATTTTTGAAGAACTCTTTTAGCATAAGCTTGCTGATTAATTTTGATACTTCCATCCTCAAAATGATGAATTTCAAGACCAAGAAAAAAGGTTGCCTGTTTGGTTGTGATTTTGAATCTTGAACTCAAATCATTTATGAATTTTTCAGATTCTTTTAAATCAGTTGCTGCTACTAAACCATCATCAACATACAAACAAACAATAAGTTTTGTTCCATTTTTTTCTCTTATGTACAAGCATGGATCACCTTCACTTATTCTGAATCCAAGTTTTGATAAAAATTCTCCAAAGTACCTGTTCCAACAGCGAGAAGCTTGCTTGAGTCCATACAGACTGCGTTTCAATCTACATACTTGATTAGTACCATCACTGTATCCCTCTAGCTGCTGCATGTAAATAGCTTCATCAAGTTTGCCATACAAAAATGCTGAACAAACATCAAATTGGGTAAGATGCATTTTTTCATTAGCTGCTATGCTGAGAATTGAGCGAACAGTATCCAACCTTGTCACAGGGCTGTAAGTTTGCTCATAGTCCACTCCATAACGCTGGGTGAATCCTTTGGCAACTAACCTGGCTTTGTATTTATCAATTGAACCATCAGGATTTTTCTTAATCTTGTAGACCCACTTGCATGGAATTGCTTTAGAATTCTTTGGTAATTCTTCTAAAGTCCACGTTTCATTTTCAATTAATGAGGATATCTCTAAGTCCATAGCATCTTTCCAATTCTTGTTTTGTTGACAGTTAATGGCTTCTTCAAAAGTTACAGGTTCTTCAAATCTGCAATAAAAGCTTCAGCTACCATTATATAGTCCTCGTAATGCTTTGGTTTTCTTAAATCTTCCCTATTTATGAGGTTTCTGGTCTTCGATTCATTGCTTGAGTCAATGTTAATACTGTAGTCTTCTTCAGATTCATTTTCGAACTCTTCTTCATCTGGTTTTTCTTCGAACTTTCCCTGATTTTTAGATTTGGAGACCATTTCATTTTCATCTTCGATGGGAAAATAGACAGTCTTTCCACAATTTAATATTTCCTCATTAAATTTTACATCTCTTGAACATATGACTGTATTTGATTCTTGTACCCAAAGACGATACCTTTCATCTCCATCATATCCTATCAGAAAAGCTTTGGTAGCCTTACTATCCATTTTTCTTCTTTTCTGTCTGGGTATGTGGGCATAGCAAACAGATCCAATAATTCTTAAGTGTTTTATTCTTGGTTTCTTACCTGTCCATAATTCATAAGGACTTACATTTTTAACTAATGACTTTCCAGTTCTATTGAGTATGTACACTGAAGTATTGATAAGTTCAGCCCATAATGCTGGAGGAAATTCTACATCAGGATTAGAATTTTTCAGTGTTCTGGCCATTTCTACAAGAGTTCTATTCTCTCTTTCACTACCGCCATTTTGCTCTGGAGTATATGGTGCTGTGAGTCTTGGAATAATACCTTTCTTTATCAGAATTATTTTAACCTCTTTGTTATCAAATTCACCTCCATTATCAGTGATTAATTCTTTCACAGTGTGACCCATATTTTTGGTATAAGCTAAACATTCTTCAAGAGCATTAGCAACATCAGATTTCTGTTTAAGGAAGAAAACACAGCGAAACTTTGTAAACTGATCCTTGAAAACAACAAAATACTGAAAACCCCTAAAAGATTTGTCGAAGGGGCCACATGCATCTGCAGAAATTAATTCACCAGCTGAGGAACAATTATTTCTAGATCCAAAGCTTAATCTGTGGGCTTTCCCATATGTACATGCTTCACATAATTCATCTTTAACATTAACCTTGATGTTCAGTTCAGAGTTTAAGAGAGATTTCACATGCCGTTTATCTTGATGACCAAAACGTTCATGATACAGTTGAAGCATTGATACATCTGACATGGCTAAATTTACTTCAATAGACCTTTTTGGAGTAATGACTTTCATATCAGCTTTGAAGAGTCCTCTTCCTTTATTTCGAGTGCCATGTAAAACACAAATCTTGTCAATCTTCAGCCAACACTCTGTTGCAGTAGATTCAAAAACACTGTTAATATATCTATCATGGGTGGCTAAGACAGAAAATAGGTTTTTACTTATTTCAGGGACATACCACACATCTTTCAGTTCTTTGAATTGCTTCTTATTGTTGACTATGGTGACAATTTGAAGTGTACCTTTACCAAGAGCTGGAAGAACTTTTCCATTTGCTGTTGTAATTCCATGAGGTGACTCGAATTTTTCAAAATTAATAAAGTTCTTGTTATCCTTGTTATGTGCTTGGAGGCACCATTATCAATGTACCAACTATCTGAATGGATTTCTGAAGCAAATACCTCTTCTTCAACAGATATTAGACCTAAGGTAGTGGCTGTACAGGAAGTACCAGCATTTCTTGAATCAGGCTTAGGTGGTTTCCCATCTGTAATCCACTTTGGGCAACATTTGACCCAATGACCTTTCTTGTGACAGTATTTACACTGGCTTGTCTTTCTGTTGGAAAAAGTACTTCTATTTTTCTTATCTTTTACAAAAAGAGCTTCTTGTTCAGATGTACCTTTTTCATGATTTTTAAATTCCCTTTCATATGAACATAACTGAGTTGTCAATTCATCAACTGTTCTTTTATCTTCACCTAGCAGCAACCAACTAGACTTGAATGAAACAAATTCCTTCGGTAAGATATCTAAAATTTTGCAATTTAGCAACAATTCAGGTAAAGTGGGCTCATCCTTGTTCTGTAATCCCGAGTTTAATTCGTTCCACAAATTTTTTAATTTCGAGAGATGAGCAGCTATATTTTCATTTTCGTTCCACTTGAATTGAAAAAACTGCATGCAAATATTATACAGTTGATTTTCAGAAGATGCTTCATACAACTTATGCAATTCTATCCAAATTTGTCGAGCAGTTTCAAAACGCATTACCTTTTGAAGAGTATCTTCTGTCATGGAATTAGTTAAGACAACCATAGCACTTGTGTTGGCTTTCTGATAACTTTTGAGATCTTTCTCATATTTCGTACGCTCAGCTTCTGCAGCTCCCGTGGCGATGTCATCAGGCTTAACTAAAGTTCCTTGAACGACTTCTAATGCACCAGTATGACAGTTCAAAATAAACTTTATTCTGTATTTCCATACTTGCCAGTCACTTTCTCCAGCTAAAGGTTTAATTTGGACCTTTGCTAAATCCATTTCTTCTTAGAATTCAACTGGCAAAACAACGTGGTTAGGCTTGTGCAGTAAGGCTTAATGCGGCATGAACATAAGCTCGCTAAATAAAGTTAATGCATGGGAGGAAGCGATATTGTTCCCATAACCTATTATTTTATGAAGTTATCATAATAATTTATTTAATAGTCTTAAAATAGAGAAAAGAATGCTTTAATAGTTAAGTGCATGCTGCCGCATCAACCGGCAAGTTGACAACAAACTGAACTGACTAACAACTGTTGCCACAAGAGAAAAAACAAACTTACATAAATATTTTCTTTTAACATAGAATGAATCATTAGTGAATGAATCTTAACATGATTTATATTCAAATAATAATTATTAATGTATATTTTTTGTAAAGTGATTGAAATTAACTATATTTATAAAATTTATGGTAATATTTTTATTGTTGAAAAATTGCCAAGAAATAATCATCATCAAATTGGCGTCCTTATAATTGTAATTTTATTTAACTTAATAGCAATTAAAAAATTACAAAGGAACTGAGAATAATGGTCAACTAGCAGACTTAAAAAAAAAAAAAAAACACATTCACATGTGAAAACACGTACCAGTGAGTATCGAACTGCCTATCTTAAGATCAGTAGACGATGGCCCTTAACCACTCAGCCAATGGGAAGACAAAAATTTTCTCCCCAAAAGTGGTTAAAAAGAAAGCATGTGTATGAATACAGTGTCATGCATTTTCGGTGAAATTTCCATAGAATGGCGAAAAAATATAGTCCGATTTTTCATGCGCATTATAAAACGAACAAGAGTCTTGCTGGAAACAAGTAAATTGTTATTTGGTTCATCTGAAACATATTTATTTGATTTTTAAAAAATCGCCCGTGTCATTTTCGAGAGAAAAAAAATCGAATTATTTAACGAACGAGAGTTTTCCCAGAAAAAAGAAAAGTGTTATTCACCTCGCCTTAATCACATTTATATTATGTATCAATTTAAAAATAATCGTTAGAACCGTTTTCGAGATTTTCAAATTAGGAACTTCCTCGATATCATACCAACGTTTTCACTTTAAAAATGGCTATTTAGATCTCAAAATATACTGCACGTAGAAATGTAAAAATTTCAGTATACGATTAGACTTCAGATATAAGACTGTTCTAGAAAATTCAGAACAATAAGACATATATCTGCTGAGTTATTAAAAGGCGGCTTTTCGCGTTTTCTTTGATGTCGAGTTAGCTGTATATATGAGTTCCGCCATCTACGAATTCTATGATACGATACGATTTTAACGATACGATACGATACGATTTTAGGTTTAAGGCTGCGTCACTCGAATACTACCGTCTTCCATGATCCACATACCCAGATACGCGTGAAACACAATAACCCTTCTTGGCAGTCAGGTAAAAAGGAGAAAGGGCACTTCTGTTTACCGGGGGCAAAAAGGGTGCTAATTTTTTGGATGAGGGGCAAGAACGGTTCTCATTTTCAGAGCCGGTCAAAGGGGTACTCGCCCCGGGCGCGGAAATTGAGGGGGCGCCAAATCTATACTTCAAAACATAGTTTTCTTCTTCTTTTTTAGTTAAAAACATTATATATTTACATATTGGGTACTTTTTCCCCAACAGAAGCACGTTCATTTTTGTGTCAAAGTTATTTTAGAATCCTTTACCCTATACTCAAATACAAATTTATGAATACAGACTTCTTTCTCTTTTTTTAAAATTTGTTTTAGGTCTTTTTCTTAGTCTCTTTCGTTAACATTCTCTTTTCCGAGTCTGCAATTTTTCTGTGTTTGTGACAAAAACATATACTCTCAAAATAGTATGGGGTTACTTCTGGGAATACAAAAGGATTATAACTGCTGTTTTTTCTACACTTTGAATTGCTTAAAACTAAGAGTTTGGTTTAAATTATAATTTGTAAAACTAATTAATTATCATAACTCATAGGTAAAAATAAACACAAATATACTACAAGGTTATATATATATATATATATGGGAATTTCGTAAGAACACTTGCATCAGACTGAATGTCCCCGACTCAGTAAGTGTGCTGAGAAGTTCAGTTCGCGCCGCGCGCGCTCAGAAGTTTATGCCATGGAGTAGGTCTTATCGAAGAAAGGAATTTTAAAATAATTCAATTATTTCATTATTTTTATGATTCAAAAAAGGTAAAACCAACTACTATATTTCTTTATCCTTCCAAAACATGGTTTTCGTAACAGAAATACATGCCTATGTTCACTCAGATAAAATCTAAAATAGTCGGGAAAAACATCACGTGACCTTCTTTATCTACTTTAGCCCATTTAGCATTTAAAATTAGTTAACCAACCGCACACAAACTCCGCGCGAGCTGCTCAAAAAAATTGTGTGGGCGATTTGATCACGTGATTGTGCGTTTTGTGCTTATGTTTTATTGGTTGTGCTTTGTTTGGTAGGTTGATTGATACAATTTAAGAATTCAACTGGTGATCTAAAAATTTTAACTTTTTAACAATTTTCTTTTTATTTATTTAAAAATTATTTATCAGTTGATTTATATCTTCCGTGATAAATAGAATGCTGTTAGTAAACCAAGATTGTGATATCAACATATGAAATTTGTTTGTAATCTACTATACTGGATGGATTTCAATGGAATTTGCACTGTTAGTTAGACAGTTTTTCAGAGGAGGTTTTAATATATATATTTCTTATTTTATGATTGCATATTTTAATACCGTGTGGATAACAGACCAAAATACATCATAAAACATTAGAAATAAATGGCATTCAAAATTCCATTAGTATAAGCAAAATACTTACTTATACTTTCAGTAGAAAATTTATAAACATTCTAATCATACTTCATTCACTACAAAACTAGACAGGAAACCTATATATTTTATCTCTTTAAAAAATATATGTACAGATATTTTTAGTTAAAATAATCTACAACTATAACATTTTATTTTTATAATGTTCAAAGTAAAATATGATTTCCAGCCTAGTCTCGATAAAAATTCCCTCCTAAAGTACTCAAAAAAAAAAAAAAAAAAAAAAGAAAAAGAAAAGAAGATCAAGGAATTATCCTACGCGGAAAAGGATATTTTCGCACAATATATACAGTAAAACCCGGATATAACGCTCTTCCGGGGGACCGAGATAGAAGAGCGTTAAAAGCGGGAAAGCGTTAAATGCGGGAGAAGGTTTTCGCCATTTTAAAATTGAGAATATTAGATTATCTGCTTTAAATAATGCGGGGAATCATTTTTGTGCATTATTTAAAATAGAAACTCCACAGCATAGGTACAAAAACGTTTCCTTCATTTAAAGTATCACAAATTTACCATAATGTTTACAAAGTGTATTATTATTTCAAATCAGAATAAGAAAAAGAATTGTTAGCTTTAAAACAAAAGCTACAAAATATATTTAACATTTCTAATAGGAACCTTTATCTTTATATTAAACATAAAATAAAATTATGAAAGAAACTAATAATAATATTTTGTTTAAAAAAATATATAACATTTGTATTCTTGAGCACTACTAAGAGGACTATAAACATTCATTTACTGTTTATTCTGTCTTAGGTAAAAACTATTCGAGTTTCGTCTGACGGATGGAAGAACGACCACATAAAAGAACGTTTTCTGCTTTGTTTATGTGTCTTAAGGCTGTTCTCAAATCCAAAGGGGCAACTTTCTGACATAAGTTTAAATTGATTTTTCTTCGGAAACGCATAAAACTAGAAGGTGTTGTTATTCAGAAACTGTGTAATAGAACTGTTCTTTCCGTTTTATTGTAAAAGTAATAGATCTTTCATAAAATGCTGTCAAACTTGTCGTTTTGAACAGAATTTCTAGACGAGAGAAGAAAAAAAGTCAGGAAGGGAGAAAAAACGCCTCGCTCACGTGGTCCATTTCGCTTATAATTCGATAGGTAATCTATTGATCAAAAAATGGAAAAAACAGTTCGATTCCAAATCGCTTCCCTAGTCAGCACTGCCAATTTTGTACCTTTACATTTATAAATGAGCTAGGGAATGTGTAAAAACGTTTTGCGCTAGTTGACGAAAGCAGTTGAGAGCAGCCTTAATATATCTTCATGTGAAGAGCCGGTATCTACTGAAGCGGTGTATCGGCGGATAGTGCTAAAAGCTTCCATTACTTCAGGTATCGTTGGGATGCGTTCTTGAACATCGCCATCAGCAACTTCATCAGGGTCCTCTTCTTCTGCGGCATCCTAGAGGTGCACAACCTTTTTAAGAGAAGGGCCACTTACAAAAATATTTGGATTGTCGAGGGCCACATCAGTAACACAGAGAAAATTCTATATCGGGGGGTAGGGGGGGGGTAATAAGTCTTTATTCTTGATGAATAATTATTTTTTGTCTATAATAAAAGTAAACAAACGGAAATAGATAATTGTATGAAGGAATGCAGGGCTTCTTCGCATCTGTATGAATAACCATTTAACACTTTATACTTTATGAAGACTAACGGTTCCTTCTTGACAAATGGTAACTTGAAGAAAAAAAAATTACACAAAATTTCTAAATAATTGAACATTATTGAAAATTATAAAAAAAAGAAATTATTGAAGAATAACTTCATATAAAATAAAAGGAAACTTATTTTTGAAATAACAAGGCATGATGGACTTAATTATGCTATTTTTTTTGCGGACTATTAACAAAACTCGTTTTTTTTTCTTTTGTCAATCAAGTGCGACTGATTGACAAAATTCGCGATTTTTTTATCAACAACCGATTGACAGATTTCACGGTAATTTTCCATTGCCGATTTGCAAAATTAGCAATCTTTTCAAACAATCAATTTGCGATACTTGCGATAAATTGACGCAATTCGCGATTTTTTTCAGTGATAATTTTTTTAATTTCGTGATTTTTTTCCACAACGGATCAACGAAAATTGCGATTTTTTCTGCACCCGATCGAATTATTTCGCGATTTTTTTGTTCTGCGATCGATCTTCGAAATTCGCAAGTTTTATCCCATGAACGATTGACGAAATTCGCGATTTTTTTTTCATAAGTGATTGGCGAATTTTGCGATATTTTACGTGACAAAATTCGCGATTTTTTCGCGTCCGATCAACGACATTTGCGATTTTTAACTGACTCTGAAGAAATTTTGTAATTTTTATGCGACAAATTGATGAAATTCGACAGTTCTTCTCGTGATAAACTGACGAAACGCATGATTTTTCCGCAGCCGGTCAACAAAATTTGCAATTTTTCCGTACTTCACCGACAAAATTCGCGATTTTTTGTGCCCGATTAAAGAAATTTGAGACTTTTCCGTGCCGAGTCGACAAAATTCGCGATTTTTCCTCTCGCAATCAACAAAATTCGAAAATTTTTCGCGCCCGATAAGCGAAATTTGCGATTCTTAATTGACTCTGACGAAATTTGTAATTTTTCCTGCGGCAAATTGACAAATTTCAGATTTTTTCTCACGATCAACTAACAAAACTCGCAATTTTTCAGCAACCGATCAAGGATTACATAACCGACAAAATTCACGATTTTTAACGCGTTCGATCAACGAAATTTTCTATTTTTAACTGACTCTGATGAAATTTGCCATTTTTTCAGCGGCAAATTGTCGAAATTCGCGATTTCTTCTCGCGATAAACTAATAAAACTCGAGATTTTTCCCCAGTTTATCAACGAAATTTGAGATTTTTCTGCGACTCATCGATAAATTTCGCGATTTTTCCGAACTCGATCAACGAAATTTGCGATTCTTAACTGGCTCTAATGAAATTTGCAATTTCTTACCGGGGCAAATTGACGAAATTCGCGATTTTTTCCTACGACATATGGACAAAAAATTGTAATTTTTCCAATTATAAATTGACGAAATTGTGTCAAAAAACGAAGAAATTATATAAATTGTGATCGCGGGCCACAAGTTAACCCATGGCGGTCCACTTTTAGCCCGCGGGCCACAGATTGTGCATCCCTATACAGTGTCCCCTATAATGTCGTCAATGCTTCTAACGTTGCTTGTGATAACGTCTTTATCAGTGTTAAGATAATTCTGAAGGCTGTGTGCGTTTTCTGCAAGATGCTCGCAGTCAGCTTGGCAGTCCTCGTCGTCTGTAGGATCCGACCCCTCATCAGCCGCATCCATATCATCGTTGGCGTCCATTATGAAGCCCGCCTTTTTAAAGAAATTTTGAATTATTTGAGGTTCGATTGCATCCCAAGCAGCGCAAAGGTAGTTCATGGCGTCGAGGAAAGTTACAGAACATCGACTAATTTTAATTTCCATTTCATGTAGAAATCGTTTCACTATACGTTTGCGATAATATTGTTTTAAAACCTTTATGATCCTTTGATCCATAGGTTGAAGTACGTTTGTGGTGTTTGCAGGTAAAAATTCCAGAGAGACGTTTGAAGTATCTGGTATTTGAGCTGCGCAATTGTCTACGAATAGTATAACATGCCTATTTTGCTTCCGCATCTCGATAACAAAATCAGAAACATTTTTAATGAACTGGGGACTCGTCATCCAAGCCTTACGTTGATGTGCATAGTCACAGAGCAGAGGGCAGTCGTTTGATGTTCTTAAAACAGCGAGGTTTAGCAAATTTTCCAATCACCAGAGGCTTGCGTTTGTCGCGCCCATCAACGTTGGAACAAACAAGCACAGTCACACGTTCTTTACCGAGCTTCCCTCCATGGCACTGCTCATCTTTTAATGTTAAGGATTTATCAGGCATCGCTTTAAAAAATAAGCCTAATTCGTCTGCGTTATAAATATCACAATTGGCATAGTTTTTGATAAGACTTGGAAGACTGTTCTTTCTATGACTGCATTTTCTATATTCACGGCAACGGATTCTCCGCAAATCTTCTTGTACACAATGCTGTGGCGGGTTCAAAATCGGTCTAACCACCCATTAGATGGAGTAACATCTTCAATTCTTAGTTTTTGGGCTACTTCTGCAGCTTTTTCTTTAACTATGGACCCGTTGATAGGTATGTTACAGTGTCTTGACTCAAGAAACCACTCTTACATAACTTTTTTTAAATATTCATATTTTCCTCTTTTCACTCTCTTTTTCTTTGAGCCACCAATCGCAGAATTTTTTCTATATCTTTTCTGTTTTGAAGAAGAGTCCGAATAGACGACGGCGCGATATTCATAGATAACGCAAATTCTTTCTGGCTCAGAATAGGTGATTTTTTGTCATAATTTTTTAGAATTTCTAATTTTTTCGGAAGTGTCAGCATCTTTCTTTTCACACTCTTAGCTTCCACCTAACTGGAGTCGGCAGCGATGCTACTTACTTATGTATAAATGAAAAAAGCGAAAAGTAAGAGACAGACAGGTGCTTCTGAGATGGACGGCATAAATTCTTTTGTTCTGTGATCCAATGAGAAAAAAAACCACCGCGCCGGCTGATTTTTTTTTTTACATAATCTTTGGGCGTTGGCTTGTTGCTAATTCCAAGTATCCTCTCTTTCTCTCTTTGTACGGGCGAGAAAACGAGTACGCCGGCTGCAAACCAAAGCACCAAAGCGTAATATCCGGATTTCTTTGTTCAAAGGACCAATAAAAAGCGCGTTAAAAGCGAGGAATTTTTTCATTGTTCTTATGGATATGGTTCAAGGGATCGGGACGAAATTCGTGAATTTTTGGGGAAATTCACGATTTTTTTGACGAGCGATTGACAAATTTCGCAATATTTTTGCGACCAATTGACAAAATTTGAAATTTTTTCTATCAATTGTCAAAATTCGTGATTTTTTTCCGCGACAGATTGACAAAATCGCGATTTTTCCCAGTCGATCAACGAAATTTGCAATTTTTGTACCTCATCGACAAAATTCACGATTTTACTGTGCTCGATTAACAAAATTCGTGATTGTTACCTGACTCTGATGAAATTTTGAATTTTTCCCGTGGCGAATTGACGAAATTTGCGATTTTTTTCCCGCAATAAGCTGGCTAAATTCGCGATTTTTCCGTAGCCGATCAAGAAAGTTTGAAATTTTTCCGCAGCTCCTCGACAAAATTCGCGATTTTTTCGCATCCGATCAACGACATTTGCGATTTTTAACTGACTCTGAAGAAATTTTGTAATTTTTATGCGACAAATTGATGAAATTCGACAGTTCTTCTCGTGATAAACTGACGAAACGCATGATTTTTCCGCAGCCGGTCAACAAAATTTGCAATTTTTCCGTACTTCACCGACAAAATTCGCGATTTTTTGTGCCCGATTAAAGAAATTTGAGACTTTTCCGTGCCGAGTCGACAAAATTCGCGATTTTTCCTCTCGCAATCAACAAAATTCGAAAATTTTTCGCGCCCGATAAGCGAAATTTGCGATTCTTAATTGACTCTGACGAAATTTGTAATTTTTCCTGCGGCAAATTGACGTTTCAGATTTTTTCTCACGATCAACTAACAAAACTCGCAATTTTTCAGCAACCGATCAAGGATTACATAACCGACAAAATTCACGATTTTTAACGCGTTGGATCAACGAAATTTTCTATTTTTAACTGACTCTGATGAAATTTGCCATTTTTTCAGCGGCAAATTGTCGAAATTCGCGATTTCTTCTCGCGATAAACTAATAAAACTCGAGATTTTTCCCCAGTTTATCAACGAAATTTGAGATTTTTCTGCGACTCATCGATAAATTTCGCGATTTTTCCGAACTCGATCAACGAAATTTGCGATTCTTAACTGGCTCTAATGAAATTTGCAATTTCTTACCGGGGCAAATTGACGAAATTCGCGATTTTTTCCTACGACATATGGACAAAAAATTGTAATTTTTCCAATTATAAATTGACGAAATTGTGTCAAAAAACGAAGAAATTATATAAATTGTGATCGCGGGCCACAAGTTAACCCATGGCGGTCCACTTTTAGCCCGCGGGCCACAGATTGTGCATCCCTATACAGTGTCCCCTATAATGTCGTCAATGCTTCTAACGTTGCTTGTGATAACGTCTTTATCAGTGTTAAGATAATTCTGAAGGCTGTGTGCGTTTTCTGCAAGATGCTCGCAGTCAGCTTGGCAGTCCTCGTCGTCTGTAGGATCCGACCCCTCATCAGCCGCATCCATATCATCGTTGGCGTCCATTATGAAGCCCGCCTTTTTAAAGAAATTTTGAATTATTTGAGGTTCGATTGCATCCCAAGCAGCGCAAAGGTAGTTCATGGCGTCGAGGAAAGTTACAGAACATCGACTAATTTTAATTTCCATTTCATGTAGAAATCGTTTCACTATACGTTTGCGATAATATTGTTTTAAAACCTTTATGATCCTTTGATCCATAGGTTGAAGTACGTTTGTGGTGTTTGCAGGTAAAAATTCCAGAGAGACGTTTGAAGTATCTGGTTTTGAGCTGCGCAATTGTCTACGAATAGTATAACATGCCTATTTTGCTTCCGCATCTCGATAACAAAATCAGAAACATTTTTAATGAACTGGGGACTCGTCATCCAAGCCTTACGTTGATGTGCATAGTCACAGAGCAGAGGGCAGTCGTTTGATGTTCTTAAAACAGCGAGGTTTGGCAAATTTTCCAATCACCAGAGGTTTGCGTTTGTCGCGCCCTGTTGAGAATGCCAACTTGGCGATGCTTGCCATTTTCTGTTAGTCGGCATTGTGGCAACCCCCTTTTTATTGTTTTCCGATTTTCTTTTCAGTGTAGATGTAAAGTTTGTTTTGAACCGGTCTGACGGTAATAATGGAACTCTCAAATGAGAGTAATAATAATATTAATATACCTATATATTTGCAAATAAAATGTACATAGTTGTTTTTTAAGAAAGAAGTTTAATTTGAACTGTAGAGTGTGTTTACTTATTCAAGTTACGAATTTTATTTACAATATATTAGAACTAAGTTATGAAGACGTTTTTATTCTTCGATGCATTATGGAATAATTTGGATTTACCGAACCTGCAGTCTCAATGACAACGTATCATTTTCCTGGCGTCAAAGCTCCAGGATGTCTGGATTTCATCATCGATTGAGGTAAGTACCTCAAATTAAATTATATTGAATAAATAGAATTATGAATACATTTATTAACTGAACTGTATCGAATAAATTGAATTCTTTATTTTATGATGGATTACGAAACTTTGAAAAAAAAAAGAGCTACGATTCGTAGTCAAACTACGAAAATATTTGATAAAATAAGGGATTTATTAGATAATACACAAGAATTAGAGCTTGAGAATAGAAAATCACAGCTGGATCTTTTTAAACAGCAATTGAATGACAAGATGAAAACTTTAAAATCATTAAATTCTGAAATTGAACCACTGGTTCCAAGTACTGAATTTGAAAAAGAAATCGAGAAATCGGAATCTTATAATGAGAATATTATTGAATGGAAATATAAAATTTCCAAATTTTTAAATGATAACACAGTTACTCCTGAAACTAAACAAGATTCTTCAGACATTGAAAGTGATAGTAGTAGCAACAATAGTTCTCTACTAAAAAGTCAGAAAATTCTGAATCAAAATGTGATTAAACTTCCTAAACTTAATATATCTAAATATTATGGTGATTCGTGTTTATGGCTCGAATTTTGGAGTCAGTTTTCGAATGCGATTGACAATAATGAACATTTAACTCCGATTGATAAATTTTCCTACTTAAAGTCACTTTTGGGCGGAAGTGCTGCAAATACTATAGCAGGCTTTTCGCTGACTAAGGAAAATTATGCTCATGCCATAGAATTATTGAAAAATCGTTTTGGTCGTAATGACCTGGTAATAAATAGTCACATGACTAAACTGCTAAATTTGAAACCAGTACGAAATTCTAGTAACATTAAGGTTTTTAGAGATTTGTATGATGAATGCGAAATTCAAATAAGAAATCTTAATTCTTTAGGTGTTGTATCAGGTTCATATGGGCACTTATTATGTCCGATTCTTCTGAAACTTATTCCATCAGATATTGCACTAGAATTTAATAGAAAACGAATTAAAAACACTGACTGGGATGTTAATGAGCTGATAAATTTCATTAAAGATGAAATTGAATCTCGCGAGACCACTGTCCAATTAAACCATTTTGAAAAAATCCCTGAGAAGCAGGAAAATTATAAGAAAAATTATAAAAAATTCATTCCATCAGCTTCTGCCTTAACCACAAATATTAAAAATAACTGCATATTTTGTAATCAAACTGATCACGATACTGAAAAGTGTAAGTCTTTCACCATTCCGGAAATGCGAGAAAAATTAAAAAGGGAAGGAAGGTGCTTTAAATGCTTCCGTAAATTTCACATCGCGAATTTTTGTAAAATTTCGAATGAAAACTGCAAAGTTTGTGGTAAAACATATCATCATACTATACTTTGTAATTCTAATAAAAAAACAGAAGAATCAAAAAATTCAGGTAGTATTATTTCCTCCGTATCCCATTGCAAAGGCAATATAAATAATATCAGTAGAGAAGTAATATTGCAAACAATTCATGTAAAAGTGGAAGCGGGTGAAAATTCAGAAACTGCTCTTTGTTTATTTGACTCTGCTAGTCATCGAACTTTTATTACAGAAAATTTAGTTTCAAAATTAAAACCTGAGGTCATTAGAAAGGAAAAATTAATTGTCTATACTTTCGGTTCGAGAAAATCTGAAGAATGATGTTATGATGTCGTTAAGCTAAAGCTAATTCACTTGACGAACAGAAAACGTAGTATAATAATTGAAGCATTAGTCACACCGCTAATAACTAATTCTTTGATACAAATTCCTCCTCTTCCAATCAAAATTAAGAGAAAACTTTCCAAATTTCGTCTTGACACGTGGGAACATTTGAAAAATAGTGATGTTGATATATTAATAAGAGCTGATTATTTATATCAAATTAATGACAAAACATACCCCATAAATAAATCATTGTTCATCTGTGAAAATTTATTTGGGCATTCCCTCTGCGGGACAATTGAGGTAAATAAAAATAGTGAGAGTAAGCAAGCTGGGGTCTTGTCCACTCAGGTTATGAAACCTATTCAAAATGATTTGAAAACATTGTGGGAGTTAGAAACTTTAGGGATGAACACTGAAGAAAATATTTCTTAATTAGATAAAGAGATAATCGAAAAATTCGAAAACAATTTGCATTTTCTTGAGCACCGATACGAAGCTAAATTGTTATGGAAAGATGATAGAAGATATTTAGGAAGTAATTATAACAATGCTAGAAACCGATTTATTAACTTAAATCGAAAATTGCTTAAAGATAAGGAATTATTGCAGAAATATAAAGAAATTGTGATTGAACAGGAATTAAATAACATAGTGGAAGCATGTTCTAATAAAACTGTAGATAGCGGTTATTTTATGCCCCACCGACCTGTCTTGCGAGATGATAAACCCACAACTAAAGTTAGAATGGTATTTGATGCTTCCTCAAAAGAAAATAGCAAATCATTAAATGATTGTTTGTACGGTGGCCCAAATTTGAACCCCGATTTATTAGAAATTATTATTAATTTCAGAAAATTCAATACTGCGTTTTGTGCAGATATTGAAAAGGCCTTTCTTCAAATTTCTCTAGCTGAAGAAGACCGAGATTACCTTAAATTTCTTTGGTTCGATAATGACGCAAACAACTTTTTCAAAATTTTAAGATTTAGACGTGTACCATTTGGCGTTACATGCTCACCATTTATTTTGGCTGCCACAATTAAACATCATATAAAGAAATATCGAGATCAACATCCAAATGTTGTATATATGTTAGATAATTCCCTCTATGTCGATGATTTAATTTCCGGATCAGATTTAGATAACGAAGCTTATTATTTATCAGTTACAGCTTCTGAAATTCTTAAAGAAGCTGGGATGAATTTGAGGAAATTAAAAACAAATTCTATTAAACTTAGAGAAATGTGGGAATCTGGTAACTTAGGTATAAGTGAGGAAAACACAGGTAGTATCTTAAAAGTGCTTGGACTGATATGGAATACTGAATCTGATATTTTGATGTTAGATGCGCAGCCCTTTGAAGAATATTACATCGATGATCCCACGAAGCGAACAGTTCTTAAAATGTTACTGAAAATTTATGATCCATTAGGATTTGTGAATCCATTTGTAATACGTATTAAAGCCTTGTTGCAAGAAACATGGCAAAGAGGTTTAGAGTGGGACAATAAATTACCTGAAGATTTGAAATGCGAGTGGAATACTTGGTGTTCAGAAGTTGTACATTTACGCACATTTGAAATAACCCGAAAATATTTTCCTAATATGATAAACATTTCTGAAAATTCACAAATTCACATATTCTGTGATGCTAGTCCCAAAGGGTATGGAGCAGTTGCTTATTTGCGTTCCATTTCATTAACTGGCGAAATTCAAACAAGTTTTGTTTGGAGTAAATGTAGAATAGCCCCCCTCAAGAAGTTAACTATTCCACGGCTGGAATTGATCAGTGCAGTAGTTGCCGCTAGAATGTGGAAATATTTAAAACAAAAATTACATATTTCGAATTTAAATATAAAGTTATGGTCGGACTCAGAAATAACTATTTGTTGGATTAGGGGTTCTACTACAAACTGGAAACCCTTTATTTCCAATCGTGTAACCGAAATTCAGTCATTGACAGATCCAAAGGACTGGAATTATTGTCCCGGAAAAGAAAACCCTGCAGATCTGCTTACGCGAGGGGAAAACTTATCGAAGTTAATGGGTAATAATGTATGGTGGTGCGGCCCACCTTGGTTATCACTATCAGAAGATTTGTGGCCTTCAAAAAGGGCTATAGAAATGGTTCCCGAAGCTTTTAATGAAATGAAAGCAAAACCAAATTTAACATTATTGTGTAACGAATCAAACTCTATTCCTAAGCCAGTATTGGATATGGCAAAGTTCAGTAGTTTAAATCGCGTGTATAATATTACTGCTTGGATAATGCGTTTTATTCATAATGCCAATTCGAAAGATCCTAAAATTTTAGGACCTTTAACTACCTCAGAAATAGAAATAGCAGAAAAATACTGGATTAAACAAGCTCGGGAAACTTCATTTAAAGTTGAAATAGAAGCACTTAAACAAAAAAAACCACTTAATAAAGATTCTTCTTTGTACAACCTTAATCCACAATTCGATGAAAATGACTTACTTGTTTTATCCGGAAGACTTCAGTTTTCTGAAGTTACAGAGCAGGAAAAACATCCGTGGATACTTCCTAATAAATCTTATTTTGTAAAATTACTAATTAAGGATGCTCATGAAAGAATGTACCATTTTGGTGTAGCTGTCACTTTAGCTCACCTTCGTGAAAGGTATTTTATATTAAAGGGAAGAAGATTTGTAAAATCCGTCTTAAGATCGTGTATGATATGTCGAAAACTTAATGCTATTCCTGGAAAGGTGGAAATAGCACCTTTACCGAAAGATAGAATCATCAAAACACCAGTTTTTGAAACCTCTGGTATCGATTTTGCCGGTCCGATTTATTATAAAACTTCTGAAGGCACTGGGAAGGCTTATATTGTCGTATTCACATGTGCTGTAACCAGAGCGATTCATCTAGAGTTAGTCACCAATCTAAGTACTGAAACCTTTATCTTAGCACTACGAAGATTTTTCTCTAGGAGAGGTTTCTGCAAAATAATGTACAGTGGCAATGCCAAGACATTTTCTAAGGCTGATTTGGTGTTAAAAGATGCTTGGGAAAGAATTTCTAAGCAAGAAATTTTTGATTACTTGAGAATGAATAAAATAATATGGAAGTTTATAATTCCCAGGGCTTCCTGGTGGGGCGGCTTCTGGGAAAGGATGGTCAGATCAGTTAAAACACCTTTAAAAAAGGTTCTAGGAAAAACTTGTCTCCATTATGAAGAGCTAGAAACAATACTTACAGAAATTGAAGCGGTGATTAATTCACGTCCTTTATGTTATCTCTACGAAGAAAATGCTGAACCATCACCTTTAACGCCATCTCATTTTTTAGTTGGTAAACGATTAATGTCCTTACCTTCTTATGGATTACCAGTCTGTACGCAAGAGAAATCCAATAAGATTTTGTTGGAGAGAAAATATAAATATAAGCAACAAATTACTGACCACTTTTGGAAAAGGTGGAGAAACGAATATTTGTTAGAACTTAGATCTGCTTTTCAAGTGAAAAACATAAATTCATCGCCTCAGTTCAAAGTTAATGATATAGTGATAATTCATGATGAAAAGCTCCCAAAACATATGTGGAAGTGTGGTCGTGTTAAAGAACTCATATTTGGTCGTGACTCTAAAATCAGATCATGTGTATTACAGACTGCAAAAGGCGATCTTAAACGACCTGTGCAATTGCTATATAATCTTGAATTGGACTTAGTGGACTAAAAGACACTAAAACTCTTACACTAAAAATAAGAACTATTATCGAACATTTAATTTGTTTTGTTACTCATATTTACCCTTATTATTGTTTAATTTTCATACTATTCATGTGTTTTATTTTCTTTCGTAGATTGCAGCATTCTTATTATTTTTGCTTTTATATCTGTAGCTGTATGTAAGTATGTATCTGAAAATTTGTCATGTATGTAAGTATATTCTCATGTTTATTAAATTGTTTAATATAGATGCTGAACTAAGTGTTCAGCCCGGGGCAGGATGTTGAGAATGCCAACTTGGCGATGCTTGCCATTTTCTGTTAGTCGGCATTGTGGCAACCCCCTTTTTATTGTTTTCCGATTTTCTTTTCAGTGTAGATGTAAAGTTTGTTTTGAACCGGTCTGACGGTAATAATGGAACTCTCAAATGAGAGTAATAATAATATTAATATACCTATATATTTGTAAATAAAATGTACATAGTTGTTTTTTAAGAAAGAAGTTTAATTTGAACTGTAGAGTGTGTTTACTTATTCAAGTTACGAATTTTATTTACAATATATTAGAACTAAGTTATGAAGACGTTTTTATTCTTCGATGCATTATGGAATAATTTGGATTTACCGAACCTGCAGTCTCAATGACAACGCATGACGCCCATCAACGTTGGAACAAACAAGCACGGTCACATGTTCTTTATCGAGCTTCCCTCCATGGCACTGCTCATCTTTTAATGTTAAGGATTTATCAGGCATCGCTTTAAAAAATAAGCCTAATTCGTCTGCGTTATAAATATCACAATTGGCATAGTTTTTGATAAGACTTGGAAGACTGTTCTTTCTATGACTGCATTTTCTATGTTCACGGCAACGGATTCTCCGCAAATCTTCTTGTACACAATGCTGTGGCGGGTTCAAAATCGGTCTAACCACCCATTAGATGGAGTAACATCTTCAATTCTTAGTTTTTGGGCTATTTCTGCAGCTTTTTCTTTAACTATGGATCCGTTGATAGGTATGTTACAGTGTCTTGACTCAAGAAACCACTCTTACATAACTTTTTTTAAATATTCATATTTTCCTCTTTTCACTCTCTTTTTCTTTGAGCCACCAATCGCAGAATTTTTTCTATATCTTTTCTGTTTTGAAGAAGAGTCCGAATAGACGACGGCGCGATATTCATAGATAACGCAAATTCTTTCTGGCTCAGAATAGGTGATTTTTTGTCATAATTTTTTAGAATTTCTAATTTTTTCGGAAGTGTCAGCATCTTTCTTTTCACACTCTTAGCTTCCACCTAACTGGAGTCGGCAGCGATGCTACTTACTTATGTATAAATGAAAAAAGCGAAAAGTAAGAGACAGACAGGTGCTTCTGAGATGGACGGCATAAATTCTTTTGTTCTGTGATCCAATGAGAAAAAAAATCACCGCGCCGACTGATTTTTTTTTTACATAGTCTTTGGGCGTTGGCTTGTTGCTAATTCCAAGTATCCTCTCTTTCTCTCTTTGTACGGGCGAGAAAACGAGTACGCCGGCTGCAAACCAAAGCACCAAAGCGTAATATCCGGATTTCTTTGTTCAAAGGACCAATAAAAAGCGCGTTAAACGCGAGGAATTTTTTTCATTGTTCTTATGGATATGGTTCAAGGGATCGGGACAAATGAGCGTAAAAGGCGTGAAAGCGTTTTAAGCGGTGAGCGTTATATCCGAGTTTTACTGTATATTATTTTTTCATTTGGATTTGCTTAATGTTTATATCATTATACATATACATACTACATATATAATCACTTAGAAACGTAACTTTGAATATTTAAAAGGCGTTCAGATGCAAAACTTTCATCTCGAAATACCTCATTTTCTCACACTTAAATAAGTATTTTATTATTAAATAAAAATACACGTGCCTCTGAATAATAAAAATAAAAAAAAATATCTTCATCAAAAATATCTTATTCATTATGAAAAATATAAAACAACCAATAAACAAAACAAAAAAAAAAACAATTATGACCCAATGTGGGACTTGATGGATTCAAACCCAGAATCCCTAGCGAGATCCCTAGTCTAGAGTTTACTGCCTTATCCGTTCAGCCATCTAGCACACGTTCCTTTTGTAACAAAATATCTTTATAATTAGCACCATAATGGAGGATATTCCATCTACATTTTGATCACGTGGTCAAGGTAAAAACTTCTATCGTAAAGAAGGGAAGGCTCCGTAGACGTGTAATGTAAATCCCCGCTAGCCAATGAAACGGTTCATGAGGCAAAGTAGTAGTATCTTCCCTTCTTATCAGTTAGAAGTTCCTTGGGTAAATTACCGGTATCACGTGACTAATCAAAGCCATGATCTGTTCCTGAACACACTACGTGTTATTCCATCCATGATAGTGACCCACTCCATGTTCCTGTCTCCTGAGCTCGCGCGCGCACATGGACATAGAAGAGCCTTCTACGTTCATGGCTTTGAGATAGGTAACGAAGCTGTGTGAAGTGGAAATTCAGAAAAAGTACGTTAGTTCGGAGGGCATAATTTTTTTTTCCAAGGGAGTTCGGCGTTCCGAGCCGAAGCTCGCAATCTTATTGGTTGTTGGTTGCCCAGTGTCCAACCCGTTTTGGCGAATTTGCACTTGTTTTGAGAAACTACATTACAAACAAAATAAAGCAAAAATGCGTTTTTTATAACATAATGGTAATCTGTTGAATGTTATTCAATGCATTTTGTATAATTATAAATAATGATTTAGAAATATGTCTCTTCAATACATTTTTAATTAATTTTTTGAACGCTATATTTTATATCCAAGTATATACTTAATATTAATTTTTGTTTATTAAATAAAGACGAATGAAAGATTTCTTTTTTCTTTTTCTTAAAAAAAAAAAAAAAAAAAAAAAAAAAAAAAAAAAAAATCGCTCTTTGTAATAAAATTACTTATTTAATTTCTTTTTAATGAATGTACTTACTTAGGAAATATTTGGTTAATTTGGTTTTAGAAGGATGCTATTTAATGTATTTTGTATAGTTATAAATACAAATTTAGTAATATTTGCCTTCAGTTTATTATTATTATTAATTTTCTTAAACGTTATAAATTTTGTTATTATTTATTAAATATTTTCTTCTAATACAAATGTATATTATACGAATTTGATATTATATTTGTAAATGCAGATTATTTATAACTAATTGCACAGAATATTTGTTTCTGCTTTTATATTATTATTATTATATTATTTAATATATCTTAATCAATATTAATTTATTAATAAAAATTATTACTATGTATTTATTATATTGATTTAATAAATATTATTATTAAATATTAATAATTATAAAATGTTCATGTATTTTTTTTTTCATTTATATTATACAATTAGATTAGACTATTTTAAATAAATAATAATACGTATTTAGACTATATTCTAATTATAACTAAATTTATATTATACAGTTAGCTTATTTTAAATAAATAATAAATCTTTAGACTGAATGCTGTTAATCCTAAATATTTGGGTTTTTCTTTACGTTGGTTTTTAAATTTGACGTATTCATTACAGAATATTTTTACGCATAATCAACAACTTTTTTTTTTTTCGTTTTTCCACTTTGTATTAATAATGATTGTTGAAAGTATATAACTTCTTCCAGAAAAAAAAATATATTAACTGTGCCGCTATATTTTATAATGATTGTTTGTCAAATGAAAGACAGAACTCACCCCCCCCCCCCACACACACACACATTCATACACACATACATACCAAATTAATGCTACTGCGAAACTGTAATTTATTTGCGCCAGAAACTAACATTACACACTAAAGTGTAAAATTTCAACTAAAATGACATTTAAGTAGCAAAGACAAAAATAAATAAAAAATAAAGACAAGTAATTTTTTTACTTTTTTGGTTCCATGTAATGTATAATTTTGAACTATATTCCATAAAGGTATAAGAGCATACAGTTACAAATTCATGGGATTGTTAGGGAATCCAACCTCTTCTTCACCCCCCCCCCCCTCCCGGATTTTGGATTTTAAGGTTTTTTATGGATTAAAACTGCAAATTCTTCCTGGAACTGCAGCTTGAAAAATAAAAAATATATAGTTTCTTTTTTGTTTATCACAAATAGCATTAAAAAAGTATATAAATAATATACTTATATTAATATTATTATATAATAATTAATAAATTATATAATAATATAAAAATGTTATTTATATTTTTAAAAAATTATATATTTTTTTTAATATAAATAATATAATATAATTATATTAATGTTATTGTATAATTATATAATATAATTAATAATAATAATAATTTATATTATATTATATCATATTAATAATTATATAATAATATTATATTATTTATATTAAAAAAATGATTACAATATTTTTGATATAAATAGTAATATTCTCCCTGGAACTGCAGCTTGAAAAACCAAATGTATATATAGTGTTAATCACAAATGATAATTTTTAAAGAATATAAATAATACAATTGTATTAATATTATTATATAATTATATTATATTATAATTAATACTAATAATATTTATATTAATATTATTGCATAATTATATAATATAATAATTAATTAATAATATTAATATAATTATATTATTTATATATTTTTAAAATGCTATTTGTGATTAAAAAAAACTATATACATTCTGTTTTTCAAGCTGCAGTCCCAAGAAGAATTACATTAATGTTATTGTATAATTATATTTTATAATAATTAATTAATAAACATATTAATTAATACTATATTATAATATACTATATTAATAATTATATAATAATATAGCATTGTTATTTATATTTAAAAAATTATTACAATATTTTTAATATAAATAGTAATATTCTCCCTAGGACTGCAGCTTGAAAAACAAAATGCATATAGTTTTAATCACAAACGGCAATTTTTAAAGAATATACTATGTAATACAATAATATTAATATTATTATATAATTATGCTATATAATAATTAATAATAATAATTGTTATATTAATATTATTACATAATTATATTATATAATAATTAATTAATAATATTAATTATATTTTAAAAAAATTATTATAATTTTAAAATATAAATATTAATACTCTCCTCTAACTGCAGCTTTGCACACATGATAATTTTTTTAAATATAAATAATATTATTATATTAATATTATCACATAATTATATTTATATAATAATGGATTAAATAATAATATTATGTTAATAATTAAATATTAAAAAATATTTTTTATAACTTAATTAATCATTGAAAAATTTAAACAACTTCCCGCATGCTTGGATTCGAACTCAAGTACTCAGATTTACAGACAAACGTCATACCTCAACGCTAGTATGCATTCAAACCGAGTTAGCTTAAAATAGAATTCATACAAACCCCCCAGAAGTACTCTTCGCCAAATGTTATTATCGCCTATGTTATTATAGACTAAAAAACAGACGCACACTGACAAAAGAACTGACAAAGACACTGCCAAAGGCAAGAACATGAACATAGAATAGAGATGTTCTTCTATGTTCATGGGCAAGAACCAATGAGGTTATGAGGTACGGTTCCGATCGACGAACTCCCTTGGAAAAAAAAATTATGCGTTTGGAGGAGCTCGCAAACCAAGGATATCGTAAAAACTGTTCACAGATCAGTTAGTATAAATGGCGCCGCGCGCCATATAAACTACAAATGCCTTTCTCATAAAAAGATTATGAGAAGAAGAAGAAGAGTTCGGACTATTATTCTAACGGTGAGTTCATTGTTATTATTTTATTATGAAGTTAGTTGAAATACCTGAAATGGAATTTGCATTTAAAAACGAACGAAAAAATAAAATTAAATTACTACATAAATTCCTATTTGATGCTGAAGGTGATCGATCTAATAGAAAGAGAATACGTGATTTTACTGGTTTCGGTTTTCAAACCGACAGCACCGAGTTCAAAAATAAAATAACTAAAGTTCAAACTGATTTTTCATTAAATGATATGATTACGATGTGCAATCTACTTTGTATTGATAATGAAAGATCTTTAAAGGATCTTGCAACCCGATTAGTTACATACCTTTCAGACTTGAGCTTACTACAAACTAATAGGGTCAGGTGGGGGAAAGTGGTAGTAAAATCGAGCTTTTTTTTAGAAAAGGCCCTAAAATCAAACTATTAAATTTATTTTAATGAAACTTTTGATGCATTTTCTATACATTGGATTCATATAGATTCAACATGAAGCATAACCACTCAATTTTATTCGATTGTTTTCTGACAGTGATGCATTTAAAAGAGCATGTTTTGATGCCACCACTTTACCCCATGGTGGGGGTAGTTCCAAAATTAGTGTATATTTAAATAAAATGTGTAAATATTGTTTTTTAAATAAAAATACACTGAAATGTATCTTAATTATTTTTAAAGGTACAAATGCACAAAAAAAATATATTTCAGATATTATTTAATTAAAGAAATAATGTCCGTGGCTATCAAAATTAGGTTCACTTAGTATGTAGCATAGTATATTGCTGAACTCTATATAATCTTCACCACCAAATAGCAAGAAAAGTCTAATAGTTCTCCAATGGTGACTTATTCAAATGCTTTATGTGATATAATATATTAATTTTTATCACTTGGGCGATTATTTTAGCTGGTCGACTTTTTGGCGGTATGCAATGAGCATAAACAAGATAGTTTGTAAACATTAAATTTGTTTCCAGTTTCTAAAACTAAAATAAGAATAGTTGCCATAATCTCAATATATGTCTCTAAAAAAGAATTAACAAAATATCTTAATTTAAAAGAGAAAATAGGGTTTTTTCAATATACCCCCACTTTACCCCATGGGCCCACTTTCCTCACCTGAACCTATGTAAAAAATAACTTTTAATTTAATTGTATTATCATATTAAGATTAAAATTTATAAATAAAGCCTATTTTTTTTTAGATTAATACTTTTATTACAGCCTATTTTTAAAAATTAATCACATCTAGTCTAAAATTGAATCATCATACAACATTGAGCTAAGCCTAACTATACCACCACTTTCCCCCACCTCAGAAAAAAAATCCTAAAAAATTGAAATAAAATAATTCTTACCTTGATGCATGAATCTGTTTTTAAGAAGTTCTTCTACTGAAATGTATCAAAATATACTAATTTTTTCAAGTGAGAAAGGTTCAAGAACAAAGTTTAACAATACCATGTGTTAACAACAAACTGCACATATATGTAAACAAGAAGATAAACAACAGTAAACTTGTTGCCAGATTTACAAATCTTAATAGAAATATTTGTCACAAACTCCAATTATGTATTAATTGAAAAAAAAAAAAGTAAAAATATGTACATTTATTGTGAAAAAAGTGCATTTTTTTAGATTACCACCACTTTCCCCCACCTGACCCTATTTACAAAATGAAAGTGACACTGACTCGGAACCCGAATTGCCTTCAAATAATATGACTTCAACTAACAACACTGAATTATCAAATTTTGACAAACAGAAGCAATTTCCAGTTCAAAGTTTTGTGCCATCGTCTATTAATTTCACTGATGTTGAAAGTGTTGTACCTCCTTTTGATGGAAGTTCTTTTAGTGATATAAATGTCTGGATCAATAATTTTGATGATGTCACTAATATGTTTAACTTATCTGACTTTCATAAATTCATATTTTGTAAGAGATCCTTACGAGGAAAAGCCCAGTTGTTAGTACAGACAGAATTTCATATCAATTCATATGACAAACTTAAACAACTCTTAATTTCAGAATTCAGTACCACTTATAATTCTGCCGAGTTACATGATATATTAAATAAACGAAAATTGCAAGAAAATGAATCAATAGAAGAATATTTTCTTATCATGAAACAGTTATGCTCGCGTGGTAACATCGAGGATTCCGCATTAATGCAATATATCATAAATGGTATACCCGACCTTGTTTTCAGAAAATCAATGTTATATGGATGCCAATCCATTGTAGAATTCAAGCAAAAGCTCAAAATTTATGACAAAATTTGACATGACTTTGAGAACAGTAAATTTCGTAAAGTCAAACCTGAAATGCCAGTTAAAGACAAATCCTTTCGACCAAAATCTGATCCTTTTTGCTTTAATTGTGGTTTGTCAAATCATAAAAGTAGCCAATGCAGACATAAAACAAAGGCCCTCGTTGTTTCAATTGTTCGAATTTTGGCCATAAATCGCCCAATGTGATCAACCAAGGAGGCCTAGAGCTCAGCCCGAACCCTCCAATGTTTGCACGGTCACGTCGAACACTTTCATGACCAAACAAGTCATTATTTCGTCTGTAAATGTTACATCATTGGTAGATACTGGTAGTGAAAGAAGTTTGCTAAAGGAAAGTATTTACTGCAAACTCCTTACAATCTGGAACCTTGAACATTCAACTATCACATTAACTGGGTTAGGAACAGGGTTGGCAGGTTTTTGACAGTTTAAACTGTGGTTTAAACTAAGGATTGACCGAATCAGCAATTTTGCCGAATACCGAAGCTTCGGTCAAAGTGTACACCGAATATTCGGTATTCGGCAACCGAATACTTAAAAATTTTTAATACACATTTTTGCATATATTAGCTTTTTTAATAAACTTTAATTAAAATTAAATTCTTAATAATTTAATTCAGTTACATTTTTATTCTTAAATCTAATTACACAAAAAAATTTAATGACTTCTTTCAACTTGTCTAACTTGTCAACTTGTCTCTTTGATTGTCTAATTATATAAATATTGAATTGGAATGTTCTCAAATACAAAAGGTATCATATCAATTTGTACATTTAAATATTTTCTGTGAAATTATTGATACATATTTATATTTTGATTAATATTTATCACTGTAGTGATGAAGATAAATTTGAGCGATTTTAATTTAATGGTTATAAAAGCTATAGGATAGGCATAGGAGTATACTTATTTGATGCATGTATTTTCTTTAATATAAACCTTAGATATACAGAGATGAACTCTGATATACTTATTTGAGGTGTATATTAAAGAGAATACACATTAAATAAATTTAAATTGAAAAAACTAATGTAGAAATAATTAAAATTAAATGGTAATGGAAAGATGCCCATATTCCTTACTTTTTTCCCCCTATATCATAGACAGTTGCTCTGATTTCACCCCTATATAGACTATTTTAGGAAAGAAAAAAAAGTTTTTTGTAATTAAAAATGGCCATTGACTTGAGCTGAACTTTGAACTCATGCACATAATATTGAAACTCATCATTTAGCCTATTCTACTTCTAAGTAAAAGAGAATTCTTCTACTTCTAAGAAAATACTTATCCGCAATTATTCGGCCGAATATTTAAAAGTATTCGGCCGAAGCCGAATATTCGGTTTACATGCCGAATCACCGAATACCGAATCGACTATTCGGTATTTGGTCAATCCCTAGTTTAAACCATCATGTCAAAAACCCCTTGTCAAAAACCCCAAATACTTACATTGATCTGTAAAATTTCACATTAAATGTCACACATTAGATGTAATATTTAAAATTCACTATTACTGTAATTGTATAATTAGTATATAGTATTAGTAATAATTATAGGGTTGGCAGGTTTTTGACGTGTGTCAGTTTATGTCAGGTTTAAACTAAAGGTCAAGATTAGCACCGGCCACAGGGCCAGTAAAGAAAAAGAAGTGGCTAGTAAAAAATTGTCTATCAGCAGCCACTTTTTTACAAGGAGATAATAAAATTTTCTTGCATTTCATCAAGAATTGTACTTTTTTTGGTTCCAATATATTTATATTAACATATTCATTTGGGCTACTCAGTTTTAGATTAATACTTATATAAATTTTACTGTTTAGCATTTTGAAATAAAAAAGTGGCCACTTAAAAAATTAGTCCCACTGGCCGCTAATGAAATTTCCCAATTTTGACCTATAGTTTAAACCGTCATGTCAAAAACCTCAAATACTAAATTGATCTGTAAAAATTCAAATTAAGTGTCACACATGACAACATTACATGTAATATTTTAAATTCACTCTTACTGTATATCAGTAATTAGTACATAGTAAAGTATTATTGTTAAGTACAACTTTTTAACACGGTAAAATTTTTATTTAATTTTTTTTTTTTTTTTTTTTTAAAGTAGACATTAAGCTCACCTGAGCTGTACATTTTTTCTCTTACTTAAAATCGTTTTAATTTCGCTTACTTTTGAGAGCTTAAAGCATTAGCTAGCTTTTTTTATGGGGAAAAAAAACTTAGAAAAGTGTATATTTTTTTGTATATATAACAAGATAATGTACATCAATGTTATTCTAGTCTAGGCAATAACCATTCCATTCAAAATTGAAATTGGATTATTAATTTTAAACATTTACAAAATAACAGAAGTAATTAAAAAAAAAAAAAGCTTAAAGTCAAAATCTTTTTAAAACATGCTTTCTTTCAATATATAAAAATGTTTTCGATTTTAAAACTGAACAAAATTGGCTCGGTCATCTAAAAGAAAATTCCTGTAAGCCCATATTGTAAAAGTGCATAATAGAAGGGATCAAATCATGAAACCATACCATTGTTTGGCTTATACTTTGCATCCCAAACATCAGAATCAGATAATATAGACAAACACGCGAACGCCGTTCACAGAAAATGTTCAAAGTTTGCAGACAGTTTTGATGGTTTTTTTACAAATTTCTAAATAAAAAAAAATAAATAATGATAGAATAATAATAGAATAAATAATGCTTCTCCAGGCAGAGAATTAGTGCGATGTTCGTCGCAGACACTTGAGAAGGTCTGCAGACTATTTTTCAACTGGAGGAAAAAAAAAGTTTTTAAAATTTTAAGAACAAGTCGCAATATTAAGGAATGGTTTGTCTCAAAAACAGTAGATAAATTGATGAGTAAGAGTTCATCTCTTCCATTCATGAACTAATAACTTTTTTATTTTAACATTCATTTATTCGTATTTTGTTATTATATAGATTAATAAAATAACAGTTTTGTTGAGCAATCATAAATTGATATCTTTATATAAGTTAATGATTAAAATATTTCACATTTTAATAAATATTTTTTGTAATTTTTCATTAGTTTTTCTTTTATTTATTCGTTGTCTGTATTAAGCATACCAATCAATACTAGATTTCTTGACTGAGTTTTAATAATGCTTGTAAATTAATATTTTTGTTTTAGTTTTGTTGCTTAGTGGCACTCCACTCGCATATAACTTCTCATTTCTGCTGTTAACGGTGATATAGGACTCGGGAGGGCCATGGCGTTTTTTTGCAGAAAATTTTTAAGAAATTTTTTGAGTTCACAGATATTTTTACATTTTATCTAAGTCTGCCAACCATCAGGAGCAAGGGTTGACTGCTGTATCAGTTGATTCAGCTCGCGCTTGAGCTACGGAGAGAGTTTATGGATGCTTACCCATACTGATTGTGTATGAAGCTAAAGAATCCCCTTTCCAGTCTTCCTATTTCAGTGCTATAGGGAGGACTCCATTGTTTGGTGGAAAGGTATCACTAAATGCAACAGCTTTTTGAGCCTGCTTCAAAACTTGCTCATCTAGCAATGCTTTTGCTATCAAGTCCTACTAGCTCAGCATCAATTAAGAGACAAACTATTTTCTAACGCTTCATACACTCTAAACTCAAAAATCTTTTGGGTGTAAATAAATGTGCTAAACACGTGGTGTGCTGCAGCATGCTGCGGAGTAAAATTGATCTGGATTATTTAATTGTACAAAATTATTTTCTTCTGGTTGAAAAATCAAAAAAATATTTTATTGCAAATAGGCCTGGGCCTTAAATCGATTTAACTCTTAAATCGATTTAAAGCTTACATCAGAAATCCGATTTAACCATTGGTCTTAAATCGATTTAAGCTAAAATCGGAAATCGCGATTTAGCTAATGTCAAATCGCGATTTAGCCAATGTCTTAAATCGCGATTTAGCCATTGTCTTAAATCGTGATTTAGCCATTGGCTTTAAATCGATTTAAAACAAAATACTGATTCAGAGCTAACATCGGAAAATCGATTTATCTACTTTGATGTATCTACCACTTACATGCCAAGCTGGTGTTAAATCGATTTAGGAGGATCCGATTTAAGCAAACATCGCAAGCCTCAATGCTTTCTGATTTAAGACAAACAAGGCAAGCTGGTGTTAAATCGATTTAGGACGATCCGATTTAATGAAAACAAGGCAAGCTGGTGTTAAATCGATTTGGCAGGATCCAATTTAAGAAAAAGGCGATTTAAGTAAACGATGATTTATTGACGAAACGATGATTATTGATATTTATTTATTTTGTAAACAAGATTCAGAGTTTACAAGATTGGAATGTGTATTTTTCAGAAATTAAGAACTTATAGAGTGGAAAGTTGAAAGGAAAAAGTAATGTTTAAATCTTAAAATCCAAATTCATCGAATTTCAATTTATAAGCTAATGCAATCTTTTGATGATAAATTAAGTTTTCACATATTTGAGTAATATTGCAATATGTATTTTTTATTTTCCAATATTCTGTAATTAATTAAAATGTTTCAAAGTAGAATCCTGCATTGTTTCAAAAGATTGTTTTCCTGAAATTCATTCAGCATTTATATGATTAAAAAAAAAAATAATAAAGTTTTATATTTAAAATCCAAACTCATCGACTTGCAGTTTATACTTTTAAGCATTCTTATGATGAAAAATTCATTTTTTACATGTTTTAGTAATATTTTAACATTTATTTTTTATTTTCTATTATTTTGTAATTAATGAAATTATTTTAAATGTATAGTCATGCATTGTTTTGTGTATCACTATTTGGCCGTGATCCACATGAAATATTTTTCTTTTACTAATAATATTTTTTTCCTGAAATTGATTGAGTATTTATGGTTGGAAAAAAAAAGAATAAAGTTTCATATTTAAAATCCAAATTCATCGAATTTCAGTTTTTATTTTTATGCATTCTTTTAATGAAACATTCATTTTTCACATGTTTGGGTAATATTTTAATACATACTTTATTTTTTATTATTCTGTAATTAATTAAAATATTTTAAAATATTCATGCATCAGATTTGACATCCGATTTCAATGCCAGTCACATGGATTGAGTATCTTGCTGAAATTGATTCACTATTTATATCCAAATTCATCCATTTTTAGTTTATATTTTTACGCATTATTTTCATGAAAATTTAATTTTCATATGTTTAGGTATTATGGGAATATTTTAGTTTTAATTTATTATTATTTTGTAATTAATTAAAAATACTTTAATAAAGTTCTGTAATGAGTCAAGTAACTTTATTTTTACAGCAGAATGAGGCAGGGCTGGAGGAGGCATTCATTAGATTTTTCTGCAGATCTGCGATTTTTTGCTTTTTTAACATTTTGTTATCATTAAAAAGAGATATATTTTAAGATTATATTTTATTACTAATCTTAAAGGATGGCAACAACCACGAAAAAAATCAGCAATTTCAGTGATGTGCTCCAAGGGTCACACTTTCAATCCTTCTTCATCCGCTATATAAATGTCAGCATTTATGTTAAACAAATCTTATTTTAATCTAAAAGTTAAAAAGATATAAAATTGCACCTTATTTCTCATATCCCCCCCCCCCTTTTTTTACTACTTTCCTCATCATGGTAAATGAATAGTTAAATTCATCATTGAAGTCTTAATATGCTTCTGTTTAGTGATGGGCGATTCTCGAAAATTCGACAATCGAGAAGAATCGTCATCGTAAAAAATCACAATCGATACAGCCATCGATTAATTCCTAGAATCTACAATCGAGATGTTTTACAATCGATTATAACGAGAGAGGTAAAAACAATTGTTGGAAAACTTAGCTATTATTCTGGCCGAAATTTTCGTAGTAGTGATAGGGTTTGCTCGATAATTCTGCTATCGTAATTATTTTCTCCTGATTTAGGCTTAAGGGGTTACTTCAGTCAATTGAAAAGATCTGCTCGTTAATGCTAATCTTATGGAAGAAATTTATAAAGATATCTCATTTGAATTTCAGTATTTTAAAGTGATTTTCTTTGCATTGGAATAAATTCCCTTTCTTCTTTATGAAACTGCAATGTCCAAATCACGTAACTATGGCTCATTTGATGAATCAAATTACCTTTCTACTAAAACACACATACTACAATATATATTAAGACACACATACACACAAAAATAACGCCTGCATTCAACAGTTTAAAAATATGTATATATACTTTTAACCTTTCTACTGTTTAGATAACTCCAAAAAGTTTGATACAGTTTAAAGTTCCCCTAAATGTAAAATACTGTGGAATTTCTCCATTGATCGAAAACAAAAGTTTCTTTCGAAAAACGTAAGGATAGTAAGATAAAGATACCTGCCAAGAGGGAACTGCCTAACACGGAAACTGTTTTCCAGTACCTAGCGATTCCAACATGACTCTTTAAGTCTGTATCGAAATCCAAAGTAGCTACTTTATGACACATTTAAAAACTCATTTTTTTATTTTAGACGCATTAGCTAGAATCGATTAGCATTTCCCTCTTTTCGATAAAGGAAAAAGGTTTGATACAAATTAAAGTTCCCTAAATGTCTAAAGTGTATCAAATGCTGTGGAATTTCTCTGTTTATCGAAAACAAGACAGCTTTATCGAAAAACGTAAGGATAACCAAACATATATAACTACTGAGAGGGAACCTGCCTAACACGGAAATTGTTTTCCAGTGCCTAGCGATTCCAACATGATTCTTCAAGTCTGTATCGAAATCCAAAGTAGCTAGTTTCTGGCACATTTACTAGCTCATTTTTTATTTTATGCGCATTAGCTAGAATCGATTAGCATTTTCTTCTTTTCGATAAAGGCAGAAGGTTTGATACAAGTTAAAGTTCCCTGAATGTCTAAAGTGTGTCTAATGCTGTGGAATTTCACCGTTTATCAAGAAACATAAGGGCAACCAGATAAATATAACTGCGAAGAGGGAACTTGTCTAACACGGAAATTGTTTTCCAGTGCCTAGGGATTCCAACATGACTCTTCAAGTCTGTATCAAAATCCAAAGTAGCTAGTTTCTAACACATTTACTAGCTCATTTTTTATTTTAGGCGCATTAGCTAGAATCAATTAGCATTTTCTTCTTTTCGATAAAGGCAGAAGGTTTGATACGAGTGAAAGTTCCGGTTCCCTAAATGTCTAAAGTGAGTCTAATGCTGGTGAATTTCTCCGTTTATCGAAAAAAAAGGAGTGTTATCGAAAAATAGAAAGGTAAACAGACAAATATATCCGCTAATAGGGAATTCTATAACTAAAATAAAACTTCAATGGACTTCATTTTTGGTATTTCGGATAATTTTAATCTTCCAATCCTTACCAACGTGGTATTAGATGATGGGTCTGGAAAAGGTAGAAGAACCCCCCCCCCCCCACCCAAGGGGCATTAGGCCCCAAATTGACAATAGGGCAGACCAAGGATGGAAGTTAACTTGATGTAAGAGAGGACTAGGGGAAGTTGAGAATGGTAAAAAAAAAAACGAACCATTGAATAAGAAAAAAATTGAAGAAAAAGAAGAAATGGTAAAAGAACAAGTGAAGCGTGTGATTAGAGCCAGACAAATGAAGAGGGGCCCAATGGGCCACAGCTGGTCCAGAATGAGTGCCCAAATGGTCAGAATGGATCAAGAACTTAGAGAATAGTATCTACAAGAAAGAAAAACAATGAGACAAAACATTATGAAAAACAGATGAAAAATACCAATAGACTGAGGCTAAAAGTAAAATGTTTCACTGGGTGGCGTCCCCTGGTGGTAGCAAAAATAAAATTGATACGAGAAGATAGGGAAGAGTGAAAAGACTTTATTTTGTGAATTTTATAATTTTTGGACAAACAGTATACTAAATTATTCTGTTGAGCTGAACCAGGTTTCAGACCAGATGCTGTAATCTTCAAGGTTAGCTGGGTGAAAGAGTTCGACCAGAATCGTCCGGGATAGCTCAGATGGCAGAGCACTGGCGGCTTCAGCCAGGAGGTCCCGGGTTCGAATCCTGGTCCGGACATTTTTCGCCCAGTTGGAAATTTACATCTAATATGATTTGTTTACCAATTAGAATAATTGTGTTAAAATAATCTAGTATACTAAAGGTTTAAAGAAACAAAACTTTAAAGCGCCCTCTTGGGGCGAAGAAGGGAGTTAAAATTAAGAAACACATGTCCATATTTTTTATTCGATTTTAGACGCAATTTGATGTTAGTCTTATAATTTTCCTATGAGTGAAAGATACCGTACCAGAGTACGAAAAAAACCACCGCTAAGTATATTCCTTTAGAGCATTTTAAGCCCAGGGGTCTAAAATTAACAGTGGATTGACAAAAGAAAGGTAGATTTAGAAAGGTTATGAAATTACCCTTATTTTAATATATTACATGAGTGGGGTAAAATAATTTTGAAAAATCCTCTTCCCTGAGGCGACACTTAAAATCTTGAAAACACATATTTTGCAGTGCAGTTTTGTTTTAACAATAGCATTCTAATATTAAGAGATATGGGGCAGCTTAGGAGGGCTAAAATAAGAGAAACATTGAAAATCAAAGACAAACTGGCGCTAAATTCAATAGAAAACTTCTATATCAACAACTGAAACTCGAACTGATAACTTAAACCACTATGCCTCCTAACCCATATCGGTTAATAACAAAAGCGAATGGAAAAAACATGCACTCCTTTGGGAAATCATGACTTACACCAGAAGCGCGGTAAGTTTGACTCTTCTGAAAGCTTCCTTTCTCTGGAAGTGCGAGAGAGAGCTCTCGCACTTCCGAGATCTATTTTCTGGACGCAAACTGCTCGTTTAGCTCGAGGAGACATTCTGCTCGAGGGCAAACCTTTCGCTTACTTCGAGATATCTCACCGTCTCGTTTCTCGCTCTTGGTCTCTGTTCAACATTTCATATGACATTGTCGAGAATGAGAAATCAGTTTTCGTCCTTTCTCCGAAATGTTACTCTCGATGATTGTCATTTCACGCTCAGCCAAGAAGGGCCGAGAAGAGATATCGAGGGGCAAACTGGAGAAAGAAATAGGCATGACAATGAACTGTGAAATGAAGCTTTAATTTTCAATGTTTTTCTTATTTTAGCCCTACCAAGCTGTCACATACTTGGAGCCCTCCGATAAATATTATTTATTAAATATAAAAATTTCAAAGAGGAAGGTGGGTCGGGTGAGTTCCGAGGACGTGAGAGTGGGTGGGGCGCAATTTAAAAAAAATTACCGAACTCTTCCTGTGACATATAATCGAAAAGCCCTTTGACAACTCTTTCATATTATGAACCTTTCTTCCACCGAAGGTGAAATTCGGGGGAGGGTGGGGTGGGGGCGAACAAATTTTTAAAACCGTAGCCGACTTCTATAATAAATTTAAATATCATTTTAGATGTAGGTTTTTTATGCAGTCTTCCAATAAATATTATTTATTGAACATAAAAATTTTAAAGTGGGGGCTGCATAAATTCCGGGGAGAAAGAGTGGGCCCAAAGGGGGGGGGGGGGGAGCAATTTTCAAACTTTTTTGGACTCGTCATGTGATATGTTATCGGAAAGCTCTCGGATGACTCTTTCATATTATGAGACTTTCTTCCTCCCGTCCCCAATTTGGCCCCCACTGCGGGGGGTAGTTTTTTCCGTTTTTATCATTTTAGATCGGATTTTTTTATGGAGCCCTCCGATAAATATTATGTATAATATATGAAATTTCAGGACACTTTTCTAAATTTAGCCAAGACCCTTCATGTAACATATCGTTGGAAAGATTTGTGACTACTTATTGATGTTATGCACTTCCGGGGGCCGTCCAACCACTTTGCCCCCCGGGGGACACTTTTCCAAATTTAGCCAAGACCCGTCTTGTGAGATATCACTTTAAAGGTCTGTGACTACTTTTTGATGTTATGCACCTCCGGTGACAGACCCCCCCACATTGCCCCCCCCCCCCGGGGGACATTTTTCCAAATTTAGCCAAGACCCTTCATGTGAGATATCGTTGGAAAGGTCTGTGACTATTCATTGATGTTATGCACCTATGGTGTCCGTCCCCCCCACTTTGCCCCCCTGGGGGGCACTTTTCTAAATTTAGCCAAGACCCCTCATGTGAGATATCGTTGGAAAGGTCTGTGACTACTTATTGATGTTAAGCCCCTCCAGTGACAGCCCCCCCCACTTTGCCCCTCCCGAGGGACATTTTTCCAAATTTAGCCAAGACCCTTCATGTGAGATATCGTTGGAAAGGTCTGTGACAACTTATTGATGTTATGCTCCTCCGGTGTCCGTCCCCCCACCTTTCCCCCCCCCCCCCCGGGAGACACTTTTCCAAATTTAGCCAAGACCCCACATGTGAGATATCGTTGGAAAGGTCCGTGACTACTTATTGATGTTATGCTCCTCCGGTGTCCGTCCCCCAACTTCCGGGGAGACACTTTTACAAATTTAGCCAAGACCCCACATGTGAGATATCGTTGGAAAGGTTTGTGACTACTTATTGATGTTATACACCTCTGGTAATCGCCCCCTTTCCCCCCAAATTTTTCCCCACGGGGGACACTTTTCTAAATTTAGCCGAGACCTCTCATGTGACATATTGTTGGAAAGGCCTATGACCACTTACTCATGTTATCCACCTCCCGCACCCCTCCCCCCACTTTGCATCCGCGGGAAGGGCATTTTTATAAATTCAGATCCAGACCCCTCGTGTGACATATGGTTCGAAAGGCCTGAAGACCTGTGACGGCTTATTCATATTATGCAGCTACTTTGCGCCTCCGCTCACTTTGACCCCACCACCAAGAGATCTGGTCCGAGGTTCGTTCGTTTCGAGATTATATATTTTTTTTCAAGATTTTGTAGTGTGTGCACACCACGCCTGCTATACGGTGTCGTATATAGCAGGTAACCTGTTCGTGATTTCATATTACAAGATTACGTATAACTTAGGGACCCGATTAAAGGAGTGGGCCACTAGCGGGCGACGTCACCTTGTCTTTATTAACACCGACTCATTCCAGTTCACCCGCAGACGATTCTTGATAAATGTATGACGTATGTAATATATGATGTATAAAAGCAATTGGCAAACTGGAGTCATCGAGAA
Organism: Maratus speciosus; assembly: GCA_963932465.1. Classification (NCBI taxonomy): domain Eukaryota; kingdom Metazoa; phylum Arthropoda; class Arachnida; order Araneae; family Salticidae; genus Maratus; species Maratus speciosus. Next base: position 94,391,316 of record OZ010799.1, read on the forward strand.
AAAATTTACACAATCGAAAAATATCGAGATGTCCATACAATCGAGAAAAACATCTCGTTATCGCCCATCACTACTTCTGTTTTACCTCAGTAACTTTTTAAATCTGTGTCTGTAAAAAAAAAAAAAAAAGTGTATGTAGGCTGTTAGCAATGAAGTGCTATTTGAGTGGGCTAGGGGAAGCCCCCCCCCCCCCCCCCCTTAAGGAATTTAGATTGTAGCATGCATAACAAGTCAGACAACAACAACAACAAAAAAAATAATTTTCTTTTATATTACTTCTTATAGAATGAGTTTATAAAATGTATTACAATAGGTCACTAATTTTTAAAATGGAAAAAAAAAACTAGTGTTTTGGGACATTCAAAGCTTTTTTATGCGTAAAATATACCTCTTTTCAAAATTATTTGACAAATTAAAAGGTAAGTATACTAAATAATACAGGAGGGGGGGGGGGGCACATAAAGATCGTATTTTGTTACTACAAATTAAAAAATAGGCTTCCATATTCTAAAATGTAAAATCGGTGTTAAATCGCGATTTAGCACTAAATCGCGATGTTGGATGGATGATAAATCGATTTAAGAAATTTCTACATCGCCCAGTGCTAATTGCAAATAATATATTTTTTAAATTATTAAATTTCAATAAAATATCACATAAATCATTGACTTATTTAATGTTTATCTATTGTTAAAATGTTTTAGCGTGTTACATGTATTTGGCAGTTTTCGACGGTTTAAACCAGTTTTCGACAGTTTAAACCAGTTTATGACAGTTTAAACCAGTTTTTGATGCTTGTCATGTCAAGAACCAGTTTTTGACGTCAAAAACCCAACCCTGGTTAGGAAATACTATATAATCAAACCCCTGGGTTTTTTCTCTATGGACATTATGATAGATGATTTTAATTACACAACTAATGTTTATGTAGTCCCAGATTATTCTATATATTTTGATCTTATTATTGGTACAGATGTTATACAACAAAGTATTTTAACAATTTCTGGAAATAATATTTCGATGCAAAAAATCGAGGAAAATGACACTATGCTCAATAATTTTTTGATTAATGTTGCTCATGTGTTAGACGATCTTAATCTTGATTTATCTCATATTACCGAACAGATGAAACAATGCGTTCAAAAATTTCAGAGCTTATTCAAAATTATTCTCCCAGAAAAATAAAGACAACTGATGTAAAATTATCAATTCATCTGGAAAACGAAACACCCGTCACTTGTCCTCCCAGACGCTTGACTCCAATAGAGAAAAACTTTGTCAAAAACAGATTTCTGAGTGGCTCGAAAAGGGAATTATTCGTAAAAGCACTAGTAATTTTTAATCACCTATTGTCCTAGTAAAAAAGAAAGATGGTTCATATAGATTGTGTGTTGACTATAGGAAGTTAAATTCTAAAACACATAAACAACATTTTCTCCTCCCAGTAATTGATGACATTATTGATCAGTTGCATTCTGCAAAAGTATTTTACTACTCTTGACCTTAAAAACGCATTTTTTCATGTCGAAGTAGAAGAAAATAGTAGAAAATATAGGGCCTTTCCATTGTGACAGGTGTGACATCCAGACACGATTTTAAGAGGTTATATCTGTGTTTTGGGCAATAAATTAGCTAATAAATCCCTGAAAAGTATTTAAAATATGTTTCTCCATGCATTTGCTTGAATAATTGTGCAAACACAAAACTTCAATAGCTTTCAATTTTTAAAAAAAAAAATTTTTAATCTTGTGACGGGTGTGACTCTCTCCGGACATGAGTTTTCACTAGCATACACATTTATTAAAATTCCTGTGAATATTTTTATGTTTCATTATTAAAACAATTTTTTTCTAATAAAAGAGATTCAGATTAAACTTAATGCATAGTTTTCATAATAAATTTTAATTATTTTAAAGTATAAGAAATTTTTTCTACTGTGACGGTATAGGTGAAAACTGGGAAATTGAGTTAGTAGCCAGTGGCCGGTAGACTCAGTTTCATTAGCGGCCACTTTTTAAAGTTAGTGACCACTATAATGTTTCAAACTTTCTTGGCATCTAGATAAAACTATAATCGTTGTATATATACTAGGGATTGACCGAATAGTTGATTCGGTATTCGGTGGTTCGGCACGTAAACCGAATATTCGGCTTCAGCCGAATACTTTTAAGTATTCGGCCGAATAATTGCAGGTAAGTATTTTCTTAGAAGTAGAAGAATTCTCTTTTACTTAGCAGTAGAATAGGCTAAACAATGAATTTCAATATTATGTGCATGAGTTCAGAGTTCAGCTGCACTACATAAAACAAGTCAAAGGCCATTTTTAATTTAAAAAAAAAACTTTTTCCTTCCTAAAATAGTCTACATAGGTGTAAAATCAAAACAACTGTCTACAACAGAGAAAAAAAAAAAAAAAAAAAGTAAGGAAAATGCACATCTTTCCCTTATCATTTAATTTTATTTACTTCTACATTAGTCTTTTTTTTTTTTTTAATTTAAATTTATTTAATGTGTATTTTCTTTAATATACATATCAAATAAGTGTATCAGAGTTCATATCTGTATATCTAAGGTGTATATTAAAGAAAATACACACATCAAATAAATATACCACTATGCCTAATCCTGTAGCTTTTATAACCATTATGTTAAAATCGCTCAAATTTCTTTTCTTCATCACGCAATGTTAAAATATTAATCAAAATATAAATATTCTATCAATAATTTGACAGAAAATAGTTAAATGTAAATTGATATACCTTTTGTATTTTGAGAACATTCCTATGCAATATGTTTATAATTAGACTTAGACAATCAGTAAATCAGCTTAATGACAACATTGTTTCTTTGTATTTGAATGAACTTTTTTTTTTCTGACTACCTTATCCTTAATAATACCCTGTATAGTTTAATACTTTCATGGGTTCCTTTTGGGTATTGACAAGTGATAAAATAATAAAAATAAGTGATGGGTTAATGAATTTGTGAGTGGAAAGCAGGGTCGTACTGGCCCACCGGGCAACGAGGCAAATGCCCGGTGCGCCCATCGTCACTTTTTTCTTTCTTTTTTTCTTTTTTTTTAAGCACGCATTTTGAAAGTCATAAAATTTTCAAAGATTTTCATTTGGAAAATTAAAAAGTAATGCTTTTTATTTTTTAAAGTATAGCATAAGCAAACTATGTGTGATGAAAGACAATTAGATAAACCAATTTCGAGATAACATAAGTTATCGACAATCAGATATGCCATTGTTACACATTGCATCCAGCACCAGACTCTGTTTCAAAGCCTGTATTAATGATAAATTCTAAGAAAAATAATATTAAGTACTAACTTATTTAGATATACGCCTAAATAATTTCTGTTCTAGGAATGCTTCTAATAAGTGTCTAATAAGTCTGCGTCTAATACGTTTGCATATTTTCTGCGTCTAAGTATTTAGCGCCCCTGTTGTTGTGAGGTATTTTTGTATTTCTGCCTTTTGTGCAAGTATAAACGACGAAACACTGTATAAGAAACATATTCTCATTTTAAATGGATTCATTCACAGAGACTTTGATAGTCATGGCGCCCTGGTCCAGATTTTATTCAGTACCCCGAAGTATAGTAACTTCTACATAAATTAATATTGGTATTAATGATGTATTTAGTATATTTTCTTTCAAATATTCAGCGCCCTGGGTGGCTGCCCGGTAGTTTGGTATTTCTGTTTTTTGTGAAAGTACAAAAAACAAAACAAAAAAAAAATGCCAATTTAATACAGGTCATTTTCATTTTAATTTCATTTGGTCCCTTTGTCAGAGGCGGCTTTGGTAATCATGGCGCCCTTGGACAATTTTTTTTAGCGCCTCTGTAAAAATAAGTTTAAAAAAAAACTAATATTGTGTTTTCGTAATAATGGCACCCTTGGTCAGATTTTTTCAACGCCTCTGAAAAAATAAATTTCAAAAAACTAATATCGTGTTTTTGTAATCATGGCGCCCTTGGTCAGATTTTTTTCAGTGCCTCTGTAAAAATGCTTTTCAAAAAACTATTATCGTGTTTTTCTAATCATGGTACCCTTGGAGAGAATTTTTTCAGCGCCTCTGTAAAAATAAATTTCAAAAACTTAATATCGTATTTTTTAAACACTTAGTCAGATTTTTTTTTTCAGCGCCTCTGTAAAAATCCCTTTCAAAAAACTGTCATCGTGTTTCTCTAATCATGGCGCCCTTGGACAGATTTGTTTAGGGCCTCTGTAAAAATAAGTTAAAAAAAAAACTATCGTGTTTTCTTAATAATGGCGCCCTTGGTCAGATTTTTTCAGCGCTTCTGTAAAAATAAATTTCAAAAAACTAATATCGTGTTTTTGTAATCACGGCGCCCTTGGAGGGAATTTTTTCAGCGCCTCTGTAAAAATAAATTTCAAAAACTACATCGTGTTTTTGTAATTATGGCGCCCTTGGACAGATTTTTTTTTTCAGCGCCTCTCTATAAAAATAACTTTAAAAAAACTAATATCGTAATTTTGTAATCATGACGCCCTTGGTCAGATTTATTTCCAGCGCTTCTGTAAAAATAACTTTCAAAAAACTAATGTCGTGTTTTCGTAATCAATGCGCTCTTGGTGAGATTTTTTCAGCGCCCTGTAAAAATAACTTACAGAAAACTAATATCATGCTTTTGTAATCATGGCGCCCTTGGTCAGATTTTTTTAGCACCTCTGTAAAAATAAGTTTTAAAAAACTAATATCGTGTTTTTGTAATCATGGCGCCCTTGGTCAGATTTTTTCAGCGCCTCTGTAAAAATAAGTTTTAAAAAACTAATATCGTGTTTTTGTAATCATGGCGCCCTTGGTCAGATATTTTTTAGCGCCGCTGTAAAAATGCCTTTCAAAAAGCTATTATCGCGTTTTTGTACTCATGGCGCCCTTGGGCAGATTTATTTTTCAGCGCCTCTCTGTAAAAATTGTTGAGATAATTACCAGTAAGTAATATCTCAGTAAATTAATTTAGCAGAGTGAATTAAGCAAATGGAAACGTAAGTGCTTTATGTCCCGACCTCGGATGAAAAACTACATTAAACTATTAAATCTATTATAACTCAAATCTTAAATGAAATTAAATATATTTAAACAGTTCAATGAAATTAACTTGCTGAAATGCAATAAGAAAAAGTAAAACTACTATGTGATCTAAATAACGAAAGACAAATTTAAAAGAAACAAAACATTTATTTAAATTTAGTCAAATCAGAAGAACAAGTTAACTAAAAGAATAAAATACATAAAACATACCTCAAACAGTTTTAACTTTAGAAGACACTGATTATGCATTTACATATAGAACAGATTGCACTGAGTAACGCTCCATGACACCTCTTTGCAGAAGTATAAAGAAATATAAAACGTCTTTTAATTCAATGCTCCAGAGCTCGATGAATAATTTATTATCTAAACGCTATACTTTGTTTTAAACTAATTCCAGTACCTCCAGTGACATCTCATAGCAATGTAAAACAAGAGACATTCCCACCAGGAAAAAGCAGTAGATAAACAACAGTCCGTAAATACGATCGATCACAAGCTCATCCTTCAACGTCGAGGAATCCGGAGACAGCCCAGCTGACACTCCAATACACGAAACGTCTTCATTTCGAACACTAAAAAGGTTCTTCAAAAATAGAGGTCATACTATGTAGCTTCACTATTCCGACGTCTGACTTTAAAAAGCAAAACAAAACAAGGACTAATTGATATCCATAGCAACTTCAAGATTGAGACATACTTTAATATTCAATGTGCGTTTCCCAGTTCTAATAAGCCTCCATGCCAATAAAAATATAAACCACAACTGCTCACATCTTGCTAAAAGGGTAAATCCCAACTGGCGAGGAAACAAGCTGGCCGAAGCATATTTATATGATTCGGACATGCGTACCAACCGCCGGCATATGCAAAACAGATTGCTTCCAGAATGATCTGAGACTTACGACGCACTCTACCGGACAACTAACGCCATCTTGTGGCGATCGGGAGTACTGCTCAACTATCATACGTGGAAAACGATCTCCGAGAACCGCGATGTTTTGAAAAACAGATGAACGGCAGAAGAAGATACAATTAAAGGCAAACTGTAACTAAGGATGAAAGCAAATCAAATGAAGGATTTTAAGGATATATAACTACGAAAAACAAGGATATGAGGTAAGTAGAATCTGTATTTATATTGTAAATAAAGGAAGGCTGTTTCAGCTAAAAAATGTAAATAAGTTATAGAGCTAAAGTAGTACGGTGATAAGATACAGAGGGCTTGTTATTCCTAACAAAAATAACTTTCAGAAAACTAATATCGTAATTTTGTAATCATGGCGCCCTTGATCAGATTTATTTTCAGCGCCTCTCAGTAAAAATAACTTTCAAAAAACTAATGTCGTGTTTTCGTAATCAATGCGCTCTTGGTGAGATTTTTTCAGCGCCCTGTAAAAATAACTTTCAGAAAACTAATATCATTCTTTTGTAATCATGGCGCCTTTGGTCAGATTTTTTCAGCGCCTCTGTAAAAATAAATTTCAAAAACTATTATCGTGTTTTTTTAATCATGGCGCTCTTAGAGAGATTTTTTTCAGCGCATCTGTAAAAATAATTTCAAAAACTTAATATCGTGTTTTTTAATTACGGCGCCCTTAGTCAGATTTTTTCAGCGCCTCTGTAAAAATAAGTTTTAAAAAACTAATATCGTGTTTTTGTAATCATGGCGCCCTTGGACAGATATTTTTCAGCGCCTCTGTAAAAATCCCTTTCAAAAAACTATCATCGTGTTTTTGTAATCATGGCGCCCTTGGACAGATTTTTTTAGCGCCTCTGTAAAAATAAGTTTAAAAAAACTAATACCGTGTTTTTGTAATCATGACGCCTTTGGTGACTTGGCCAGATTTTTTTCAGCGCCTCTGTAAAAATAACTTGAAAAAAAGTAGTATCGTGTTTTTGTAATAGCAAGCCCCCCCCCTCCACACACACACGCACACACTCCCCACAAATACACACATAAATTGATGCCCTTAGTTCTACTAAAGTGGAGCATTCCATAATTTCTTAATGATAATATAAGTGTTAGACCGCCAAGGGCGCCAAGACTAATTCTTCACAAGATTTTGCAATGGAAACTTATGTAAATTTTGCTTTTGAAAGAAGAAAATGTTAATTTTTTTATATCTATTTAAAAATTCGATGATATTTTTAGCATCCGAAAAAGCCAATATGTAAAAACTTTTTTTTTTTTTTTTTAAACCGGATCTGCTTAACCTCTTTAAACTTCAAACACCACCCCGATATATAAATTGAAAAATACATATGTAATTAAAATAAATAGATAAGAAACCAAAATTGTAAAAGTCCTTTTACAAAAGAATGGATAAATATAAGTAAAGAGAAGTGCAGATGTATTTGGGTTCAGTTTTCAATGCTGTTAGTCAGTAACGTAGAAGTTCCTAAGAAGACAAATAGTGGTTTCTGTAGTAATACCAGATGTGACACTTTTATTATTATTATTATTATTATACCGTATCCTGGAGCTCTCTATCTTTCTGAAGAAAACAGAAATCGGCGGATGTGGAGGTATTTTCCCATGAAATACTAATTAACACACGACACATGCGCGACACGACGTTTTTTTTTTTTTTTTTTTTTTTTTTTTTTTTTTTTTTTTTGTGCGTGTGAGTTGCGACGACCATTGTAGTTTAAATTTGGCTTATCTGAAATTAAAATAAACAGTAATTTTTAATTAAATATGACTTATTTTAGTGACTTGACGAGACAAAGGGTGGAAATTATGAAAAGCTCTCTCTCTCTTTTTCTTTCTTAATGCTGATTATTTGAAGATGGTATTCAACTTTTATCGTAGAAAAATGCTGATTTTTGATGATTGACAAAAAAAAAAAATCCTTAATGCACTGCATAATTTTATAAGAAACTAGGGGGCTCTGCCCCCTACGAGCTACGCTCGCCAACCCCCGTTCAGGCACACCAAAATCCAAAAAGCACGCTAATTTGATCGGCTTTAAAAATATTGAATTAAAAAAAAAAAAAAAGTAGTGATTTTTCTGTAAACGGGTTACCATTCGTTTTCCTTGGATTGGGGATTTTTAAGCCCAAATCTGCTGCTGTTAAGAGATTCAATGGCTGTTTATGTATTTAATTAAAAAATTAGTTAAACATTTGAAAATAAGCTAATGTAAAATGAATTAAGTAAACAGTGCCCTTGTCTCCCGGTATTTTTTAACAGCGCTATAAGATAGTTCTTTTAAATAATTCATTTTAAATGTATCGTTTTAAATCTGACTTAATTTACACCAAAGTTTTATTTCTCTTATTAATATTCAGGTGAAAATACTTTAGTTGTTAGAAGGAAATATTATTTGCGCTGTCTTCGAATTCACGATAACAGTTGAAAAGATTATCTCAAAATATCTCGCGCAAATATATTTTTTAATTTAAATTGTTTTACCATATTTTTTGGCCATTTTAAATATGATGTAATTTCTTCCCTTTACAAGTTTTAGCGCATAATAATTTTTTTATTTTAACATTTTGTTTCTCTTTTAAAATTCAAGTGTGAATATGGTTCTTATGACGTAATTTTCCTGCTTTTAACATGTGATCATTTAGTTCTAATTTTAAAGTTTTTATTTCTGTTTACAATAGTCACGTGTAAATAAATATTTAATTTTAAGTAAACATTATTGTTTCGCTGTTTATACAATTGGCAACAGTTTAAATTAATAACATTTTCTAAAATATATAAAAAATATCTCTCGAAAAGCTGAAAATTTGAATTTAAAATAGAAATAAAACCTAAAAAAAAAAGTAAGTCAAATAAAAAAAAATAAACGCAATCTGCACACCGGGAACTTATAACGTATAAAATGATCTAAAAATTATTAAATTCTCATGCATTCAGTGGTGTAGTCGAGGGGGGACGCAGGGGGATGGCGTCCCCCCACTTTTTATTTTATTTCAAGCGTCCCCTTACTTTTTTTTTTTTTCAAGGGAACGCTAAGGGCGCGAGGGGACGCAGATCTTCCTGATTTATTAAATATTTAAAATAAAAAGCACTTTAATAAATTAAGAATTTTATGAAGTAAAGAATTTATTTTTAAAACTATTTGAGTTTTCTTTGAGTATTCAGAAAACAAACTGAAAGGAATTGGGAAGAAAGGGATATTTACTTGCCGTTTCACCATAATTAACAGTAGTGAAACACCTGAAATACCACGCTAACATTAGTTCCTTCAGATGCATACATTAGTTTTACTTGGAATTTTCTGATCGAAAACTATTATCTTCCTCCTTTTCTTAACATAAAGACCACAAAAGCTCTTTGAAAAAGATCTTTATACACCGCAGTCTCCGTTTAAAAAATATCCAGATGTTTCAGTTTTGAAAGACTGGTCATGTTTTTCTCACATGGTAATTAACAACAGCATGTTTCCATTAGTCAGTAAATAAGGTATTTAAAGACGTTCGGGGTAATTGTCATATCTGTCACATACTGTTGGTTAGTAGGGGTCCTCAGATGACTGGTACAGGTGTCTGCAATCGAATACAGAATAAATCAACAAAAGGGACACCAATGTAGACCGACAACTTCTGATATATTGCAGTGCCAAGAATCCCACAAAATCTTTATCCCCCTTTCTCCTATCTTCCTGTATCATTCACATTGACAATTATTTCTTGGTTTACTATTCGGGATTACTTCTTTAGACAGGAATAAATTACAAGCATTGGATTATTTTGAATTCCAGCGAATATCTCTGAAGTATCTGTTTTTTAAATTCTAGCCATAAGTATTTTGCATCAAAATTTCAATTTTTGAAGGAAAAAATAACAATGAAACGATATAGGCAGCCAAAATTGGAAAGTTTTATAATTTTTTCGAAACGTTGGTCGTCGATGATAGTATAACAATGCTGTGATGATAGATACGAAATTATCGAGCACAATTGAAGATCAAAAGTCCGATGCAAGAGAATCGTAAGCATATTTTGAGTTTTGATCAATGGTATAACATAGCATATAATTAAAAATATTATTTAAAATTTATTATTGGTTTCAAATTTTCCAAATATCAATATGTTTTTGTATAAAATTATATCTTTTGTACAGTGGGATGGAAAGGAAACATAGGTGCCAGAAATGGTAGTTGAGCAGAATTGCCCCTCTTTAGATTTTCAAATTTAATTAACTAAATTTTCTTTCCCTCTCGAAAATAAAATAACAAAGTTTGTTCTTCGCATAGGATTTAAAGTAATTGAACAGTAAAAGAAAGGATATCAAGAATTATTTATCAGGGAGAGGGTCTGTCCTCCTGAAGCCCCCCGTAAAAGACTATTTTTAGTTCTGTGTTTCTTTTATGTTTGTGTATTTTTTTTTTCTAAACCACCGATTGAAATATATCAGGTGTGCAAAAAAAAAAAAAAAAAAAACAGTAATATGTTTCACTAGTTCCTTTTATATATAAAAAAAAGCTGATAGAAGTTTAATTTAGGAGTTTTTAATATGCGTTTTATTTGTTATGTTTCTAAAACACTTTGTTTTAAAATAAAATATAGATTTTATTTAATAACGGCAATATTGTTTGAAAATGTCTGCAATCTCAATAAAATTTGCAGTAGCATAAACAATACAAAATTAAACTACAACATTTTAACACTTTCTAACATAGTTGAAAAGTTTATGACTTTGGTTCGTCATTCCGATTGCCCGTAAATAAACTTGGATTGCCACTCTATTTATATACATTATTATGATTTACTACTTACTACAAAGATTCTTTAATGAAAATGAAGTGTTTAGCACTTATAGTTCGTTTGCAGGTATACATAAAAAAATGTTCCGTTAAATTATGTCCTATGGAAAGAAAATTCTTTATTTTGTATTTTAATGATGTTGCACTACTTCAAACATAAAGAAATTGATATACATCACTGAAGGGCACAACAACAGGCTTAATATAGAATACGTATCGTGTAGCTTCTTTCGTTTATTTACAGGGATATAGAAATAAATTACATTGTATTAATCTCGGATTACAGTAATCAGTGTTGAATTCAGACACTTTCCTCGGGGGGAAGGGATTTCTGTGGCTCTGAGGGTGACATTATAGAGTTCCGAGGGGGATTGCACTTTTTGACCATTCAAAACACGAAATCTCAAATATTCCGGGGGAATGTCCCCTCCGGGCTACCTCCTGAATTCACTAATGACAGTAATTGTTTGAAAAGCGTTTTTTGAAATTTATATACGTTATTGAGGAGGGAGATAACGTCATCCACAGAAAGCATAGGGAATATATCATATCAATTTTCTTTAACAGTCTATAAGCAACATTGTAAGACGTGCTTTTCAACTAATTTTTAACTAATTTTTAATCAATTTAATTTTTAATTAACTAATTTTAATCTCAACTAATTTTTATTAAATTCTGTGGAATGAATTCTACAAATTATATGCAGTGCAACAATTCAAAATATTTAAATTGTGTGGGCGGGATTTGATGAAAATGCATTTTCAAGAGTGTTATTTGTTTTTTAGCACAACTAAGTCTTACTGTGTGAATATAATATAAATAAATTCATACATAGGACCGCACAAAAGACATGGATACACAAATATTGTCGTCAATGAACGGTAAAAATCTTTTTTTTAGTGAAAAGCGTTGTTCTATTTAATTAGACTTTTAGTTTTACTGTGTGGTATGCATAAAATACAAGGATTATATTACTGAAGATTTTGCATGTTAACACACGCAAATTCTTCACACCCGCTTTCTAATGTTAATCATATGGAAGATTTTTTTTTTGTTTTCTTGTTTGACTTTTAATATTTGTAAAAGTTTTTTTTCATTAGATAGCTAAGGCCAATCTCTACAAAGGCCAAATCTTTTTTTTTTTTCAATTTAGATAATTTTACTTTCGGAACCGGTTTCGAAAGTCGACCTATCCTCATAAAAAACGACTGCGAACAAAATCGAAAAAGTAAAAAACGGGCATTATGAAAATCGACCTTGGCTATCCAATGCAAAAAAAAAAAAAAAAAAAAAAAAAAAAAAAAAAAAAAAAACATTTAAAAATTTTGACATGCAAACGATATACCTTTTAAAAAAATTCTCCCATAGGTTTAGCATTAGTAAGCGAATTCAGTTCCCGTGAGTGAAGTAGTCCCTTAATGTCTTTAGGGACTACTTCAGTCTAGACACTAATTACTGAGATAAGGCTTTTAACTTTAAGTATTTTCTAAAATGTCTATTAACGCATCGCTGTCCCTTGTATGAAAAAAATAATTATAATAAAATATTTTTGATAGTATTAGAAAATATTTCATATTCTATGCATGGCGCATGATTTTTATTCTAGTTAAAGTTGCATTTGGAATAAAAAATGTAAAATCGTTGTATCATAAATTACGTTTAATGAATTTCTTTTTCATTTTGAATAACTTTGTATAAAAAAATAAATTAATTATTTATGTAAACAATATGTACCATTTTCAAAAATTTGAAAGAAAATCTTATCTATAGTTCGATGTTTAAAACTAAGATTGAAGTAACAGATGTTATTAGTACTACAGGGGTGCCCAGAGAGGGGTTTGGTGACGCAAAATGCGTCATAAAATTTATTTTTGGGGGGAGAATTTAGAGAAAAAGTACATTTTTGGGGGGGATTTTTAAAATCTTAATACTATTTCCTTTTTTTTTTTTTCCACTATTAAAAAAGTTTTTGATTTTTTTAATATCACTTTTAACTTCTTTTCAACATTCAACTTCCAGAAATGGTCATGTTTTTTTAATTCTTTAAATTCTAGATAAGGGCAATAAGAACCGATTTTGCATCTTAATATCTTTGAAAGTGCGGGAATAAAAAAAATACTTGGCATACAGGTGGGAAAATGTTTAACACATTCTGAAAGGCAATTAGGACCGCAAGATGTGATAAAAGGAATAGCTTTCCAAAGTAATTTATTATATTGTTTGACAGGGTCGAATCGTACAGTCTGAGTGAAAAAATACATTCTTGATGGGTATGATAAGAAATAACAACAAAATAAGCATTTCAGAGGAAGAGACAACGCTAAAATTACTTGACGATTTTCAGAAAACTAGGATTTAAGTACAGTATATTTTAGTGATGTTAGAAGAGTAGTATTGTATGTCATTAAAACAGTATAAGGTAAACAACCTGTACAGAGAAAAAGACTTCCAGCTAGTGATGGGCGAAAACGAGATGTTTTTATAGATTTTATTGATTGTATGGACATCTCGATATTTTTTGATTGTGCAAAATTTTTCTCGATGACTCCAGTTTGCCAATTGCTTTTATACCATACCCGATTCGATTTTATCAAGAATCGTCTGCCGGAAAGCTGAAATGAGTCGGGTCAATAAGGACTAGATGGCTACGCCCGCTAGTGCGCCCCTTCTTTAATCAGGGCCTCTAATTTATACGCAATCTTGTAATATGAAATCTCACACTGGGTCCCCGCTGCATACTGCACCGTATAGAAGGCATGGTGTGCACACACTGCAAAATCTTGTAAATAAAAAAAATCTCGAAGCGAACGAACCTCGAACCGGATCCTTTAAGGGGGTCAAAGGGCGGGCACAGGAGCTGCATAATATGAATAAGTGGTCGCAGGGATTTCAAACGATATATCACATGATGGTTATAGGCAAAATTTAGAAAAGTGTCCCCGGGAGGGCAAAGTGGAGGAAGGGTCATCGGAGGGGTATAACATCAATAAGTGGTCACAAGCCTTTCCAACCAAATGTCACATGAGGGGTCTTGAGCTAAATTTGTAACAATGCACACCGGGGTGACAAAGTGGGGGGAAAGGGGCGCGGGAGGTGCATAACAGGAGTAAGTGGTCACAGTCCTATCAAACAATACGTCACATGAGGGGTCTCAGCTAAATTTCCAGAAGTGCCACCCGTGGGGGAAAAGTGAGGGGAGGGACACCGGAGGTGCATAACATCAGTAAGTGGTCACAGGCCTTTCCAACCAAATGTGACATGAGGGGTCTCGAGCTAAATTTATAAAAATGCCCCTCCCACCATGAGGGCAAAGTGGGGGGGAGGGGCGAAGGAGGTGCATAACATGAATAAGTGGTCACAGTCCTTTCATACAATATGTCACATGAGGGGTCTCGGTTAATTTAGAAAAGTGCCACCATGGGTGTCAAAGTGAGGAAAGGGGCACTGTAGGTGCTTAATATGAATAAGTGATTGCAGGACTTTCTAATGATATATCACATGAGGGGTGTCGGCAAAAATTAGGAAAGTGCTCCCCCCCGGGAGTCCAAATATCGCAACCCCCCAGGAATTCAGCCCCCTTTTAGAAATTTCATATATTATAATATTTTTCGGAAAACTCCTTAAAAAATTCGAATTAAAATGATGAAAACGCAAAAAAGTTCAAAAACTGGGGCCAAATTGGGAAGGGGAGAAGAAAGTCTCATAATATGAAAGAGTGATCCGAGGGCTTTCCAATGATATATCACATGAAAGGCTTAAAAAAGGTTGAAAATCTCCCCCCCCCCCCCCCCCCCGGTTTGTTCACTCTTTCGGCCCGGAATTCACGCATGCCCCACTTTTAATTTTTTATATTTAATAAACAATATCTACCGGAGGACTCCATCAAAAAAACACATCTAAAATTATATTCATTGTAGAAATCACTACTGTTTTAAAAATTTGTTCGCCCACCTCCCTCCCCCGCACCCTCCTCTTTGAAATTTTTATATTTAATAAATAGTATTTAACAGAGGGTTCCAGGTATGTGACAGCTTGATAGGGCTAAAATAAGAGGAACTTTGAATATTACGGCTTCATTTCACAGCTCATTGTCATGCCTCTTTCTCTATCTTGTCTCGATAAATCTTCTCACATCTCTTCTCTGCCGAGAACGAGAAATTGAATTCTCATTCTCGGCAACCTATGAAGAGGCACTAATCGAGAACAACATATCGAGAAGCGAAGAAAATTGATTTCTCATTCTCGGCCAACATACGAAATGTTGAAAAGCGCGAGAGGAATAATCGGGAAGTCAAAAGTCGAGATGCCGGTGAAAAATCATCGAGAGGAGATTTGCTGAAATGCCAGAGAAAGAGAGAAATGAAGCTTTCAGAGTCAACTTACCGCATTTCTGGTTTAAGTCATAGTTTCTCGAAGGAGTGCATTTGCTTATCCAATCTCTTTTTGTTATTAACCGATATGAGTTAGGAGGTATAGTGGTTTATTTATTCAGTTCTGTATAGTCCTAATTTCAATAATTACTGTTGAATTTAGTGTCATTTTGCTCCGAATTTTCAATGTTTCTCTAACTTTAGCTCTGTCAAGCTGTCCCATACCTGGAACCCTCAGATAAATATTATTTATCAAATATAAAAATTTCAGTAGAGGAAGGTGAGTGAATTCTGGAAGGTGCAAGAATGGACCGACGGGGGATTAATTTTCAAACTTTTACCAAACCCCTCCTGTGACATATCATCGGAAAGCCTTTTGACCACTCTTTCATATAATGAACCTTTCTCCTCTTGGAGTAAATTTCAGGAGGGGGAAGCAGTAAGGGGATGATTTTTTTAAATCGTTGAGATTTCTACAAGAAATATAATTTTAAGTTTTTTTTTTTTTTATGGAGCCCTCCGGTAAATGTTATTTATTAAATATAAAACTTTAAAAGTGAGGGTTGCGTGATTTCTGGTAAGAAAGAGTGAACCCATGGTGAGGGGTAAATTTCAAGCTTTTTGGACCCATCATGTGATAAGTCATTGGAAAGTTTTCGGACCACTCTTTCATATTATGAATCTTTCTTCCCTCCTCCCCAATTTGGCTTCCCGGGTGAGGCGCTTTTCGAACTTTTTTGAAATCGTAGCGTTTTTATCATTTTAGATCGGATTTTGTTACGGAACCCTCAGATGAATAATTTATAATACATTAAAATTTCAAAGAGAGGGGGGAGGGCGTATTCCGGAGCGCGCAATAGTTGGAATCCTGGGGGCACTTTTCTATCTTTTGCCGTCACCCCCTCACATGATATATCATTGGAAAGCTCTGTGACTATTACTTCATGTACATACCTCCCGAGCCCTTCTCCCCTTTGACCCCGCGGGGGGTCACTTTTCTAAATCTAGCCGAAACCCCTCATGTGATATATCATTGGAAAGCCTTATGACCACTTATTCATATTATGCATTTATTGCTCCTCCCCCTACTTCCCCCCCAGGGGGTCGTTTAATGCATTCCAGTAGATGGTCTTCTAATAAAGGGAAAATCATAGAACTAATCTCAAATGACGTAAAAACATCAATAAAAAATATTGATACTATTTACCATCCTTTCAGTTCATGTTTTTGCCCCTAGGGGTGCTTTTTATTCTAATTTCTTTGGCCAATTTGCTGCTAATTGTCGAAAAATTCTAATTATTGATATTAAACTCTTCTTACCGTTTCATACCTACTCGCGACTTTTCAACTTTTTGCAACCAAACAACGCCGTTACATGACTTTTCCACTATTATGGCTCCATTATAGCCTCCCTTCGGTTTGTGGTTTTTTAAATCCATCTCTTTTCAGTTACCATGTATTTACTAAATACTGCTTTATAAACATATAAAAACAATGATTTTAATAAACGATTGTAGAACATCTGGATTGCAGGTTCTCGGAAGTAATCGATGACTATATCGATTGTGTTTTTTACCGATTACGATTTTTTTTATTGGTCCACGAATTATTTTAGGGGGAAGGGATAAATTTATAGAAAAATTAGAATTTTTTGGGAGGGAAAGGAGGATTAATTACTAGGTTATAAGACTGAAAAATTATAGTGTGAAAGAAAAACATACCTATACAGAATACAGGGGCTTACAATAGATTAGGACTATGTTTTAATGCTATAATGTCTGCCATTTTATAAGAATCCGTACTTGTATAAGAGTATATTATATGTTGTTAAAGCAGTATAAAGCAACACTTGTACTGATATAAACGCTTCAATCCACAGTTTATTTTAGGGTTGGGGGGTGATTTAGAGAATTTTTTTGGGAGGATGAGATTAAACTGTATGACTAGATAGTATTAAAAAAAATGATTGGGAAATCTTAAGCATTAATGTTTAATCCTAAACAAGGACGTATGTACATGCAAATATATTTGATATGCGTTTGATATAAATGACTCGTCTTTAATATTTTAGTTTTCTTAAAACAATATGCAATTTTTGTATTTAAGATTTATTTTGTAATAATTTAAATGATTTTTATTTTAAATACTTGTAAGTAAATCTTTATTTTCATAAAAAAAGTAGCTTTATTTATTAAAACATATGCAGTGAACACGGGTTTGTCAGTCAAGACTTATAAATGTGAAACCAATCAGATTGCTAATAAGAAAAAATGTATCTTTTATTATTTATTACGCTGTTAAAACTTTTATTTCATGTTTGTATGACAGTACGTAAGAATACTATTATTAAATAATTTAATAATAAGAATATATTTTGAAATTGATTTTCTGTTTAGGGGGGGGGGGGGGGGACTCAGTGTTAATGTATGAAGATTTTTTGGGGGGGAATTTGCGTCATTGGGTTTGGGGGGGGATGGTCACCACTGTAGTACTAAGAGGCGCAAAACTTATTTATTTTATTAAATGGGAATGTAAGTAACAGATTTTACATTTTTCTATTACAAATGCTGAATTAAATTGCACAAAATTAAAAAATAAATATTTTAATTAATCAGAACACATTTATGAAACTAATGAAACTGTTAATTACACTGAAACCGAAAAAGATGGTATAACTTTTATTTAGTAACATAGTTTATTAAAGTTGCGTCTAGGCATTTGTAATTTGCACCACGGGTGGATCCAGCTTTCCTTGTAGATGAGGTGGAGTCTGTGTGTCATGTGCCTCTTTTTGTAGGGAAGGGTCATATCGGTATAATATCAATTTTTATATCTTACGATTTTTTTCGTCCACAATTCCAAACTGGCTGTTTTATGACACGTTATCAAAATTACATTTTCTGTTTGTAAATGCATGAAATTTACCAGTTCTATTCAGATAATAATAGTTAAAATAATCGATTAGGGAAGTGCTTTATGTAACGTGGTCTGGTTCAAATATGAGCACATTTTAAATTTTAAACACATTTAAAAAGTGCAGTAATTTTCGAAAATTACTTTTTAGTCCCCGGTATGCTATTTCTTTCTCCCAGCTATTAAAATGTCGTCTCAAAAAAATAACTTCCGTTGTATAAGCCAGACGTAAAACAAAGCAGATGTATCATTGTACGGTTAAATACTCTACTGCAATTTTTTTAACTTTTAAGCATCGCATATTTTCAATTTTTATACCGTCGTATTGGGAAAAAAAGTACTTTTAAACGCAATTTGTTTGTAAACTGCATCTCAATTTATTTTTAAAATATTAATTCTTTTGTAGTTTTTAGCGCATTTGTTTAATCTTGGCAGCTCAAATATTCCATTTATGTTGAAAGTAAAGGGAAAATAGTTGGAAAATAGTAATTATATCTTTTTGTTGCCATTTTCCCATAACAACTTAAAAAAAATGTAATTAAAATACGTACTATTTTGAAAAACTATAGATGAATGATTTCTGATAAAACATCGAGCTATTGTAAACCAAAATTAATTTTAAGTATCTATATTAATATTACAAACAGATGAAGGCATATGAATCATTAGATAGCTGATTTTTTTTGTCGAGTTTCTTGAATGACATCTCTTTTTTCGAGATTTGTGTATTATTCAGCGATAGTGACGTCATATGCGTACTTTACTATAGCTCATAGATTAACATACGAGATGGGACATTTATGGCGAAATCTGTAATGACAACAGTACTAGCGTTACTACGGACCGAAATTTACATATGTTGAAGAAATATGTTTACGCTTTATGTTTTGAATATCTATTCTTTCCAAACGAAGAAGAGGCAGATGATATTGTATTTACGCTTTATTTATTTAGCTGTTTTTTTTTTTTTTTTTTTTTTTTTATCGTGCTTGTATCGTTGTTACTTTTAATTTACAAAACGATAATTAGAGTAATGATATAAAAGAAAAACCCTAGAAAATTCTGTTAAGAACGGAAATGTGTAAGTTTATGAGATTAAATTGTAAAAAAATCAAATTCAGGCATTGTGTTAATTTATTCATATCGAATAAAATTTTACTGAGTGTAATGTCGGTACCTCTATTTATTTTTAACTTTTAGATTAATATAATTCTAAAAATTTGTCGAAAGAAATTTTTCAAAATCTGTAATTTTATTATTATTTCTTATATGTTAATATTATAAATATTATTCAATTGGTTGAACGTTATTTACATTAAAAGCAATATTTTTACTTTATCTGTAAGAAAGTGAAAATGCGTAAATTTTAAAAGATTGTAACGATTGTTTAATACGTTAAACTTCATAAATTAATAAAACATCGGCTATAAAAATTTTCCTATTAAATGGAAATATTTATGAAATTTTCTGGGTCTTGTAGAATGCAATATTTCGTATAGTCTTATATTACACCATTGCTTTTGATATATAGCATTCAATATTAAATGTTACTTTGTTTTTCGTTGCACTTAAATTGTTCACGCATAATGTTAAATAAAATAAAAAGAATGCGTATATCGGTACATAAACATAGAACAGATATTAGATATATAAAATAGAATATCTATTCTATATTCATCTATCGGTGTAAGATTCTATTGAAAACGTAAACATGAAACATTAAAAAAAGAAAGATCCCAATGAGGTAGATACTCAATAATAAAATACTACAGGGATGGGGAGTTTATTCCCCATCGTCACTAAAAGCGCTACGATCGCAATCGCATATGGAAGTGTCCCATCTTGTATGTTAATTTATCCTGTAGATGTTGTTTAAGACTGGATAGTAAAGGAAGAATTCTCTAGCGGATGCGGATTACGTCATTTTATATAAAATAAAAGCGTGTATTTTAAGTCTTAAAACTGAAATATGTTTTTTACTATCTATATTTATATACATATATATACATATATATATATATATATATATATATATTTTATCGGGGTGACACTAAATTCTGAAAGTGTCATTTCTTTTGTTCAGACATGAAAAAGGTTTAATTTTTTTTAAATTCTACAGTAAGCCAACAAAAAAAAAGAACCTTTAACTAAATTCATTTTAATTAAATTTAAATTTTTAAATTTAATTTTTCATTTACTTTTCAGTGCAGTTGAAAATGTGAAAAGCAAGAAAGTTTGCCCTATGGGTGATGTAAGACCCTAATGTTCGAAACTATGAGCGTCCCCCCACTTTTTTTCCAGGACTACACCACTGGTATAGTTTTTGCTCCGATAAAACTTTTTTAATGGAACGATTTTGTCCAACTTTAGCATTAAATATCTCTTAAAATAATTCTTTGATTTGAAAACTGTCTGCATCAGCGTGTTTATCAAACATTTCTCTATAATACCACCGATATTCATATTTTTGTTTGCAACAGTTTTTTTAATATTAACGAAGAAATGCCATGCTTAAGCATTCAAATTGGATGCCGATCTACCGGGAATATCTACGTAGATTTTCATTGGTCCATTTCCAATTCAAAACTTTTTTTTATATATTAGAAGGAAAAAGCTGACAAAATTAGAAGTGAAAAACAATTCAGTATTATTAAAGTAATTGTGCCGTGGTCATCTATTAAAAAATGCAATTTTGAGAAAAAAAAACTAGTTTCAATTTTATGTTATAATTATAATAGAATGCTTATTGTATTTTTTTTTTTTTTTTTACTTACATAGAATTGTCTATTGCATATTCTGGCCACATAAAGAAGTCTCAATTCCATTGATAAAGCCGCTAAAATAAAAACTTGATTTTCCGAAATTTATAAGTTATGATTACGTGTAAATCCATAAAGCGGTTCTCAAAAAAAAAAAAAAAAAAAATTAACGTTCAATAATTCGAAAATTTCTGCTCATTTACAAACATAAAAATAGTGTTCGAAAGAAACTGAATTTCGGTTATCTTCCTAGTATCGACTGAAAACGAAAGTTTGTTTTAAAAATAAATTCCAAGTAAGTAACATAAACATACATATACGCATGTTATCTGAATAATGTTTTGCGTAGAAACGGTAGTACATAATTAACAAAATAATTTGATTGAAATAAAATTAATTAAATATAAGGTGTTATAAACATAAAAAATATATTAAAAAATAATTTAATTTAAAAATAACGAATTTAATCAATATTAGTAATACCTTCTAGATTTATCTCCTTGTATGTGAATATATAGTATGTACGGCTCTTTGGATAGGAGTGCCGTTTGGGGAAGGCTAGGGAGGGGCAGTTATAGTAATACCGAATATACGGCAGTATTTTCGCCGAAACTAGGATTTTGGGCTGAAAACGAAAATGAAACCGAATATTCGGCCAAACTCCACATAAAAGAATGAGACTTGCAGGCTTGGTTATTGAAGTGATTTGTAATACAATAGATTCTGTTCTTTAAATTAATTACATCTTGAGTTAAAATTGATTGTTGTCTCATGACAACAGTTTTCTTTCTATTCCTCCACTGTCGCGTCCGGAAATTCGGTTCAAACCGCCACATTTGGCAGGATTTTCTGAAAGATCTTTTGTTTTTCTCAAAAAATATAAAAGACAGTTTGATTAAAAAGTTTCTGCTGGGCAATAAAAAATAATTGATATTTTCAGCCAAGTAAAGCAGTCAGCAGTTATAATGAAATTTAATGAAAACCTTTAAAACAAAACTATCATGCAATAAAATTCAAGTAATACTACTTTTCAAAATAATACATTCAACGTAATACTTTTAAAGAATGTATTACTTTTCCAAAGATTTTCTGCCCCCCTCCCCCCCCCCCTACCCTGTGTACACACATGAATCGCGGTAAAAAAGAACAAAATCTTTGAAAAACAGAAACAACTCCATTATTGGGCACAGCCTTTGTAAGTTTGCTGATTTGAAAGCAGGGCCGAAATTAAGGGGGGCAGAGAAGGCATGTGCCCCGGGCGCCAAATGAAGATTTTGTTTGTCGATTTTTCTCGCATCTGCCTTTTGCACGGTATTGTTAAAATCATTCTGTCTGGCGTATGACAAAACATAGAAGAATCTAAAGATGATATGGCATAAGGATCCTGTATAAAGCGGAATTGTTTTCGATTCCGTTTCCGAGATTTTAATCAATCAATATTCGACAAAGCCAAGAACGGATTCAGCTCATCATTTAGAGGGGGTCATGGATTTCCTTTTTTGTGGTGGGGGAAGATCACATCCTCGTTATGAGAATTTTTTATATTGAAAGCTATTCCCAAATCCAAACTAACTACTTTTCTGATACTTTCGCGAAGTCATTTTCATTCGTAAATACAAAAAAATTGCATTAATATTCGTAAAAATATAAAATTTGCCAATTTTGTTCAGATACCAGGAAATTAGAGTTTCCCATTTTCTTATAAAGGCAAAGATACATTCAGAAAATGTTGTCAAAGATAGCACTTTTAGCCAAGTTTTACGAGTTGAAGCCACAGAAATGTTAGTAGGAGAGCTGTTGAACATTTTTGAGTAGGTATTTGAGGCACCCTGAAATTTTATGCAGCACTTCTTTTGTAATGCCTGAATACAAAATCGAATGTCTAGCTGAAGGATCGTGGCCCAAAACCTGTGCCAGACACGTGTCAAGTGCCATTTTTTGACACTACCCAAAAAAAGTATTTGAGGCACGCTGAGATTGAAACAGAATAATATTTATACTTAGAAAAAAATATTTTGAAAATGACAGACACTTTAGTCGGCCCAAAACCTGTGCCAGACACGTGTCAAGTGCCATTTTTTGACTACCCAAAAAAGGTATTTGAGGCACGCTGAGATTGAGGCACAATAATATTTTTGCTTAGAAAAAAATATTTTGAAAATGACAGACACTTTAGTCGGCACAAAAACTGTGCCAGACACGTGTCAAGTGCCATTTTTTGTCTGGCACAGGTTTTGGGCCACGATCCTTCAGCCAGACATTCGATTTCATATTCAGGCATTACAAAAGAAGTGTTGCACAAATTTTCAGGGTGCCTCAAATACCTTCCCTAAAATGTTTAACAGCTCTTGGACTATGTCGTCGCAAGAGAACAATTGGCTGTCACTTCCGGAATTTCAGTTTAGAAAGTCTAACAATTGTCAACGGTTAAATATGGCAAAAATTTGTGTTAAATTTTAGAGGTAACTAAACCGTACACATTGGCAGCTATGGGATTCTATTAGTGTCATAAAAATTGCAGGTGTAGCCTCTTCTTTCTGCTCAAAGTATTAAATAGTTTTTTTTAATCGAACTTATACCTTTGGAATGGATCATTTTCTTCTGATGGACTGGTGCCATCCATTATTATGAAACAACCGTTATAAATGAAGTGTTAGGTGAAGATGAAAGAGCTGTCGTAAAAAGTTAGAACTCTGATTTTCTGGTCAGAAAAGGAAAAAAAAATGGTCATATTTTTTTTTTTTTTTTTTTTTTTTTTTTTCTGGTCAGGATGAAAAAAAAAAAATGGCCATAATTTTGTTTCGGATCAGAATGGAAAAAAAAATGGCCATAATTAAAAAAAAAATCTATGATATCTTTTGAAAGTTGAAAAAATAAAGAAATAAAACATATTTTTAAAATATTCCACGTAAAATAGACGTCACTCTTGAACTAAACAAAAATAACTTTCCTGAAATTTTATACACCATAATTAGTATTTGTATTCTAGAGATTGTATTATATAAAATATTATTGAATTGTATTAAATAATGTTTTGCACTTTTGAGTTTTGACCCAACGAAATTGTTTTTGTTTGTTTTATTTCAATATTTTATTTTCCATTTGGAGATAATTGTATGGAGATTGTTATTCAAATATTCGGGGTAAAGTTTGAATTAACTCATTATATATGGTGAGCGAAATTCGAAAATAGAGATAGCTTTCTTAGAAAAGTGTGGTGGAAAAAAATACCTCTAAATTGGCAACACTGATCTAACATCAGATTTTTTTTTAAGTGCAATGTCTTGCGGGGAACTATTTTTGTGCATATTACATTTCTGTAGTGTAAAATACTAATTTGGGTGACATAATTATTTAAGGAATAAAGTTTTCGCTATAGCAATATACTCGTATATATTTTTAAAGTGATTTTTTATGCATAATTTATATAGTATGTGCGTGTGTATGTGTATGTATATATATATATAAACATTTGCGCCCTTTTGTAAGGCAATCGGCGCCCTTTTTATCCATTTTGCCACCGCCCTCTCAGTTATGCCAGTACGACCCTGGTGGAAAGAAGTCATTAAATTTTTTGTGTAATTAGATTTAACAATAAAAATGTAACTGAATTAAATTATTGAGAATTTAATTTCAATTAAAGCTTATTAAAAAAAGCTAATCAGGCAAAAATGCGTATTAAAAAGTTTCAAGTATTCGGCAAAATTGCTGCTTCGGTCAATCCCTAATATATACATATTTTCTATAAATCAGAATTTTATACCAGCCAACTATTCATGATAAGAATAGGGACACAGTTGAAATTCAAGAAAATTACTTTAAAACTACAAAATTGTTATCATATTAATTTTTTTAGAACATATTTTTGGATTATTTGTAAATGTTCATAAACACAATTATCAATCAGATTACTGTTACTTTCTTTACATAAAAAGTTAGTAATTAAATCTAAATTCCAACAACTAGGTGTATACAAAAAAAAAAAAAAAATCAAACAAAACACAATAAAATGCTATTTC
Source organism: Maratus speciosus (assembly GCA_963932465.1). Lineage (NCBI taxonomy): Eukaryota > Metazoa > Arthropoda > Arachnida > Araneae > Salticidae > Maratus > Maratus speciosus. Next base: position 94,416,166 of record OZ010799.1, read on the forward strand.
GATTTTAGTTAATAATTAAATGTGTTAACATACCATATACATTACATATAGTTGAAATCTAAGCTGGTGAGTGTATTCCGCAGGATTAAACAGTATCTCTTGCAGAAAAATAATCTAACTGATCAGACACATTGAAGATATTGTAATGTCCTAACCCTTTAAGGTCCATTTTTTTTTTTCAATTTTGAGAACAAAATTACTTTTATTTTAATAATCTTAATCGTAGCTATCCAAATAGATTTACTGATATGATAATAGGTTAAGAGTTTTTGGAGACGTTTGGAAAATCTCATATTACAAGAGGGTTTAACAGATATTACAACTTTATAATGTTTTTTGTGTTTTACCACACGATTCGTTCAGAAAAGTAACCTATATTTTAAATTTAAAGAGTGAATATATGTATAAAATAAATTACTAAATGTCCAAACATAAATGAACTCATAATAAGAAAAGCATAGCCATATACTATCATTACTATGTGTAGGTAGTAACAAAAGTCATTTTTAAGACAAAATAATACTTGATGAAAAGATATGCACTATTAGTAGTTAACCAGACCCGAAAGGGTTAAAATCCACTTGCATTTGCATCCAGTGAAAAAAAAAAAGGAATAAATTATTTGAAATACATGTGGAATCAAAGCTGATGAATATATTTTGCATAAAACTATATTTCTTGAAAAAATAATCCAACTGAAGAGCGAGTATGGCGAAAAACTGAAATATTGAAAATACAGCTAAATCGCTGCAATCTGCTTGTATCCGGTAGGATAAAGAATTAATCAGATTGCTAATTAGATGTAATCAAAGTAGAGATGCATATTTCCATGAAAAAAGTTTTATTTCAGTTGGTGATTGATAACAGATTTTTTTATCGCCACTTGGCGAGTGGCGATCGATGGCCGATATTTTAATCGCCACGTGGCGAGTGGCGACCGCTAATTTACACCTATATGTGACGGGTGTCGGTGTGACATCATGCAAAGTATACAATTTTAAAGTTATTTACAAAAGAAAACAGCGAACGGTATGGACAGAAAACTTTACAATAGCTAATATACAAACAAAATTTTATAAAACTAACATCTTTATGCAGTTAGTTTAAAATTTGTAGTGCCCCCTACTTGTTATAAGTGATGGGGTAGCTATTTTTTTTACAATGGCAAAAAAGTTTTCAATTGAGATTTCATCTTTCTCTGGCCAAATCCAGTATGGTCCACTGGCTTGCATGTATTTCAAGCTTATTTCTTCCTTATGGTAGTTGATATTCAAGACATTACCGCAGTACAAGGAACAAGCTATTGTGCTTTTTGTTACTGGCCAGGGAAACCACAACATAGTCTCAGATATTTAAATCTGATGTTTTCAAAATCTTTCTGGGGAGAGATTCACAATTAGCAGTGACTTACCTCCCTTAGTGTTGATTTCATAGTTTTTCCAATCAAAAAGTTGGTACTATCAGCACTTACCTCAAAGTGGTGATAAGACTTGATGCCTTCTCATCCTTCTGTCAGCATTTGTTTAGTTTCCAGTATTTTCTCTGCTGACACATACAATGTCTTTATTGCACCAATCTCCTGTGCACATTAAAAAAAAGCCAAAGCAGAATTAACTATTGCTTTTCTGGACAAGTAAAACCCACGCTCTTGGCTTTATCAATCCCCCAATTCCGTCAACTGCTCCAATACCATGAGAAGTGGCCAAAAAGTTCCATTCACATGTTAGCTTAAAATCTCTGATAAAGAAGCACAAGTTTGAAATGTTTTTAAACAGGGCTGCACAGCCATCAGAAAACTTTTTTCACCGTTTTGAGTTGGGGAAATTCTGTTTTCAGACTATTAGTAAAATGGCATTTAAAAATTCCCATACAGAATACTTATTTAACATGCTGCAATTCGTTATTGATTACTAAATTAGTACTGATTACTATATTATTACATAAGAGCAAATCACATTACCTTTCAATGATGCAAAGCATGTAAAAATGGTGATTTGCGGATGAGTCCAGTGAGCACTCTGGATCTCATTTTGAGAGACAGCACTATTGTTGTCGGCAAAGACCACTTGCATTATTGCTTCAGTGTCTCCCACATTATTCTTCGCTTCTTCAAAGTAACTGGATTGAGTTACAGTTATGTAAAGAATATTAATAATAGACTTTCATTTTCTTGAAAATCTATCAAAAGTTAAAGTAAATTGCCACCAATTCACAATTTGCTAAAATAATTCAAAAATATATATTTTATGATTTATCTTTTTTTTAAGCCACTTTTGTCTTAATATGTTTAGAAACAATAATGATTCAACCTTATACTTCATTTAAGAAACATTTAAATATATTTCTAAACAATTTAAAATAGTGTCATAACCTGTCACAAGGATTTAGTCACACCCTTCACACTAAAATTCCACACAAAATAAAAATTTAATGAATTTTTAATATTTCACATTTATTCAGACTTGTAATAATTAGACTTTCAGAAAGTTTCATGTATTTTTGAGAAAAAATGAATTTTGTATAATAACTTGAGCATCTTTTTTGTGACGGGTGTGACAGAGAGACAGTATAAATGTATTTGCATTAAAAATCGGGTCTTTTAAATTATTTTGAAAAATTAAGTGTTTCAAAAGGTAAACAAAGGTCACAAATAGTAATATATGCACATAGAGTGAAAATGCTGCTGTTTTAAATATTGCATCTGGTGGAATGAAGATACCTTATTTTACAGTCTAGAAATTTTTTTAACTTTGACCCTAGATAAACCATAAAAGAATAAGTTTTACAGCTTAGTTCTCTGTAATTTCATATGTGTCATATTTTTACCTTTAATTTGATATAGTACTTGTAATAATAAAAGAAGCTTGAAATTTCAACCCTCATGTCCACTTTTTCATGGAAATGCCCTATACTTCTTTCGTAACACATTCTGGTCAATTTGAATTCTTATATACGAATTATGGCCTTAGCGATGCACCCTTAGTGTTTCAAAGATATATTTATAACGTTTTTCGAGACCTCATTAATGAAAAAGTACTTATTGTCTATATGGATGACTTCATAATACCAGCTGAAAACGAAGTCGAAGGACTCCAAAAATTACAGCGCGTCCTTACAACTGCATCCGAATATGGTTTAGAACTGAATCTTAAAAAATGCCACTTTTTACTGGGAGAAATTGATTTTTTGGGTTACCACATTAAAAATGGTCAACTGCATCCATCTCCCTTAAAAACTAAAGCTGTCTTCTACAAGTTTAATATATATATATATATATATATATGAATGGTAAAAATTATGAAATGTGAAAAAAGTTTTAATTAACGCTACACCTCTTTTGTATCTCTTCCAAAATATTTTATATTTTAAAATATTTACTTTTATTTAACCAAACTGCTTTGTGGAATTGTATATATTTTAAAGTAATGAAAACATATAAGCATTTATTAAAAACCAACGTTTAAAAATGCACAAATAATACATGAAAAAGCAGCAAACAGCTGTTTCGAATCTACTAGCGAGATTCTTCTCATTGCAAGATAGAGCAAGACACAGCATGCTAGAAAAATTAATTATTTTAATATAAGCATTTGTTTTGCTATCTTAAGTGATATACATTGATTGTTCCTGACTAAAGAAAATGCTGTAAAATTTATGAAAACGGAGTCTGTCTATAACAGAATCCATTTTGAAATGAAATTTTTACGGTCCCTGTGAAAAGTATCTCATTCACAAATAGAGATTCGCTGTTGAGAAGGAAATTTTTAACAATTTATAAATAATGTTCGATTGTGTGTAAATATAATCTAGCAAAAACATAACTGTGAAAAGGGAGCCAAGTTCTGTTTAATAAAAAAAAAAAAATGCCATGAAAAGAACTGATATTGAAGTGGGTACCAAGTTCAAATAAAATTCACTCAAACTTACCTATTGAAGTATCATAGCATTGTTTAAATTGTTTTAAAAATTATATATATATATACAGTATGGAACCATTTATCCGGAAACCAGTTAACCGGAAAACCAATTATCCGGAATGATATTTCTGATAGACTGATTTCAGAATCTTTGCAGAAAAAGGTGTCATACACTGCCAGTTTGACATAGGCATTGCTTGAAACAACTGTATAATTTGATGACAACATCTAGTATTTGAAATGAAAACATATTTAGTTGTATTTTAGATGTTTTAATTTTTATGCAGAGGAAACAGAATTTTTGTTCCTAAGGGATTCTATAAATTACCTTCTTTTAAACTCTGGTTAACTTTTGATCTTTCTTGCATTGATTTTTAATCCAAGTAATCTAATAATTTAAAATCAGAAATAATGCCACAACCACGCATATTCCACAAAACTTTTCAAATGGATGCTGCTTTAATGCACAGCCAATTAACCGGAAAAACCAGTTATGCGGAATACATTTGACCCCAAGCATTCTGGATAAATGGTTCTGTACTGTATATTGATAGCATATTTTAATAAATCTAGAACTTGGCAAGTTTTTACCTACGAAGTCATTTATATTTATTTATGACATTATTATATCAAAACTTGTTATTTCATGTTTGAAAGCCTTAATTTGAGTGTATTGAGGCTCCTTAAAACCTTCGGGTACCAGTACACAGCGACCAGTACACGTGCCGCGTAAGGTGCTCAGAATCCATGGTTATTCTCACCAGAAAATTTTTATTGTAAATTTTGCCTTATTTAATCCGAGTATTTTTCCCGATTCATTTAGGCAAAAATTTCTGTTTAGAAAAACTGGTCGGAAAAGATTAAAAATTTTGTAAAAGGAACTCATCTGGAAGGGGTTAAGAGGGGGGGGGGGGGGTGTCTGAGACACAAAAATCTTCAAAGTTAAAAATATATATATATATTGGATTAAAATTTTCAATTCTTTTTTTTCTGCTTAAAATGAACTTGAAATCATGTTTCTATCTTAATTACAACAGGAAATATTAAATTTTTCGTTTTGGTTTGTTTTCAAAATCCAGTTTACAAGCAATGGTTGTCATAGAAACGACTTCTTGTGAAAATGCGTTTTCTTCAGGGTGGGTTTTTTCACCATTTCTCGTATTTAAATTGTTATAAGTCAAGAACCGTTAAAGATAAATGGTTCAAACATTGAACATGGTCTTTTTCAATTGTTTTACTTTAATTTTGATTCAGCAAATAAGAAAAAAATATTCACTTTTGAAAATTTGATTTTTTTTTTTAAGTTACATCATTTCTTTTTTTTTTTTTACTTTAAATATTTTTTAATTAATATATTTGAAAATGCTGAATCAAAATTAAAACTTGTATATTTCTGTTTATTCAAATGAAAAAAAATTGAAATTCTACGAATATTTCAAGTTATAACGATTTTAAATTACCCCACTTTTTTAATAAATTTTAAATTAAAATTTTTTTTTTAAATATATATGAGAAGTTTTATCATGTGATTTTTTTTTTACAAATGGTATGGTTAACCATCAGAAAAAATAAAAAATATTTTAAAATGTGTCTCTGCCCAGCGACCTTTTATGCGCGGTCCGAGACATATGATCATTAATCCCTATTTGTAAAATTAATTAAGATGTGCATAAAAAAAATTTAAGACCTTCATTGTTCTTTTATATATTTTCATGGGAAGATAAAATCTGCCCTGTTATTTAAAATTATCTTAAAACATTTCAGTTGCCGTTTCCTTAGTCAAAAGTTCTTGTTACATGTGTTTGTTTTTTTCAACTCGTATTTGTGCGATAGTGGTCTATGCATTTCTTGATCTTCAGAACTAAACAAACATTATTCCAAATTAATTAACTTTGCATTATATATTTAAAGAAAAAAAATGTTTTTGCATTGAGAAAATGACTGATTTATTAAAGAACCCCCCCCCTTTTTTTTTTTCCCTTTAGAACTTGAAAATGATGCATTGATATATTATTACATCCTATACTTATCATATAGCTAATAATGCTTATAAGGGTTAAACGTTTGCCATGAAGAAAAAAAAAAAAACAAAAAATGTTTTATACCACTATTTAAAAATCAAAAAAAAAAAAAAAAAATTGCAGTAGAAATCTACTTTGCAGCATACTGTTTAGAAATAATAATAATAATATTATTATTATTTTTGTAACATTTCTGCAACAAACGTCAAATCCTGATTATATTAAATAGAGCTTTGTTGCACTATTTTTGTTATCAATTTTAATTACTCTTTTTTTACATTATTATATTGTATGTTGCGGTCCGCCAAACATCGCAAGCGTATGTTTGCGATCCGCGAGAAAAACAGGTTGAGTATGGCTGTTCTAGAGTGATGACCAAGAACAAGCGTAAGTGTATCTGTCTCTGTCAGGCCTTTTAGTCTGTTTGCAATGAGGTTTCTGAGGGGGGGGGGTGGGGGGGGGAGGTCTTTAGAGTGATAACCAAAGATGAGCGGGAGTGCAACTGTGTATTTATTGGATTTTAAATCTAACATGAGTCATTTGTTTATAATAACTATATAATTTTTTTTTATAATGACATTCATATTAATATTAACATCATCCTTTTATTAAGGCATGAAAATGATAAGCATAACATTTATCAAAAACTTGCCAAATTCTAGATTTATTATTAATATGCCTTCAATATTTTTTATTTTTTTTAAAAATAATTTAAACAATGCTATAATACTAGTACGTAAGTTTGAGTGAATTATATTTGAACTTGACATTTACTTAGACATCACTTCTTTTCTTGGCTTTTTTTTTTTTTTTTACAGAACTTGGCTCCCTTTTTTTCAAAATTATGTTTTAGTTAGATATCATTACTTTTTGTATAGTTACAATATTCTTAGACACTCTACTTAAGGCTGTTCTCAAATCCAAGAGGACAACTTTCTGACATAAGTTTTAATTTATTAGTGATCGGTAATGCATGAAACTAGCAGGTGTTGTTGTTTAGAAACTATGTCATTGAGCTGTTTTTTCCTTTTTTTGCAAACGCAATAGATCTTTCAGAAAATAATATCAAAGTGGGCATTTTGACTCAAGAAAGGTTTAAAAGCGTGTTTGTCACATGATCAAAATCGCTTATAACTCAATAGGTAATTTATGGATCGAAAAATGGATAAAACAGTTAGATTCCAAATCGCTTTCATGGTCAGGCTTTCCAATTTTATATCTTTCGGTTAAAAAATGAAGTTGTAAATGTGTCAAAACGTTTTTTGCTTGTTTGAGCAGAGCAGTTAAGAACAGCCTTAATGGTTTTTAATGTGCTTACAAGTGACTGTTTTATTCACCAGGCAACATTTAATTTTAATTTCCTACAACAAAATATTTGGCACACATTTTCGTATATTACAAAGTAGACAAAATGTCAACACTGCTTTGAAAATTCGCATTTGAAAAGAAATATGAAATTAAAATGCATAGTCTCATGTGTTTTTTTTTTTTTTTTTTTTTTTTTGTTGTTGTTGTTTTTAAGCAGGGTTGTTATAAAATAAGTTTTTCGTTACTATGAAAACTCCCATGGAGCTTTCATAGTGAAAGCTAATTAGAATGGTAGGATTCATTAAGTATAATTGTGTTAGTAAGTGGAGCAGGCTTTTAACTTATATCATATTATGTAGGCTCGATTATATGTATAGCATAAATTTATGTCCAGATATCTAAGTCAAGGTTATCTACAATTCAAACATATGAGCTGCTCTTTTTTTTTTTAAAGAATATTTTAAACCACAATCATGTAGTTATTTTAATTCTTCCTTGGATGAAACAGACATCTTACATTTTTATGCAATATATTACAAATAGTACAAATATTCTGTCATTAACTAATGATTCAAAATACAAAGTAAAGTTTTTTATTGTTCGCCATTATAGTATAAATAGAAAAATTTAAATCCGATTTGATTAATAGAAATACTAAAAAATCGATTAATCTTTTTAGAAGAATTATAATTTTTATTAAGTTCTGTCTATAATAAAATTAATCAAGGAAATTTACATTTTTGAAAATTCATATCCCTTATTAAATTATCATTTTTATTTCATTTATTTCATCTTCTTTTCTTTTGTTTTATTGATTTGTATTAATTTTTTTTCCCTTCCTTTTCTAGAAATTAAAGCTATCGCCAATTTGAGTGCAAGTTTTCGACTTGAAAGTACCACTGATAATATCACTGAAAGTACCACTGTAAGTAAAAACTTCTTCAGCAAAAATTTGAATATTTCCAAAAAAAAAAAAATATTAAAACTTTTCACTGCAACGTTTATCTGTAAGGAGAAAATGTCTCACTCATGGGCAAATTTTCACTACTGGATACTACCAGAAGGACTGCCTACTGGTAAGACGGAGACTGTCATAATGAATTTTGATTTACATAATGAGTCGTGGAAATATTGTGCCCAGTACAGCAGTGAAAGTGACATGCTTTGGATTGAACTCAATTGCATCAGTTCCAGTGATGCCTTGTTCGATGTCCAATTTGAAATTTTTAAATTGGGAGACTCTCGAAATTCCATCGTGTCAAAAGCCATTGGCTCTACTAGTCCGTTTATAGGAATGAATATAATTAGTCGTTCAAGGCTTGGTCATCTGTTAAAGCTGGAAAATGACTCTTTATACCTCTTTATTAAAATCAAGGCAAAAGATAAACCATCAAAGAGAAAAGAGGAAAGAAAAGCTCATAAAATGAAACCTAGTAAGTAATTTTGTTTGTGCGAGAAAGTTTATTGTTTCTTTATATTGCCTTGTAACCACATTTGAATTGACCCCAGGGTTGAAAAATCAATATTTTTTTATTGGTCAGCACTTTTTTAATTTAATCAGTAAAGGTCAGTATTATTTGCTTAATTACCCACAAATCCTCTTAAGGTATGTGCCTATCCCTCAAATCGCTGTTTTAGCGAAAAAATTCGATTTTTTTATTATTATTATTTTAAATTAAAGTTCAAACATTTAGGATTCCAAAAGTGCCTTATTTTTGGTTCAGCGATAATTAGAAGCAAAGTTATAGCACAAAATATAAACCAGAATTTTAGTGTTGTAAACTTTATGCGTAATTTTTTGTGCTATATCAAAATCTTAATTTTTGTTTTTCATTGCATACGTTTGCGAGAAACATCATTTCTTAAAAAGTTTTTAAGATACTGAAATAGAATTTTGTCACAATGTTCTGCTCATCTATTGGTATGTTATGAAGCAAAATATAGCTTGTAGGTTTGTATATATTAATTTATGAGCTATTTTTATTGAAAAATACACAATTTTTTATTTTAAAAAAATCATGTTTTGTGTGCAAAATTTGGTGTATGTTAGTAAATTTAAGGGGTATTGCAAATCTTTAGCTTTCTAACACAAGTAAGTGATTTGCTAATATATTATTGAAAAAAAAAGTTAAATATATTGAATAGATTTCGCTATAGAATATTGGAATTTTTGGATATTTGGAATTATTGGATATTTGGAATAAACACATTACTAAAATTTAATTAAATATTGCCTAAATTTGGAGAGTTAATTAAAATTCCATTAAAAATTTATATGAATTCATTGTTTTATACCCTGGTTTAATGACATGTGTTTGATAAAAATTTCACATTTTTTCAAAAAAATGTGCTCCGAAGGTAGGCACATACCTTAACTTAGAATTGCCCTCCTCCCCTCCCCCCCGGTAGATGTGAAAGAATGACAAATAAGACATATGTTGCCAGCATTGTAATTCTAATATTCTCCAACCTGATAAATTGTGCCAATTTCACTCTAAATAAGTAAAAAAGTAAGACTCTTTGATATGCATTCAATATTAATAGTGAAAATTACACCGTAATTTTTGACTACAATTCATGTTTTCCCACTAAATTTCCATTACAATACATTAATTTGCCGTAAGCAACGAACTCGATTATGAAAAATTCACTGATTTATTTAAAACTTGGTAGAAAGCACAAGCAAGCGAATTTATTAAAAAATATAAAATTTTTGCTATGTTCCTTTATCAAGATAGAGAAACAGAAAAGACTAAAGAAAACATCATTTAAACTATCTTTTTATTTATTTCTAAATTTATTTTACATTGTATAGTCGTAAATTAATTTATATTAAGCTATTAATTGATAAAGTAAGGGGGTCAACATGGTTTGCTATTTTTATGTTAAAGGGATTGTTATCGCACACGACTTCATTTGGTATACAGCTCGAAGACATATTTTAATTTTGAAATTATTTCATTAGCTGTTTTACCTTTTATAGTAGAACATTCTATCCATTTAGAATAATAATAAACTATAACTGGATAACTTTGATTAGGAAACTCAATTGCAATCTTTTCAAAAGGCTTATTTGGGATTTCACGGGCCATTATAATGGTTCCTTTGAATTATGTTTTCTAAATTTTTCACATGTTTGGCATTTTGAAACTAATTCTTCAATATCCGTAGAGATACCTGGCCAGTAAAAGATTTCATGCACTCTATTTCTACATTTCTCCATTCCAAAATGGGCTTCATATAAAAACTAACGTATTCTGCCTTGAACGTTTTGGAACAATTAATTTGTTATTAGTAAATATACTAATCAATAATTTACATATATGACATCTTTTAATTTATAGTATTAAGATTAGCAGACAAAATTTTTCTATTCTTTGGCCAATAACTTTCAAAATTGCATTACTTGAATGGAATCCTCATCATTCTTAGCTTCAGTCTGAAACTGTTCAAGTCTTTTTTCACTTGAGGCTCCTGTCCCTGCCGGCGAAGGAACTCACAAGCTAATGCTAATCCTATGGGGAGGGATTTTTCTAATATCTCGTTTGCATTTCGACATTTTTAAATTTTTTTTGCATTGGATAGCCGCGATCCATCTCTACAGCGCACCTTTTTTACTTTTTCGATTTTGGTTGCAGATATTTTTTAGAATGACACTTTCATTTTCAGAACCGGTTTTGAAAGTGAAAGTAACTTTATAAAAAATATCTGCGATCAAAATCGAAAAAGTAAAAAAGGTGCGATGTAGAGATTAGTGATGCAACGAATAGTGGTTCGGCCGAATACCGAATATTCGGCCAAGTTACAGCCGAATATTCGGCCGCCGAATAATGAACTTATTTTTGTCTGAAAACAAAATATAGTATACACTATATGCACAATTCTTGTATATTTCACAATTAAAATGTATTGTTTTCTTTAAAAAATTATTTATATACAAATTTTTAATTTTTTAAAGTATTATTTTACTCTGAAAAAATATTCGGCTATGTTCGGGCTAAAAATTGCCTCAATAATATAATTCAGACCACGCCAAAAAAATTCTTAGCAAAAGTTCCTCATCAAGTACTGTCTAGTTACATTTTAATAGATATTATGTGTGTTGTTGTTACATTTTAAAATAATGACAAAATTTTAAAAGTACTAGGAAACGTAAGTTTCAGCTTTCAGATGAAATAAAATAAAAAATAAGAAATCTTAATATCTTAAGAAAAACCACTGATAAAAAGGGTGAAAGGAATATCCTCTAAAATGGTGGAAAGAAATCATTGTAGACTTTATAAAGCTCACAATTAACAAATTTTTTATTTATCTTTATTATTTTATTTTCTTTGCTGTCAGCAGTGAAGCCTCTATAGAAAGTGCCCCTTCAATATGAAGAAGTAAAAGTAATTAGTAATTTTCTTTCCCAGCCACTACTAGAAAGACAACAGTGTCCTTTGGAGTGGTGGGCGAAAAAGTTGGAAGACTTTCCAAACCTTTCATAATTAGCCAAAAAGTACCTTTCTGCACCAGGAAATACCATATATAGTAAGAGATTATTTTCAGAAGCAGGTAACATTTACGAAAAACAAACAAAAAAAAAAGAAATACACTATCACCTGAGAGTGCTGAATTATTATTATTTCTGCATCACAATCTACGTTTATTGAAAACATTTTAACTGTTTTTTAAGGCATTACAATGCTATTCTTGAAAAAAATATCAAACGTAAATGCATACTAATTAAAATAATTTAGTATTCACATTTCTTTCATTATTTAATAAGAAATAGTAACAGACTTAAAAAAATCACTTAAATTATATTTAACTTTTAAGCATATTTTACTTAAAAAAAAAAAAAAAAAAAAAAAAACCTTATGTGCAACATATACCACTTAAATATCTTATACATATAATACATCTATATCTAATCAATCATATATTTATGTTCTTTATAGGTATATAATTCAAAATATTATTGAAAGAAATATTTTTTTATGTAACAAGGGTTAAATGTTAAACTTCCCATTACGAAAAAAAAAAAAAAAAAAAAAAAAAAATTGAATTAACTTGTACAGCTGTATTAAAACAATTTTGAATAGATTAATTTTAAATTTAACAGATTATGTTAGCTTATTACAGATACTTTTTGTACTTACTGATGCAGCATAAATTTTTAGATAAAACCCGTTCGGAGTATGAAAGTTAATGGAAAAAAAAGTGTTAGTTAATTTCAAATAAAATTTTCATTACATATGATGAATATAAATTGTCAAATTAAAAAGCTATACTGTGTAAATATATAAAAACATTTATTACAGTAAGCTGAATATTCGATGCATCTCTAGTAGAGATGGACGTCGGCTATCCGATGCCAAAAAATTATTTAAAAATGTCGAAATGCAAACGAGATCTTGAACTTGAAGGGGGGGGGGGGCTAAAGCTGCACGGCTGTAGCCTCGAATGATCCACAAAAGAACAACCAAAAAAGGAAAAGAAAACCCCACCAGGGAAGTACACAGCCCAGCTAAAAACGATCGATACTAAAAAGATACTTCATCGTAGCCATACGAAACTTAGGGTCACCCGGGGTAATTCCTGGTCAGCAAGTTTCTGGGGTATAATTCCTGGTCACAGTCCTTTTTATGTTTTAAGAACGCTTCACCAAAATGAAAAAAATCATAGAGGTACTCTGAACTATCCTCATTGGAATTTATTAATTATGAGTTTATTGTTTATTTATTTTGAAAAAAAAAAATCTTTTTGTAATGGCTTGTTAAATTTCTGTAAAACAACATTGGCCTTAGTCATGATACATTTTTACAAATATCTTTGTCACAACTCAAATTTTAAATATTTTTCTTTTCTTTCTTTTTGGTTCAATTACCAACTACTTTAGCTATTAGAAAATAGTCTTGAAATTTTTCATACTATTTTAAATAATTTACAGAAGTTGGTCAAATATTGCCCCATGTATCTGGGGTGAATCTTGGTCACTGGGGTAATTCCTGGTCAATGTTTTTATCATCATTTAATTCCTTTTTATTGTCATATTTAGTGATTTTAATTTTCACAAACCCTTTGAGAATTAACTGCAACCACACTGTTTACCACATTTTAGTTAATTGTGGTTCTTAATAAAGTAGAGTCGCCCGTGGTAATTCCTGGTCACTGAGTTTCTGAGGTAATTCTTGATCATTTTCGCTTTTGTTATAAAAATAACAATTTATGAAACTGTAAAAAATCTCAAAGATACTTTGAATCCTTTGCTTTGAAATATATGCCTTAATTATTCATTTAGTTGAAATTAAATATTTAAAAAAAATTATGTTCAAAACTGCTACTCTAATTTCTGCAAAACATCAATCTTGATTGTTACACATTTTACAACAGATCATTGTCATTCTTGCAGTTTTAATTATTTTATTTCAACTAATCACATATCACAGTCTTTTAAAAAAGATTATAAAATTTTCCTCTACTATATTAAACACTTTTAACAGCAGAAAACAGTAAGTGCTCAGAGAATAAGACACACTCTATGACTGAACAATTTAAGTAGAAATAATATCTCATTGCAAAATGCCAAAATGGTGCATAAAAATATACATAATGCAATAAAGGAACCTAATTATTATGCTGCGTATTACATTAAAGGTCTGTATTGAAACTTTCTTGAAAAGGGAGTCGAAAACTTCAGTTGGCCTAGAAGCAAAATAAAATTGATAACAAGCATTCAGTTATATTTCTTATGGACCAATAAATTTGGAAGTTATTAATAAATCCAATTCGCAATGGATACTAATGAAGTAATAAGTACTGCTTATAAATGTTGTAAAAATGCATAAAAATTCTTTGGCTAATTAATGTTTTGTAAAATGTACAACAGTCTTTTTTTTACACATCAAATAACTTAGTATTTATGCCCAAAACAAAATCTATGCTTTATTATTCCACAATTATGAGATGAACAAAGCTTTTAAAAGGTTGATTCTACTTATTTTATTACTCATTCATAAAAAAATTAACTGTACTACTTAATTTACATGAAAAAGGATGCTGACCGATAATTACCCCAGAAGTGACCAAGAATTACCCCATGTCCAGGGTAATTCTTGGTCATTTAAAAATTATAATTATTTTAATTATAAGTGCATATATATTTAAGTAAGCATTTTATAATATAGCCATCAGAGGGAGCTTATTCCACAAAAAAATTGGGAACAATACCTTTAATAGTTTTTATAATAATTAGATGTTGATGCTTTTTGGCCAGGAATTACTCCGGGTGACCCTATTGGGCGAAGCAAACTTGCTCACAAACCATCCAAAAGAACTAAAACACCCACTATTCAAAACACTGTTATCCCAGCAATGCCTGCGATGAGAGTGATACTTGGAGCATGTAAACAGAATGTGATCCAGGGAGTCCATGACACCACATGTACTACACCTAACCATCATCAAGCAGGTTGAACCTCGCCAGCATACCAGGAGTAATCAACATCCGACAAAGAAGTCGGGTAATCAAGACATCTTCCCTTCTGTTCCGAGCCCATACAGAAGAATTCCTAATAGAAGGAATGTCACCATGTGAGATACTGTATTTGCTATTGCTGTATAACTGATTGAAATATCCCCACACATCCTGCTTGTAGGCATGGCTGATATCCTCAGGAGAAATCCAATCTATCAAAACATCAGAAAAGGTCGCTTCTTTAGCAAGGCTGTCAGCTTTCTCATTTAAAGGGATTCCCCGGTGCCCAATAGAAGTGAATGTTCGAGGAAAACCCTGCAACTCTAATGATCTTATTATGGAGCCAGATAATGACTGTGGGAGACTTTGAGTTAACAGCCTGTAGAGCAGATAGAACTGACAGGCTGTCGGTAAGAACAACGCTATGCATCCGCTGGTGGGCCAGCTTGTCCAGCGCTGTACCGATCGCCAAGGCTTCTGCTGTAAAAATTGAGTTGACTGAGTGGACTCTGTAAACAAAATGGTTCGTTGAGGAGCAACCTGCTATTGAGGTGAAAGAATTCGTTTTCGATGCATCCGTACCAATGATGTTCCAAGAGTTAGAGTAATCCTGAATAAAATCAGCAAAATACTGCGAAACCATGCTCGCATCCAGGTCAGTGCTTTGGAAAGGGAGACCCCCAGTAAAGAACCTGACAGCCTCCAAGTTCATGGGAAGAGGAATTTGAAACCGAAGAAGGTGGTCTGGTGTACTGCCAAGCTTTGCGAGCCACCCTGAAACACAATGAATGTCTGTAACCAACGAATCCAGTCCGTCTCCCCGGATGTCCCAGAGCGGAGACCAACTTGTGACAGGTGCTTTAGCCAGAACTTGACCGCAAGACAGTCTATTCTATCAGCCATGGCGATAGCGCCTGCGTGCTTCCATATGATGATGTTCAGCGTCCACTTCGGGAGACCCAAAGCAATTCTGATGGCTCTGATTTGAATGACCTCCGACTTTTGAAAAAGTGAGTTGCATGCCAAGTTGAGTATCGCTGCCCCGTACTCAATACCGCTTCGAATCGATGAGAAGGCCAGGGTGAGCAGATGATGGGACCTTGCCCCGTACCGTTTGTGGGCCAAATCCTTGAGGATGTTAAGTTTACTGAACGCCATCTTCCGAAGGAACTCTATGTGTCTCCGAAAGCCACCACGGCGAGCAAAGTAAAAGCCCAAGAATTTAAGCTCTGAGCACCACTCTATTAATCCACCATTAATGCTGAATTCAAAATCGCACTCTGAGAGGCGTCTCGCCAGGTTAATTGCATGGCACTTGTCCGGTCTAATAGATAACTTCCAATAAGAGCACCATTGGGAAATAAGCCCGAGCGCTTCATGTAACTTATCTCTGCAGCTTTCCAGGGAACTTTCCTCACAGTAGATGAATATATCATCTGCATAGATTAAAAACTTTACACTGAGGATGTGACGTGAATATTAGAATATTCACAAAATGTTGTGATCGTATTTTGGAAATAGTTTGTTGTAAAAAATTCTTCTTTTAGAAATGGAGACAACAACCCTACACTTAGTTCTTTTAGGTCATTTTAAAGGGAGAAAATTGAAAAGATCTTACTTGAAACAAGCAGTGTTGAGGAAGAGACAGGAACTACACTTTCTTGAGATTAAATCAGTTTTTATTTAAGTATATTTTTAGATGAAGATGAATATTTTTCAATTTTGATCACCCATAAATTGTTCTTGAAAATACCAGCACTTAGATTAAAAAAAATTCCCGAGAGAATATCGCATATGAACACTAAAGAACAAAAACTTCGTTGATAAAAAAATGGCACAACTACAACCAGATATCGACATCGTTGTTTCGGACATCCCGTCAGAACTTTAACTGCCTAAAAAAATTAAGGGAGACAGTATATAAATATCGCTACGGGGCCCGTAAAAGTAATTAAGCGAGAGGTTTAAAACAATTGATCAAATTCAAAAGCCACCGGTATTCGGAAAACAAATGAGAAAGCGAAACCAAAAGTAACGCAATCTAATTTGTTCGTGAAACGAAACGTCACTCGTTTGAAATCATAGCAGGCGCCCGTTTTCTACTGAGCATGCGCACACTTACAGCCTCGGATGGAACACGGAGAGAAAAAGGAAGGGAAGAATAATGAATGAATGGCGTGCGTATGCAAGCACTGGGGGAAAGCCAACTTACAGACAACGCTAAGGTTGTCAGCGAGAGAGACGGGAGAAAAAAGAAAAGAAACAAAAGCACGGCCGCGACACCGTCACAGATGCAGACCGGTGAATAGGTGCAAAAAAATGTGAGATTTCATCTCACAATACCCCCCAACGTCGAATAAAATTTTGATGTGCCAGACAGATGTAAAAAGGTGACCTTTTGCATCAGGATGGGGAAATCAAAATTTTGAAAGCCCAATTAACAAGCCCTACAAATAAAACGTGGTGATCAAAAAGGAAAAAGAGAAGGAAAAGGAATACATAAATGTTACATCAATGTAGTATATACAATATAAATATGTACATTTAGAATGAGTATTCCAATTATTTACATGTGGCATGCCATAAAAATAATTGTGCACGTAGTATATCTTTAAAAAGATCTCATATCAAAAAAATATTAAACATTAATATTTCACCAAAAAAAGCAAACAACTTTGCTGTCAAGAGATATCATGAAACATGTATTATTCGAATAATATAAAATAACAGTTGCAACTATAATAAGTAAAATTGGTCGACCAAGAGTATTATAGAATAACTTACATCTTCAGCTATTCAAGTTTTCATCAATCAAAGTATCTCATAAATCAAGAGTACTAGTATAATTTGTTTACTCATTGAAGATATTTATATAGCTACTCACTACCATTAACATATTAGATAAAATGTATATCAAAATAATATCAACAACAGTAAACAACACGTATAACCTCTAAAATAAAAAAAGTCAACATCAATAAATTACTCTTCAACAAAAATATTTAACATAATTACTCAAAATTCATCAACCTAGGTATGGTACATATATATATATATATATATTGCTGTATAAAAATAAAAAAAGTGGAGATCTCCAAAAAAGAAAAAAAAATTAAAAACATACTATCAAAATCATTATACATTTCTATGTAATAAGCTTGATCATGTCAATTTATAAATGAGAAACATGGTACCAAAAAAATAAAAAGGAACAGACAGATAACCTAGAACAGATATTACCATCATGTTTTTGCTAAAATTAAATGAAATTTACTAGAACTTAGAATACTAGGTGAACAAACTATTGCCTTAACATCAGCACATTGTCAGGTGCAACTACTCATAAACCTAAAAATAAATACAAAAAAATTAACTATTAATATTTATGAAAATACATATTTAAATGCAAATATTAATGTCTTTTTCGTAAATTATAGCTGTGGGGTAGAGGTGTAATCTGATGAGGACTTTGCAACACTAAGTGTTGTTGGCGTTTCTGTACAGGTATTACTCTATTAATATTTATTGTGAAAGGCTTGTCCAGTTCATCTTCTAAAACCCTAACAGAAAGAAGCACATCTGAAATTACATTTATCACAACATAAGGACCAATGTTTCTTGGCTTGAATGCATCATTAGTTCTAATGTAAACAATATCACCACACTGGAACTTTCGTAGATGAGCACGTTTATGTTGACGTTGATTACGTAACTGTTGAGCCTCTTTCATGTTTCCATAAACTTTCTGGTACACATGTTTCATTGTTGACATATGCTGATAGTAATCGTACGGATATGATAACGCTTCCAGATCAGGATAATCGAAAAGATCAAAAATATTGGATATAGATCTGCCAAAATGCAGAAAAGATGGTGAGTATCCAGTTGAAGAATGTATTGTGTCGTTATATAGGCTTTTATGTATCATTAGGGACTGTTGAAAATTATATCCCTCCTGAGCTAATGTAGCAATTGATGACTTAATGCTGGTATTTATTCTCTCTGATGATCCTTGCGTTTGAGGATGCCCAGAGGATGAATGAACAATACTGATCTTGAGGCTCTCCGTAAAATTATCAAATACTTGTGAATTAAATTGAGGGCCCAGATCAGACATTAAAGAAGCCGGACGACCATAGGTGGTGATGTAGTTGGTCAGGGATTTAACAACAGACTGAGCAGTAGCAATCTTGATCGGGTATAACTCTATATGTTTTGAGAAATGATCCAGGAATGTCAGCACATAAAATTTATTCGAAAAAGGGCCTAGGAAATCCATTGAGACGAGCTCACCAGGTTTAGAAGGGATAAACATCTCTTGTAATGGTGCTGCAGGTATTCTTCGTGGTTTATGTCTAACGCATAACTCACAGGACAGAACAAAATTTTTTGTATCTTTATAAATTCCTGACCAGTAAAATTTTTTGAGTAGTCTTCTATAAGTATTTCCAATACCGAAGTGAGGCATATGGCAAATATGCAAGATTTTTGACTTTAAAATATGAGGCACAATAATTTTAATATGTGGTGAATTTTCAGGTTGTAAGAATTTACGTTTTATCATAAGTAAACCTGTATCAGGATGAATAAAATAATTTTTGAACTTAGGATTAGGTTTATCTGAAGTTATGGAGTCAATTATTTTCATTATTTTAGGATCCTTACGCTGTTCACAGAGGAATGTGGACTCAGAAATTTCCATTTTTGGGTCTTGAGATTGTTGGTTTTGATCCTCTATGTGATGCAACTCAATAGTTGGTGACTTTGTAGTGACTGGAAGAATATTTTTATCTCTTATTAAATCAGGGTTAGTGTTAAGATCTTGAGAATTATTTGTAAAATCTTCACGAGAGAAATAATCTGCTAACACATTACTCTCGCCTTTAAGATATTGAAAGGTGAAATCATAATTGTAAAGGTCAACCAACCATCTCGTAGTCAGATCAACTGGTGAACTAGTAGACTTATAATGTTCAATAGGTTTGCTGTCACTTAAAATCGTAAAATGTCTATTATACAGAAAAAATTTAAATGCATTAATTGATTTCACAATTGCCATCAATTCTAGCTTCAGAGCAGGATATTTTCTTTCTGAAGGAGATAAAGATTTACTAAAATAACTCACAGGTAGTAGATGACCATTTCGCTTTTGTAGAAGGACACCGGAAATAGCTATACCACTTGCATCTGTATTGAGGTAAAATGGTTTGGACCAATCAGGCAAGGAGAGAAAAGGTTTTGAGAAAAAAATGTTTTGAACTTCTGTAAAAATTTTATTATGATCTGGCGTCCATGTAAAAGGAACCTTTGGAGAGGTAAGTTTAATTAGTGGATCCATAAGTTTAGAATATTTGGGAATAAGTCTGCGATAAAAACCACATAGACCAATAAATCTTTTTAAGTGTTTCTTAGTTTTTGGAGCTGGAAAAGATGTAATTTTGGTTATATTAGAAGACACTGGTTGGATAGTATGATTCTGCAAATGAAAACCAAGGTAATCTATGGCTGTTTGATGAAATTTGCATTTAGCAGGAGACAAGGTAAGGTTATGTTTCTGTAAAATTGAAAACAAAACATCTAATTTGTGAATCATTTCTTGAAATGAATCACCAGCAACAATAATGTCATCCTGATATGCATAAACACCTTGTAATTTACTTTCTTCGATTATTGCATCAATTAACATTTGAAATGAAGAGGCTGCGGATCTGAGTCCAAACATTAAACGAGAAAAACTATAAGTACCCCATTCGGTAGTAAAAGAGAGTTTCTTGCGAAATTCTTCTGGGAGATTTATCTGATGATATGCAGATGGAAAATCTAATGTGGTGAAGTATTTAAATTTAGAAATATTGTTAATAATAGTATCAATTCTAGGTAATGGATAAGAAGAACTACGAATCATGGTATTAATTAATCTTAGATCAAGTGCCATTCGAAATTTTGGTTTTTCATTTGGAGAGGATGCTTTCTTTTTAACCATAAGCATTGGACATGCCCATTCGGAAATACTTCTTTCAATAATTCCTGCATCAACTAACGTGTCCAATTGCTGTTTTGCCTCTTCTTGGATAGATTGTGGCACAGGGAAGGGCAGGGTCTTAACAGGAACATCTGAGATAAACTGGATATGAGGTATAACTCTGTCCGTTTGACCCAAAGATTTCAAGGAAGAAGAAAACACTGTATCATATTTAGTTAATAAATTTTGTAATTCTGTTTTCTGATATGGAAGTAGATGATTTAGGCTAAAATTACTAAGTTTAAACTCTGATTTTCTTAACTTTAAAATGTCAGTAGAAGCTTGAATTAAATTAATTTCATGGGGAGAACTAATATTTTGAGTATCAAAATCTTCTTGAATTTCATCTATCTCGTGAATTGTTCCCAAAACTGAATCTTTATTAATGTGAATGGGTTCTTCAGCATTATTAGTGATAGGAATATAAAAGTAACTACTGAGGTTTTTAGCATTTTTAGATTTCGAGCTAAGATCTGCAGAAATTATGGATTGATATGCACAAGTTGGTAATTCATACTCCTTTGGTTCAAACAAAAATTGATCACAAGAATGAAAGGAAGACACCGCAGGTACATATACAGTACTGTCAGGTGGAATAACGACTTTCTTTCTTGAATAACAAGAATTATTTGAAGGAAGAGAACTACGTACTTTATTATTGGAATTAACAGACACTGATACATTTTTATTGGAAGATTCAGGTAGAGACCTCTTTTGAGTTAAAGTGTTGACTTGTAAATCCTGTGTTTGATCAACCTCTTGAGCAGAAACAGAGTCTAAGATGTCAAGTAGGTTATTATTTATCTTAATTTGGCTATTATGTAGATCAATAACAACTCTATGAGATTTCAAAAAATCAAAGCCAAGGATACCAACAAACTTAGAATCTTCAGGAATATCAATGAGAAAAAAAGAATGTTTGTAGAAAAATTTCCCTATCTTAAATGACAAGTTTATACAACCAGAACAAATAACAGCAGAATTTACCGTGGTAATTTTTACATTTGAAGCAATTCTGCTATAATGTACATGCTGTTTTATACGTTGAAAATAATATTTTGATAATAGAGAAATGCTTGCACCTGAATCGAGAAGAAAATTTGCAGGATTCTTGTTAATAGTTAATTGAATAATTGGAAGGGTAGGTTGATCAACTTCCGCATGGAGAAGAAATTCGATGGACTCAACAAAGATTATGTCATTTTCAGATGAGGTTGTTTGTATAGCAGAGTTTGCAAAAAGTGGAATTTCTTTATTTGTTTGACTAGCAACTGATTTCACAAGTCTCTGTGATGAAATCGGATAGTTAATTTTAGTCAATGGAGACCGCGGTACAATAATATCATTCTGGACTTGAAAAGGCGTAAAGTCACGACTTAAGGCAGAAAAATCATTAAAGGACGGAAGTTGAGTATTTATGTCTGGAGTTAACTCTTGAAAACATTCAGGAGTTATGTTTGAATTATAGAATGTTCTTTCACGTTGAAAAACGGGAACAGCAAGGTCTTTAACAGAATTTACATTATTGAAAGAGACAGCTTGAGAGTTATACTGTGGAGAAAAATGACACAGGGGTGAAGCAGCTCCACACCCACTCCTCCCCAAATCGTGTCAGTACCTATGAGGATTTTTATTTGAGTAGTTCTGACGGGAGGTCGAAACTTTAGAGGAAGAATGTCGAGAGTCGGATGAATGTGGTTTATCATCTGAGGAGTTGTGATGCCGTTTTTTAAAAGATGCTTGTTTTGATTTGGAAGTTAAATTTGATTTCAATTTGAAACATTTGTTTGCTGAATGTCCAGGTCTTGTGCACCACTGGCAAATAATTCGTTTATACGAATGTTTGAAATGATGACTAAGTCTTATGTTTCTGGAAGAATTGTGCCTGGACTCTGTATCGCAAGATGAGTTATCATCTGAAGTAGCTGAGTGAGGTTTGTTACACACCTCCGATGAGTCCGCAGAATGACTATCATGAGACAGAGAATCATCAGGTTGTTTATGTAAGTTATGTAACATACTGTATGAAGGTGGGACTGAATTAGAAATTATAGGTGCTTGAACAGAATCAAGAATCTCTTGATATGAAGCAGCAGCTTCAATCATTTTGTCAAACGAATCTATGTGTTGTGTAAGAATGTGAACTTTTAAATTATTAGGGATGAGATCAGTGAATTTTGATATTAGAATCTGTTCAATGGAGGGATCAGGCAACTGAGGAAAATGTTTACGAACAACATCATCTAACCTTGTAGCAAAATTCCGGATAGATTCTGAAGGTAGAAACTTTATACTATTGTATTTAAGAGCAATGGAGGTAGCTGACTCCGTCTTAAAATGTTTCCTAAAAATATCAAACAAGTCTTCAGGAGAAGTTGCCTTTTTACATGCATTAGAGGAAACATAAAATTTTAATGCCTGATCAGAGAGTTTAGATTTGAGGAAAATAAGTGCCTGTTCATTACTCCAGTTAGAATAAGAAATGGTCGCTTTAACTTGCTCAGCAAAAAAATCTAAAAGTTCGGGATCACCCGAAAAAGGTGTCACTATTATTCTTAGAGGTTTAATTTTTGATGTCATGATGAATAAATACAACAAAATTCAAAACTAAATGCAATAATTCAAACAAACAGCATTCAAATAAATTACTAATCTCAACAATATATAAATACATCAAAAGTTCTAATAAATTGTGCCTTAGTATTTGCCATATGCCCCTTCAAACAATGTAAAATTATAGGTCATTGTAAAAATATTTGCATACTAAGAACAAAAATATCTTCTATCACTTCATACAATCGAAAGAAAAATCATGCTCTGCAAAAATAAAAGGAGATATTTCCTACCATTTACTTCTCAGAACAGAAAAAAAATCTCTTCAAAGTACATAAAAATGAGCAATTTGTTCCCTAAATACAAATATAAGTTCAACAAAATAATATATTGAAATAAACTCTTCAAAAAAAGTAACAGCTTCAGACTAAAATATTAAAATATCACAGCATTATAACATATTTTTTTTTTTTTTTTTTAAATTAAATAAGTATTTCTCTCTCTCATAATTCCAGGGTGCATTTTTCAAGAATTTCTCCAAAGTCGGCACCAGGAATTGTGACGTGAATATTAGAATATTCACAAAATGTTGTGATCGTATTTTGGAAATAGTTTGTTGTAAAAAATTCTTCTTTTAGAAATGGAGACAACAACCCTACACTTAGTTCTTTTAGGTCATTTTAAAGGGAGAAAATTGAAAAGATCTTACTTGAAACAAGCAGTGTTGAGGAAGAGACAGGAACTACACTTTCTTGAGATTAAATCAGTTTTTATTTAAGTATATTTTTAGATGAAGATGAATATTTTTCAATTTTGATCACCCATAAATTGTTCTTGAAAATACCAGCACTTAGATTAAAAAAAATTCCCGAGAGAATATCGCATATGAACACTAAAGAACAAAAACTTCGTTGATAAAAAAATGGCACAACTACAACCAGATATCGACATCGTTGTTTCGGACATCCCGTCAGAACTTTAACTGCCTAAAAAAATTAAGGGAGACAGTATATAAATATCGCTACGGGGCCCGTAAAAGTAATTAAGCGAGAGGTTTAAAACAATTGATCAAATTCAAAAGCCACCGGTATTCGGAAAACAAATGAGAAAGCGAAACCAAAAGTAACGCAATCTAATTTGTTCGTGAAACGAAACGTCACTCGTTTGAAATCATAGCAGGCGCCCGTTTTCTACTGAGCATGCGCACACTTACAGCCTCGGATGGAACACGGAGAGAAAAAGGAAGGGAAGAATAATGAATGAATGGCGTGCGTATGCAAGCACTGGGGGAAAGCCAACTTACAGACAACGCTAAGGTTGTCAGCGAGAGAGACGGGAGAAAAAAGAAAAGAAACAAAAGCACGGCCGCGACACCGTCACAGATGCAGACCGGTGAATAGGTGCAAAAAAATGTGAGATTTCATCTCACAGAGGAACTCTAAGACCTCAAAGAAATCAGACATATAAATGGTAAAAAGAGTCGGACTAAGGACCGCCTCCTGCGGGACGCCTTTACCAATACCTCTAGATGTCGACGTGACGTTCTCCAGCGGACCTTAATGGACCTCCCTGAGAGGAAATGATGGAGCCAACGAAGAATTCTCCCAGTAATGCCGATTTGCGAACATTTGTATATTAGACCGTCAATGTACACTGAGTTGTAGGCGGCCTGGGTATCAAGGGAGATGCCAAGAATGTACTTCTTCTCTCTCCGGGCATTGACAGTGTCTTGATCAAGCCTGATTAAGGTAGCATGGCTATCCAGAAACGGTTGGAACCCAAAATGCCGGCTGTCAAGAATTTTATTTTCTAACAAATAATGATTAATCCGGTTGGTGATCATCCTCTCGCAAATCTTGCAAGCAACTGCAGTCAGTGCAATAGGCCGGTAGGAAGCAACAAGTTTTTTTGATTTGCCTGGCTTAAGGATAGGCAGGATAACAGCAGAAGCCCAGTCAGGAGGAATGTCGCCCGTAAGCCAAATATCATTATACATGCAAAGCAGGCTGTTCAAGGACCGGTCACCCAAACCTTTAAACAGGGCAGCGCTGATCTTATCCTCTCCCGGGGAGGTGGATTTGGTACGGCGGATGGCGTCTTAGAGCTCAGCAAGAGAGAACGGGCTATTGAGGTTGGACTCACTATCAGAGCCATAAGTTGGTTCATGAACACAAAAGGGATTGGTTCATGAACACAATCCTCGCCAAAATAGTCAGCAAATAGTTCTGCCTGAGACGCCGCTTCAGAACAGGACATACCATCAACTTGAAGGGTAAGGTGAGCATCAATCAGGGAGCTAGACCTACTGGAGATTTTCCGGAAGACTTTGTGCAATAATCTGGGGTCTTTTGCGTCTCTACAGACCGAATCCCAAAATTGTTGTTTTGACTCCTTGATCACTTGGCGGAGCTTGGCAGAGGTCCTTTTGAATTTAACCCAATACTCACTGGAGGCCAGGGTACGAGCTTTCCTCAGAAAAAATAACTTTTGCTTGCGTAGATTATTGCAACGGGAGTTCCACCAGGCCGGGAGGGTCTTCTGTGACTTTATATGGGCGGTGCTATGCTTCTCCATCGCTCTCTGAACCACCTGACAGAATGGGTCATAGTTTAAATTAGAGACTGAAGGAAGC
This sequence comes from Maratus speciosus, assembly GCA_963932465.1. NCBI lineage: Eukaryota > Metazoa > Arthropoda > Arachnida > Araneae > Salticidae > Maratus > Maratus speciosus. The sequence continues at coordinate 94,442,078 of OZ010799.1, forward strand.
TTGTTATCAATCTCCTGACAGATATTTGGCCATTTATAAAGAACGGGCCTATTATGGGATCCTGTGCTAATATCAGCAGATACGATGATTGGGAAGTGGTCACTGTCAAAGAGGTCCTCATCCACCTGTATGGTGGTCTTCGAGTAAATATCCAAAGAGCAAATAGACATATCTATCAAGGAACAAGAGCCACTTGGGGAGACATGGGTAGGAGTATCTATATTCATCATACAGAACGAAATGTTTGCCATCCAGTCAATGAAAGCTTCACTGTCGCGCGAGGACATCAGGGAACCCCACAGGCGATGATGAAGGTTAAAGTCACCTAGTATGAGAGAAGGCCCAGAGATATACTGCATCACTTTGGTTAAATCCTCGACCACTGAGCCCGATGAGGAGTAAAGATTGATGATATTAAGAGACATGTTACCAAAAAACACCTGAATGCCCAAAACCTCATTTGAGAAGTTGAGGGAACCAAAGTTAAGAAGAGTAGAAGACCATGTCGCCTTAATCGCAATCATCAGGCCACCCCCTGGGTGACCCATTCTATCCAGATGATAAATTATCTTCCCAGGAATATCTACAGACTTTTCAGAGGTAAGGAAGGTCTCCTGAAGGACCAGGATGTCAGCAGTAGAGAAGGAGGGGAAATAGAACCAGTGGAGCTTGTTTAACAGACTGCGGCAATTCCATTGTAGAATAGTTATACCCATCAAAAACAGCAAAACAGAAACAATAACAAAACAGGCGCAGCAGGTGAAACAAAAATAGCAAAAACCTGACAATAAAAACAAACTGCCCCTAGCAGAGAACAATCAAAGAGCAGACCAAACAATAAAAACACCAAAATACAATTTTTTTTTTTTTTTTTTCTACATCATATGTCCTTGAGTTCTCGCATGCTTGTTAGGCCGATTACGCCTTTCAGGCGACTTGTCGCTTTTTTTTGCAAAACAGTTCATAATAGTGCTGCTTAGAGAGGCTATTGCTTCAACAACTTTCTCCGAGGGACTGGAGATATGATCGATGATAATTTTTAACATCATGTTTGTACGGGCTTCAAATATTTTTTGTAACTGATCCAGATCAGATGTCTGTTTACTAGTAATAGTCGCGTAGGATTTTTGTTCGTATTTATGTCTAAATTTCAGACGTGCTTCAACAAAAGTTAGTAAGTTTCTACATTTAAATTCTAACAGTTCAGCCTCTTTAAGCCGAGCCGAGCATTGATTATAGTCTGATCTGTGTTCAGACCCGCAATTAGCCTATTTAACTGGGTTTGTACAGGGACCAGTGTGGTGGAGACTGCAATTCACACATAACTGATCAGAACTACATTTTTGTTGGGAGTGGTTATATTTAAAGCATTTCTTACACTGCCTGGGCTTGTCTATAAATTGGCGCACTCTCTGTATTGAGAGTCAAATCCTAACTTCAGGGGGGATATAGGGACCAAGAACCGTGATTAACATGGGAGAAATGTCATTTGTGCTCTCACGCCTTATAAATCTTCGTAGTTCCAAAATTTGAAGATTATTTTCCGTAGACAGTTCTTGCCCAATGTCAGCCAGGGAAATATTTACCGGCATATTAAATAGAAGAAACCTATTACAAATATTCTCCCAACTCACTCTAGTCGAAACTTTAACTCCGAGAAAGGTGGTTATTTTAGCTGTATCAATTGCACACTCTGGGTTTTTTGTGCTCACTATAAATGTACCCGTGCGAGTAAATTTCACATTTTCAATCTTTTTGAATTGAACAGTTTTTGCTTGTAATTCTATTTGAACGGCGTGTGGGTCCCTTTTAGGAACGTTCTTAGACTCAACACTCTTTATGAAAATATTAAAGTTCCTTGCACCGTTTTCTGCAGCCATCAGTATTAATGTTTCAACCGAAGCTGAATTGCGAGACACGTTTGGATTGATATCAGTAAACAGCACATTATTTTCATCCGTTTCCAACATATCAATATTTTGTGACTCTATTTCCGGAGTACCATCTTCTACTATATTTATAACTGAGCTCGCCATACCGGCGAGATACACTATTTACAAACACAAAATACCTTACAACAATGACTCAAAAAAGGTAACACAACTCCAGGAAAACAGGGAAAAAAAAACAACTTATCAAGAAACAATTCAAAAGACTTACCCCGTTGGAGACCAGAAATTAAAACAAAACTAGAAAACACCAACCTCAAAACCCGGGAAAACACACACACCTAGCCACTATCCAGTACACACACCCCACGTTTTTCCGCAGAGACCGTCAACCGTGCAGCCAAAAACTATCCCTAAACACTCTCATCTGCAAACGAGATATTAGAAAAATCCCTCCCCATAGGATTAGCATTAGCTCATGAGTGTCTTCACAGGCAGGGACAGGAACCTTAAGGCTGTTCTCAAATCCAAAGGGCCAACTTTCTGACATAAGTTTTAATTCATTTTTGTCCGGAAACGCACGAAACCAAAAGGTGCTATTATTCAGAAACTATGTCATCGAACTGTTTTTTCCATTTTATCGTAAACACAATAGATCTTTCAGAAAATACTGTCAAAGTTGGCATTTTGAGCCGAACGAAAGAAGAAAATCCAGTCAGTAAGGGGAGAAAATGCCATGTCATGTGATCAAAATCGCTTATAACTCAATAGATAATTGATTGATCAAAAAATGGACAACATAGTTCGATTCCAATGATCAAAAAATGGACAACATAGTTCGATTCCAAATCGCTTCCATGGTCAGGCTTTCCAATTTTATATATTTCCGTTAAAAAATGAATTTGTAAATGTGTCAAAACATTTTGCGCTTCTTGAGCAGAGCAGTTACGAACAGCCTACGTTTTTCGCCCGCACTTGAGCTGTTATTCTACTTTCGCACGGAAATTCTGTTCAAAACACCCACTTTGACACCATTTTCTGAAAGATCTATTGCGTTTGCAAAAAAAATGGAAAAAACAGCTCGATTACATAGTTTCTGAACAACACCAGCTTAATTTCATGCATTTTCGAACAAAAATAAATTAAAACTTATGTTATAAAGTTGCCCTTTTGGATTTCAGAATAGCCTTAAAGATAAGACCTTTATAACCAGAGCTGCGGAGTCGGGCCCATTTTTGAGCGAAAGAGTCTGAGTCGTCCATTTATCCCACCGACTCCGCACCCCTGTTTATGACATGGATCACATTTAACATTTCTGGATCATCTTTGTTGTCATTTTTCAAATATGCTCTAGAAAGCGTTTCGGCCAAATATAATTGACTACGTGGAACATGATTGTAAAATCATATTTTACCAATTTTAACACCATTTTTTGAATTCTCTCGGTAATTTTGGCTAAAAGTTTGTTTATGATTGACTCTAATGGTTTGTGATCTGTCTGTACAATTACCTTATAACCATAAACAAAATTATGATTTTTCAAAGGTGTATGTGATAGCTAATAATTCTTTTCCTATCTGAGCATAGTTTTTCTCATTCTCTGTCAGGCTTCTGGATACGAAAGAAACTGGCTGCTCTTTCTGATCCAAACATGTTCCCAGACCATCTTTAGAGCTATCAGAGTGTTATTTCTTCTTTAGGATTAAGAACTTTCAGTACAGGACTTTTTCTTAAAGTTTCTTTTATTTTTATAAAGGCATTTTCCGGTTTATCTGAGCATATAAATTCTGCATTGGGTTTTAACAACTCTCTTAGGAAAACTTTTAATTTTGAAAGTTTTGGAATAAATTTTGAAACATAATTTAGCATTCCCAAAAATCCTCCTGACACCCTTTTTATTTTGGGGGCTAGGTATGTCTACAATCGCTTTAAAAGTGCTATTACACGAGGCGTGAAAGTTACCTATCCGGTAGCAGAAAGGGAACATCCCCTTGCAGAAAACTTTCATTCTCGAGCCGTTAAACATAGCTGAGAGAAATATTATTTTTTAGGATTGTTATTTCATTTAAAGTAAAAATTAATAAAGATAGTAAAGTTCCTTTAGAAATTTCTAGAAGATTAAATTTTTTATGCAACTAAAAACATAATAACATATGTTTCTGAGAAAAGTAATGGGTCAATTTACTTATTGTATATTACTGTAAATATGCTGAATAAGTCCTCTAATGCTGATTCGTTAAATTTAGGTTTTTGGCCTTTTTCTTACACGCAGTTTAAAAGCAGATAAGAACATTACATGTAAATAAAAACGTATAATATCTGGTTTATGACACATTAGCTCTTAAGAGTCTTTTTTCTAATTGTATGATGTATGAATTTGTCATCCATTTCAACTGTTAATCCTTAAAAGCCTGTGAATCATTTATAATACCATCAGTGTTCCCGATTCAGTGGATTTTTTTTTTCATATATTCCGTATTCACACCAGAAATTTAAAATGGAAATTTTTGATTTATTTAATAACAGACATTCCGTTATTAAAATAAGCGACATTTATTATTTAATTTTTCTGGTCTGAATTCCTATTCTCTGAATTACGTAATTTCTGGAATGCATTCTAAACTAGGCATTTAAGGGTTAAAAATATCGTGTTGCAGTAAAATTTTTCTGTTGAGTGCTTGTCGAGGAAAGCTTAAAAAAATTCTACCATAGGGGTTACCTCTAATTCCAAGCGACTCAATGTTATCCTATGGCTTCAAAAGAGACGCTCGAAAAGCAAGCAACTATTTTGTGTCTGAGCGATTTTGATGTCTGAAACAAAGCGAGCCACCAGTAACAGCCAATCAAATGCTTGGAAAACTGACGATGGAAAAACCTTTTCCTAAACAGCCAATGAAATGCTTGGAAAACAAAAAGAGTGGTACGTATGCTGCGGGAAAACTGATGAGTCGCGGGTCAGTGATTTTTGTCACTTGAAATTTTTACATGCAATAGCACTTTAACAAGTGATTGGTCAGCTTTGATGCCTCCATCGGAAATAATATACCCTAAATATTTGATCTCAGTTGTTTTCAATTTCAATTTCTCTTTATTTAACTTAATATTTTTTTAGCCCTTTCTAATATCTTAATTAATATTTCATCATGCTCTTTCTCATCTTTATCTGACTGTATATCATCTACATAAATTTCTACCCCTTCTATATCTCCAAATAATTGCTGATTTCTTTTCATAAAGACCTCTGGAGCTGAGGGGACTCCGAAACGTATTCTATTGAACTTAAATCTTACAAAGGGCGAATTAAATGTGCAAATATCTGAACTATTTTCATCAAGAGGTATTTACCAAGAACCATCCTTTAGATGTAAAACTGAAAATATCTTTTTCAACTAATGATATCCTCAGGTGATGGTATTACATTATATTCTCTTTTTAGTACCTTATTTAGATCTCAGATATCTAAACATATTCTCAAATCGTCATTTGGTTTTTCAACCAAAACTAGGCTCTGTACCCAATCTGTTGCCAACCATTCCAATGCATAGTTGAGAGTTTACAATAAATGTAAGCTCTATTCATGAATTTAACTTGCGTTGTGAAAATAACAATACATAGAAAAAAGCTCTTAGTCCAGGCAATAGGGGATTTTACCTGGCAAAATTAATGGTAGTTCTGGAAATCGGCTTACTTTATGTTTTTTGGGTCGCTGAATCCGAATTTGTAACTTCCACACCAAAATTTTTCCCCGGCAACCCCCCAAATTTTGATAAAATGCCCCCCAAAAAAGGTTTTTATTAAAAAAATAAATTTTTTTATTGTTTTATGGGAAAAGTATCGAGAAATTCAGAAAGTAGACAAAATTTTCAACAAATAAGATATATGACATTATGGCATAGGATGAATGGGAGGAGGGGATCTGCTCGGAACATGTGCCGTGGACTAAGTTGCGCAATTTTGCTTAACCACTCGCACCATTTACATTCGCCCTCCCGTCTCCCCTCCGAACTTTCCCTATAAGGTTTACTTTAAGTTTTTTGGGACGCTGAATCCAAATTTTTAACTTTGCCCCAAAATTCCTCCCCCTGCAACCTCCCCAAAATAGTTGTTTTTTAAATTAAATTTTTTATCGTTTTAGGGGAAAAGTATGTAGAAATTCAGAAAGTAGACAAAATTTGCAACAAATAGGATATATGACATTATCGCGTAGGATAAACGGGGAGAGGGGGGCTGCCTCGGAACATTCCTTGCGCGCTGTTCTCAAAAACCAAATTTTTTCAAAAAATCATTTTATTTTTTTTTTGGGGGGGGGGGGGGGTTGTCGGTATAGGTCAAAATTAACATTTTTACCCACTGGCCAGTACACTGATTTTTTTCACTGGCCAGTAACAAAGTTATGTACGCTCTATACAAATTGTGTTTTTTCTAACTATCAACATTGTAATTTACTAATATATATTACTTACCATTCGATATGATTACACTCAACTGAAAATTTTTATTTTTATTATTAATTGCAATGAAATAAATTTCAGAAAGTTTACAGCAGAGGGGGACCCCCCCTCGGCACTAACTAATATGCATTTTTCTGCGACCATTTAACGAATTTTGACGAAATTCACTTTTTTGTAACCTTTTGCAAAATCTGCGTTTTTTCGCGATCTTTTGCGAAATCTGCGTTTTTTTCCGCGATCTTTTCACAAAATTGCGGTTTTTTTTTTTTTGTAATCTTTTAACGAAATTTGTGGGGAGTTTTTTTTTTCGCCATTCTTTGAAAATATTTGCATTTTTTTTTTCGAGATTTTTTGACAAAATTTGCGTTTTTAGGCGATCTTTTCATGAAATTTGTGTTTTTTCCGCAATCTTTTCGTGAAATTTGCGTTTTTTTTTTCACGATCTTTTCACGAAAGTTGCGTTTTTTCCACGATCTTTTCACGAAAGTTGCGTTTTTTCCACGATCTTTTCACGAAATTTGCGTTTTTTTCCACGATCTTTTGTCGAAATTTGCGTTTTTTTCCACGATCTTTTGACGAAAGTTGCGTTTTCTCCGCGACCTTTTCACGAAATTTACGTTTTTCCGCAATCTTTTCACGAAATTTGCGTTTTTCCGCAATCTTTTCACGAAATTTGCGTTTTTCCGCAACCTTTTCCCGAAATTTGTGGTTTTTTCCGCAATCTTTTCTCGAAATTTGTGTTTTTCTGTGATCTTATGACGAAATTTGCGTTTTTTTCGCGATTTTTGCACGAAATTTGTGTTTTCTCCGCGATCTGTCCACGAAATTTGCGTTTTCTCCACGATCTTTTCACGAAATTTGCGTTTTCTCCACGATCTTTTCACGAAATTTGCGTTTTTTCCGCGATCTTTACACGAAATTTGCGTTTTTTCTGCGGTCTTTTTACGAAATTTGCGTTTTTTCCGCGATCTTTTCACGAAATTTGCGTTTTTTCCGCGATCTTTTCTCGAAATTTGTGTCTTTTTCGCGATCCTTTGACGAAATTTGCGTTTTTTTTCCTTGAAAGTTGCGCTTTCTCCACGATTTTTTCGCGGAATTTGCGTTTTTTTCACGAATTTTGCGTTTTATCCGCGATCTTTTCACGAAATTTGTGTTTTTCCGCGATCTTTTCACGAAATTTGCGTTTTTCCACTATCTTTTCACGAAATTTGCGTTTTTCCACGATCTTTTCACGAAATTGCGTTTTTCCGCGATACTTTGAAGAATTTTGTGATTCTTTTTCGCGATTCTTTGTCGAAATTTGCGTTTTCCTCGATCTTTTCACAAATTTTGCGTTTTTTCCGCAACTTTTTTACGAATTTTTCGTTTTATCTGCGAACTTTCCACGAAATTTGCGTTTTCCGCGATCTTTTCACGAAATTTACATTTTTTTCCGCGATCTTTTCACGAAATTTACATTTTTTTCCGCGATCTTTTCTCGAAATTTGTGTTTTTCCGTGATCTTTTGACAAAATATGCGTTTTTTTTTTCGCGATTTTGTCACGAAAGTTGCGTTTTATCCGCGATCTTTTCACGAATTTTGCGTTTTATCCGCGATCTTTTACGAAATTTGCGTTTTTCCACGATCTTTTTTACGTATATAACTTAACGTTATATACGAATTAAAGATTTGCAGAGCTGCTTATACATTAGAAACGTTCATGCTGGTTCCCAAACCACTATAAAAGTAAAAGGACTTAAAAAGTTAATGATAAGTTCAATATAAGTTAATCTGCAAAAGAAAAATATATTAACTATGTGTGATGATATAAATGACAAAACCAAGTTAAAAATTAACAAAGTTTATTTAAGTCAAAATAACATAAAAATAAATAAAAAGTTTAAAAGGATTATCAATTAATTTTAACATACTAAATCACTTCTCTCAAGCTCAAGTATTGGAACTAACAACTTCATGACAAACGAAATACTCTCGCTTTCGGTCAACGAACTTCCACAACGTCGACTCGGGAAATACATCTGTTCCAGGAACCAGGATCAGCTCCACAGATGACCCATCAGACGCATAACAGGAATATAACACAAAAAAAGCCTTTATCACTTTAACAGTTCAGCATCAGACGAAATTGATTTAAAAACAACTCAAACAAATTATAGCTGATCCATTATCACGAGAAAAACTCTTTACTAAAACTTATCAACAGAACTCGGAAAAACGTTTTTAAATTCTCAACTACCATTGAACACCGGTCTAAAAATAACTGCCGTAAGAAGAATAATTAGATTACTAGACTTGTCACCTCTATGTTACTAAAGTAATCGAAACTGCTTAAGACCGGCAATCACGATGGATATGTATGCCGATCATCAATACGGGTAGCAGTTAAACGACGAGACAGTATTACAATTCCTCTCACAATCTATGAATCTCATTAGGAGAAACAGAATGACGCAACTCCTGTAAGCGAGACGTCACTGATCGGACACCTACCGCCATCTTGTATCAGCCAGGAATGCTACGATCAGATGTTGAAAGGAAATGAAGCCAGGCGTTGAGAACTTTGTAAACAGAGCAGCCTGAGTGATAAACTCACGGTAGGTAAATGATAATGCAAATATTAAAGACTTATTTAAAGGAGGTTTAAAAGGAAAGGATATGCTTCAAATATAAGGTAAGTAAAGCCAAAGAGTATTTCAATAAAGAAACTTTATATTTAATAAAAGAACTTTATATTCAATAAAAGGAAACTATATTTAATACAGATAAAGCATTTTATGACAGATAAAGTTTTAAGGGTAGAAGTATGAAAGTAAGTTTAATGGGTATTTGCACAGGAACAAGAACTAGCGGTTAAGCAATATAGAACACTTTTCATGAATTTTGTTTTTTTTCCGCGATTTTTTGACGAAATTTGTGTTTTTTCGCGATTCTTTGACGGAATTGGTGATTTTTTTCTACGAACATTTGACAAAATTGATTTTTTTCGGTGACCATATCGAAATTAGCGATATTTTTATGTCTGAATCTTCGGACTGATGACCTTTTTTTTTTTTCGGAACCGAATGCCTTAAATTTTTGGAAAATTTAAGACAGAATCATCCCTGCTACTTTCTTTTCTTACGTTCGTGAGTGCTAATTTTGTGCTATAGTTGCCGGGTGACATTTTGGTGGGAAGTTACAAATTCGGATTCAGCAACCCAAAAAACATGAAGTGAGTCAAAATCCAGACCTAGTATTAATTTTGCCAGGAAAAATCCCCTATTGCCTGGACTTTCATAACTTAGTGCACGTAGCGCCGGAGTGCATGTTCAGAGGCAGCCCTGCCCCTCCCGTTCATCCTACGTCATAATGTCATATATCCTATTTGTTGCAAATTTTGTCTACTTTCTGAATTTCTACATACTTCCCTTAAAACAATAAAAAATTTAATTTAAAAACAACTATTTGGAGGGGGGGGGGGTGTTGGGAGGGAAGTTAAAAATTCGGATTCAGAAACCCAAAAAACTTAAAGTAAACCTTATAGGGAAAGTTCGGAGGGGAGATGGGAGGGCGAATGTAAACGGTGCGAGTGGTTAAGTGAAATTGCACAACTTAGTCCACGCAGCACCATGGCGCATGTTTCGAGGCAGAGCCCCCCCTCCCCATTTATCCTACTTCATAATGTCCTACATCTTATTTGTTGCAAATTTTGTCTACTTTCTGAATTTTTAGATATTTTTTCCCTAAAACAATAAAAAAATTGATTTTTTTAATAAAAACCCTTTTTGGGGGTCATTTTACCAAAATTTGGGGGGGGTTGCTGGGGGAAATTTTGGTGAGAAGTTAAAAATTCGGATTCAGCGACCCAAAAAACATATAGTAAGCCCTTTTCCAGAACTACCATGAATTTTTTTACATTTTGTTAGTTGTGATAATTTGGTAGGAAGGGTTTGATGTGTTCTTTGGACAGAAATGATATCAAGTTTTGTTGCTTTCTATAAAAATGTGCTTTTCCTTTCTTTTTGTAGGTAAGCGAAAGGTAGAAAAAGATTATGAGGACCTGCTGCTCAACGGTACACACTCCGACGTTACTGTAGAAGTGAAGCACAAGAAATTCAAATGCCACAAAGGTATTCTATGCGTGCGGTCGCCAGTCTTCTCCGCCATGTTGGAGCATGATATGAAAGAAAAAGCGAGTGGTATCATCACAATTAAAGATGCGGAGCCAACAACATTTCAAGACTTTCTCGTTTATCTGTACACAGGGAGCAGTGACTCTCTAAACTGGAAAAATGTGTCTGATCTATACAAACTCGGAGATAAATATTCTGTTGAGGATTTTAAAAATGTGTGTGTGGAACAGATGAAGAGAGTCATCTCAACAAAAAATTTCTTTGAGTTTTTCCTGCTATCACAACAACGCAATGATTCTCAACTGACTGACATTACAATCCAGTTTTTCTTGAAAAAATGGGAAGAAATCATGGAAAGCGAGAATTGGTTGATACTTCTATCTGAAAATCCAGTTGAGAGTACTGTGCTGATAAAAAAGCTTGCAAAAAAATAACAAACCAGGAAATTCATGAAATGTAGCCATACATTTTTGGGAAAGTTTTCCAGATATTAGCATAACACAGAAGTTCAAAAAGGGTAAATTTTTTCTTAAAAAATTAAAAAAAAGTTGTAAATCACAAGTTACAGATGGTCTTTCTGTTCATAAAACAATAATGGTAAAGCCAACGCATGAAAAATTCTTCATTTGTTATTTAATTGGCTCCGGTTGTATTTTTAATTTTGCATATCGTGCAGTTACATGCTGTATTTATAAAACTTTTTTACTATTTATTTATACTTTTACGCCATTAAAATTTTTTATAATATATCTGTATATCATTTATTTTGCTTTTACAAATGTGTCTATAATATTCATATACTGTCTAATTTTTATACCTCGACAATATCTGTGTTTTGGGGGGAGGAGGTAGTCTAAGGAATCGGGTAGATGTTGAGTTATACAAACGGAAATACAAAGAAGAAACAACTAAGAAACTGCATGCAGGACCTGCAGAAAGTTGATCTGAGCGAGAAAACATCCATTTGATGTCGCCAGGTACACATTCATAATTTCTAATTTTGAAATGAGCAAATATGATAATCCAAAAGCAGAAAGTTATGGTTATCTATGTGACAGCAATTTAGTGAAATGAAAATTGTCTGCAGGAGTAGCAGGTTTCAATTTTCGTATGCACATTACAAACATTGAAATAAATAAGTGTTCTTATTGATTAATATTATAAAAATACAACTATATTTCAATTATAATGTAAGATAATTAAGTAAAGCAAAATTAATATTTTACAAAAATTTAAATAATAAATGTAAAGTGGTTCTGTAAGGTTAAATTGAAGGTTTTGGATTTGAGAACAGCCTTAAAGAATGATACAAATAAAAGCAATATGTGAAATTCTTGATGATTAGTAAATCAAAAGAAAAACAACAGAAAAATTATATATTTATCCTTTATTTACAATAAGTAAATGTATATATGTTTTTCAGTACGTATAAGTCATAAAACACAATATTTTACAAATAAAACCATTTAACAAGTAAATAACAATTAGATCTCCCATTAACTTCAACAAATAAGGGAACAATATAAATGCATTTAACAACACTAACATTACATAATATACATAGTTTGGAAATTAAATTTCAGTATACAAAATAAAATTTAAATATGGGAAATAAACTGACAGTTGTGCGAATGCTTAGATGATGACAGAGCAATGCCAATGGAACAACAATCATGCAAAAAGAGATTTTGAAGAATGCATTTCAAAAGTTTTATATTGAATATATACAAGAGGGGGGAGGTTCACATAACTTCAACAACAACAATGATCTAGATCTACATAAGTTTTAAAGACAAAGAGATTTCAAGTTTTTTTTTTTCACCAATGTTTATTTATTGGTACTATTGGACAAAGGGAACCTTTTTCTTTTTTTATGAGCTTTTATATTTTGGAAAATAAATAATAAATGTACAGGAAAACATGGGGAGTTCTTTGATTATCTTTATTCTTGAGGCATTAAACATGTGTGCATACTATAATATGTAAAATTTAAGGTAATTTCTCTTTTGATATATTTGAAACAAAAATAATTTCTTTTTTTCAAAGTAATACAAATGTCTTTCTAGCTCACGGTCTACCAAAGCCTGAGAGCTAATGTGCCCACAGGTTCTGTATGTACGTCTGCACATAACGCCAGTGTTGTAGTCGTAAAAAAACCAGAGAGTATATGGTATAGGCAAAGGGTATACGCTGCCCACATGAACGTTCATAGCTAGGGTTAAGGCTCCTATAATCCTATTATAGGAGCCCTAGCTAGGGTATACGCTAATGCTTTATTTGAGAAACAGAGGGTATATATGGAGCTCCTTAAAAGAATCCAGAAGGTATACGGCATATACCCTCTACTACATCCCTGCGTAACGCGATAACTCTGGATAGAAATATCCAGTTTGCTTTAAATTTTTTTCTAGGTTCATTCGGATAAGACGCTTCCATGATTAGTTTTGAGGGTTCATTGGTTAAGTATAAAGGGGAGAACAGGGGGTTACCCACCCATTAATTTAAATAAATGGGCTTTTGATGCAGAATTTTCAGATTTGTTTCAAATTTGGTACAGCGATTTATTCCGATAAGGCGCTTCCTTGATTAGATTTGGAAGTTCATTGGTTAAGTATAAAAGGGGGGAATGGGGGGCTACCCACCTTAATAATTCCACGAGATCTAATCTCAGTACAACAGAAAAGAAAAATTCTTGAAAACTACATCATGTTGACGTTTTTTCAATTTTATTAAAGGTCTGAATTTATCACATGATGTTTCACCGGCGGACGAATTCCGTTATCCTGTGATTAAGGCCTCAGAAATTTCAAACAAAAATTTTTCAGCATTAATAAATTACTTAATAAGAAGTCTGTTTATATAAGTTTTACATTAATTACTGCAAAATTTCATCAATTAAATTATATATGCAATGTATATGCAAAACTTATTTACAAAAATGGTTTTTTTATATTTAAACAGCTATGATATCAAACATCATATAACTAAAATTTATTTGTAATTAATAGAATATATATACAGCTAACAACTGCATTAATAACGATTTCTATGCGACTTGAAAGGCCCTTTTTTAAACTACACGTTTAAATGTAATTTTAAAAAAAAAGGTTTTATATATATTTAAACAAAGCAAGTGCAGGCTTTAAAAAAAAAAAAAAAAAAAAAAAAAATCATGTGTTAAGAATTGATTATGAAACACTTTCCAACGCATTCAGAACACTGTAATAAAACTTCGTCATTTAAAAGGTGAAAGATAATAAGGCAAATTGTAATTTTTCACCCAGTTTGGAAAAATTAACTGTAGGCAAATATTGAAAATTCTGTGAATAAACGAGGTGGTAACGAATTCTCTATTTTAAAATTAAACACAATTTTTCTTATGACTAATAGTAATGTCAAACTCCTTTTACTGCCCAAGAGGGACTGGTCAAACTAGGAACCAAGTCTGTAAGGCATAGATATCCCTCCTCTTTATAAGTTATTTGAAAACCATATTTCAGCTAGTACCCTCTATGGCTAAAAAAATATCAGCATTCTTTTGTGCAGCTTTGTATGTGATCTATAAACTTGTATATATACTACTATTTTATATATGTATTAAAATATCTAGTTCAGTTACAAAATGCATAACACATAGATGAAAGTTGTCCTTTAGCAATTTCTGTCAATGTGTTAATAAGTGGAAACATACTAAAATTCTTTTGTTCTGCCCTGTAGAGGACACTGACGACCCGAAACTCAATGAACAGGACAACAATGCACTCTTCATTTGTTCTTCCAATAACAAATGTTCAACATGACCTCCAGAACATTCTACGACACAACGAGGTTGTGTCATAGTACCTGTTCATTGTGTTTCGGGTCATCAGTGCTCTCTACATATGATTTTTTAACTAAAATTTTTTTGCCATTAAAAAAAATCTGACTACTTTGTGAGCCCTTTCTTGCAAACCACACTTCTTTATCATGGTTTCTTCCTTTTTTATGAGTTTTTAAAGTTTTAACGAACTTTTGGCTCACCTGGTATATTAATTACATGGCAATCCAAGTATATTTATGTGAGTCAGGTGGGCAGACAGACAACCCAAATTCATAAACACATTCTAGCTTTGTTGGAAAGTGTTAAAAAATTGAGTCAATATGTGAAATGTTTAACCAGTTAAGTGTAACAAATAAACAGCAACAGAAATAAATGAATCATGCCCAGTACATACATGAATATGTTTACATATTCATGCATTTACTTGTACATTAGAACATGTCACTTATCTTCATATCCTACACATTTCTTTGTAAAACAAGAAAAGGGAATGAAAATAATATTTCCGTAACATATTACATTTTCAATGTAAAGTCACCTAACAATTTATAATGGTAGTAACAGTTTTTTAGAAAAATTATAATGTAAATCGTTTCTAAATGTAAAATAAAATTAGATTTCATCTCCAACACCACTAAAAACAAAATTAAAGATCACAAATACTACAAATGCCATGCTGAATTGCTCCTCAGCTAGTAAATATATTGTAAATAGTAAAGAACACTATATAAATGCACAACAGCATATTTTTCTAAGGGAAACTTTATACGCTTTACCAAATTCCTCATAAAATAAAATTATACATTTTATTTATTTTTTAACCTAACATGCTGTCACAAATTTTACGAAAAACATTATTTTTCCTACACTTTATATTCACAAATGGCATCTAAATTAAAATTACATTTTTATTAATGATATGCATAATTGCTCTTCTAAAATGTCTCCTATGAAAAATCTTGCATTTGTAGTAATGTAATTATGGGTTTCAAAAAATATGTGGTGCACCTGCTCTTGAAAAAAAATTAAAAGTGCCCACAATAAGATTAACTAAAATAGCTGTTGCATCTCACACTATTACTGGAAAATGGAAATTTTAACAACAAACATCTATAATACTTGCCATTATAAACTATAGAATATGAAAACGCATGCAAGAGAAAACCTTTTAATAGATAGAAATATCATTATATGTATATAGGAATATTTTCTGTATACACATGAAAGTAATATTACCTGCACAGAAAGGAAGTTTTTTTAAGTAAGATATTAATGACAGCATGAAATATATAAATGAAACTGTTGTCTACAACAAAAGAAACCTTTTAGAATTTTTTTTGAAAAAGAGCCAATATTCATTATTTTATAATTACACAAAAATATTAATAGTTTTTAATTTAAGCATTCACTTTTTAAATATGATTAACAAACAATTATACTTAAGAAAATATAATATGCATATTTAAATTCAAATATTTTTATAAAATTATTTTAAGAAATTGCTTGTTGAAAATTAATAATATTTAATTAATTTAACATCAATTTAACGAAAGTAAATTTAATTTCCTTAATAAATATGCAAATATATATATATATTATGAGTATTTCAAATAATTTTCTTGAACTATAAACAATTATACTTAGGGAAATATAACACCCATATTTTAATTCAAATATTTTTTATCAAACAATTTAATTTAACATCAATTTAATGAAAGTAAATTTCATTTGCTTAATAAATATTCAAATATATTATAAAGTATTTCAAATAATTTTCTTGAACTTTTTGTCTTCACATGTCACCACCATTTATATACACAATATTTCAATTGACATAATTTACTAATCAAATTATTAAAAACATCTAAATCAAAAAAGAAAAATATCCTTTCTGTACAGATAACTGGCATTATGCTCTGGTATATTTAGCTACAGAAAACGTACAGGGTTATTCATTATTTATTAAAGAGCATTTATTTTATCAATATAACATTTATGATAAAAGTTTCCTCCAAAGCTGATTAATTAAAAATAATAACAAATATAAAAAAAATGATAAGCCAATAAGAAATGTCCAAAAGTAATTCAATTTAATTTTTAAATCAAATAAGAAAAATCATTGAATATGGCAGATCAAAATATTTAAGTTTTAAATAATATTAAAAGTAAGGAAATAATATCTTATAATCAGATAACAAAAGAAAGAAAAATGTTAAAAAAAGAAAAAATATAAATGTACATATTCAAAAAATTAAATGAATGATTGACAAAATAAATGCCCCGAAAAACTAATAAATCAAACACACTAGTACAATATAATATATATAGACCTCAAAAATCTCAAATGTACAACAATACACATATAACAAATTGAGCACCGTAAAATCACACATTTTCACAATATGTGCATTAATATACAAAGCTCAAAATATATATACGATATGCAAACTTGTCTCTCACGAACAATATATGCAGAACTCGTACTAATATATGACTTCAGATTTGTGTTAGAGAAAATAAGTAAAGTATTTCACTACATTACTATGATATGTTTTTGCAATAAAGGGGAGCTTTAGATTTTAATTTGGTCTTCATCATCGATATGATGAAAACTGTTTGAATGCAATAGCTCCATGATAGATTGTGTTTCCTCAACATTAGAAATACATTTTCTAATATATGCACTGAATTTTTAAAAGTAATTCCTACAGACTTATTTTTAAAAAGTTTTAAAACCTAATTTTCAAACAACTATTGTATAGGCAAGACAACAAAATATTTTGCATATAAATTTTAAAAATTTGCATAAATTTTATATATAATTATGTAATAGAATATTATATGAAGATATAACCAAAACTCTTCTTCAAATCCAAGGCTAGAGCCTAATAATGCTATTACAAAATCCAGCATTGGAGTTGTGCAGGGTGCTTCAAGAAATAGGGCAAACTTTAAAAAGTGGTACTGTTCACTATAACAAACAATTTTGTATAGTCTATGTAGCCAGATGTGCAAAGTTTTTTTTTTTTTTTTTTTCAAAACTGACTTTACCTTTGCCAGCATTTCATGTGCAAGTAGAAGTTTTTAGGAAAATTACCATATCTACTAAACTACACAAAATGCTGTTAAAAAAATCCAAAAATGACTAGTTACAAGACTTTTAGGTGTGTTCGTAATTATATAAATACGTAGCACCTATAGTCATCGTCTGGTCCGTCCATCTGTTGGTCCACATAAAAACTATCTAACCGAATGGTTTGAAATTTAATATATATAATCATTGCAGAATTTTATTGAGTCATTTCAAATTTTATGCTAATCGAATGAAAACTTAAAAAGATATTAAGGGGCCACTTCACTGAAACATCCAGAACTCGAAATCCCATGTTAACCTATGGGAAAACTTCCAAGCGCAATGACTCATTATCTAATATAATTATTAAAATACCGTTTACACCATCAGAATGTAGACGTCAGATGTCGATGTGCGTTTTTAAAAATTGTCTACGGAAATTTTAAGTATTTTTAAGAAGATGATAAATTTTAATTAAATGGAAATTTCAAAGTTTATAGGGATTTTTTACGTACTTAAAATTTACGGAGATAATTTTTAAAAACACACATCTTCGGCATCTGACGCCTACTTTCTGATGGTATAACTGTATTTTAATAATTATATTAGGTAATGAGTAATCGCGCTTGGAAGTTTTCCCATAGGCTAACATGGGATTTCGCGATCGAACAGTTTCAGTGCAGCGGAGCCTTAATAACAGTTTTCTTTATTCTATTAAATCCTATCATATGTCATTAATTCAATGCTATCCCATGATAGGTAATGACCCTAGGTTGCTATATGGTGATTACGTCCTATTTAAGATGGAGTCATTTATTTCCATATTACTGAATTTAATATATATAATCGTAATAAATTTTTTATTCATACACTTTTGCATAAGAGTGCAACAGCTATTGCACCAAGACCTGAATATTTATAAAACTAGTTACAGCACGAATGCATCTCATTTTCAATGTTCAACATTTAATTTCCGACTTGTTTAGTAACTAAAATAGCCTGTTTACTGATAAAAATCATGAACAGTGCTGGAACTGCTCGGTAATTTCATAAGTGGCAATGTGGAATGTTTAGTTTAGAATTGATAGAGGGCGCTATTTGGGTTAATGCTAATTTTTTCGTTTGTTGTTGTTGTGTGTCAGGTTCAGGTTGGTTTTGTGGGAGCTGACTTTGTGGGTTGAGTTCAGGTTAACCAGATTTTTCAAAAATGTCTAGAATATTTCTTCAGATGAAAAAAATATATATTCAAAGATTCATGAGTATATATAATTATTTATTAACATAGATAAAATTGATATTAAATCTATAATTATAGACTATTTTCTCATAATTGTATTAAAATATATTAATTTTTTTTTCCATTTTTGATTCAGGTCAGGTCCAGGTTGAAGTGTGTTGGGTTCGGGTCAAGTTTATGAAATTATTGGATTCAGATTTGCTTCAACTTTATATGGAATTTTTGAGTTTGCATCAGATATAAAATGACCCGCACAGGATTCTAACTTCAATCCTGGTTTTCTACACTAAAAACTATTTGTTATAGTATACTCTACCACCTTTCAAATTTTGTCCCATTTATTTGAAATACACTGTATTTAAATTGTAGATTTTAAAATCGAATTTCATTTCATACAGTGATGAAAAAAATCTAAACACATTATCACAGAAACTACCTATAAAAGTTGTATTAAAGTTCAACATTTTAGTTTTTGTTTTTCAAAAATATCACCCATAAAGTTTAATGTATTTTTCAATTTTACATTTTTTTTCTTTGAAACTTTTATAGCTAGGGATCTGTAGAAAAAAAGTTAATGGATATAATTATTTTTTGAACATACGCAGAGTAAAATGCATTGATTGCACAAAATAATTTACAGTATCACATTTGAATATTCAAAACATATCGTAACATTCAAATATTCTAATATATTCAAAATTACACTAACATGTTTAAATTTGACACCTTGACAGTACACAATCAAAATAAAAGGGGAATATAAAAACTAAAGAAACAGTATAAAAATACATAAACTAGATTTCAGGTTAATGATTATCATATGAAAATAATGGATATATCTGGATTGATATGTTATCATATAGACATTTTTGGCAAATCTCTCCACCAGTAATTTTACAATATTGATTTAAATTTTCACTTACATTAAAACAGTCATACAAAATATCAATTTTAAAGAAAACAAGAAAAAAGCATATTATTTTATAGCATATTTTTCACAGTTTGTAAGTAATTATACATAGAATGACACTAAGTGTATAACGCTTCCGGGGTTGAACTCATCCTTTTCCTGATAATCCAAACGCGGCCACGTTAGGCTTAAGCATTCCGATGCCGTATTTGCCGACTACCTTATTGAATCTGGGTATCTATTCGTTGTGTAACATATTCTTCTTCAATTTTTCTCAAACCTTCAAAAAGTATACAATTATAACGCTTTAAGATCTAATTTAAAAATAACCAGATACCAACAACAGCGTTCCGATGTATACAAGCGATTACCGTTGCCATTCATAAGCACAAATTACAAATTCAAAAACAAATGAATGACTCTTTCAGCTATTCATTAAATGCTCTTAAAATATTTTGCAAAAGCATATTAATATTTTGAAATGCGTTTTTCACTTTTGTTTACATTTATTTACAGTTTGAATTCAGTATACACGGTTAAAAATATCGCGAAAAATTACCTCTGTTTTTCAAGGCTATCTATTTTCTGACCAATGAGAACGCTTCACGGTGTTCAGTGAATATAGCTATATTCTGCGATTCATTCCCGTGAATTATTTTGTACCGGATTAACGTTTCCTTTCTAAAAACAAACGTATTTCAAATTATTTAAAGGCTTTATTATGGTTTTACAAATATTTTAAGAGCAAAATCGGATGTCGACCGTATTTTTTAATGATTCGTTCAAATGAGTCATTCAATTGCTTCTGGATTTGGATTGTGTTGTACATGTGGCATCACAAGTGAATGTTGATTTGATTTTCAATCTTAAAACGTTGAGTAAAACGTGCTTTCTTTTCCGCAAAAGTTACATTTTTAGACAGATTATTCAAAATAAATTAACATTTAAGAGATTACATTCAATTATCTAATATTCTGCTGCGATAACTTAAGTTAAAATTAGATTGGTAGCTTTATCTATCCCTATATGAAAGTAAACAAACGATTCATTCGTCTTGAACTTTTAAAATATTAAAACAAACATTTATATGCTCTGTTGCGCCATCTGTCGTAGTTTTTAAAAAAAAAGAAATTTTCTTTTTAAAATGTTTTTTGAATTCTGAAGACATTGGGGGGGAAAATGAATATTTCTTATAAAATGAAATTAGAATATCAGAAATATGTAATGCCGTATATATATCAATGCATTATTATAGTAAATAAAATTTTGTATTTTGTAGGGAAAATAAATTTGTAATTTAATAACAGAATTTGAGAAAATATATTGTTAATGTAATTAAGAGTTGCAATTTACTTATGTGATAAAAGATGATTTTTAATTATCAAAATTTATTACAGGTTTCTTTTATGCATGTTTAAAAAAAATCGGGATTTTCTCTGTTCAACTTTTTAAAATTTAAGTTATATAATTATTATTTTGGCAATTAATAAAAACAAATAAACTTTTTGTTGGAATTGTCTTTTATTTTAACCCATACCATCAGATAAAATAGTTAATTGACAATATGTTTTAAAATAGCATTATTAGTACTAATTTGAATGTTTTTGTGAAATATTTCTTCAAATTTTGTGAGTGAAGTTCATTTGCATGCTTTATGTCAGTATTTTACCAATTCAATTAATAATTTTCTTGCAAATTAAGTTTAAATGAAAAATGTGCTGTTTTTACTTTACTCCACCCCACCCTATCAGTCAGACAAGACAAAATTTATTACTCCACAATTCATTTTATAATGCAATGCTATATAATTTTTTTGAAAATGCAAAACGTCATTCTGACGGGCTATATTCTAGTTCATTAATAATATCATTTTTTTTTCATTTTAGTCGGCTTCATTTAATAATTAAAAAAACATCATATTTAAATTATGAAGTTACTGAGACTATTTAGAGTATAAAAAAAATAACTGTCAAATTGTACACTTCATACTATTTTCTAATAATGGGATATTTAATACTACATGCAATTTTTGTTAAAATATATTTTTACTAAAATTTTAAGGTTACATTTTTAAAAATTTACAGTAATACAGTAGACTCCCTCAAATCCGCACATCATTGCAGACGTAAACATTGACACTTTCAGTTAAGATGTAGAGAAAATATTCATGATTTTTTCACAGGCATGAAAGTGGGAAATGGGAAAAAAGGGTGGGAAATTTTTTTTCTCTATACAATAACGCCAAACTCGTACAATATAGACACATTTTAATAGTTATTCATACAATAAAACTAATTATAACTGTACATATGATTGTTATTTTCTTTTTGTAACTTAGAAAGTATTAAAAGAAAATAAATAAATAACAAATGTATAAATTCATCCAAATATATCTGATGAACTTATGTGAAGTACAGAGATTAATTTTTCAAAATGAATGTAGTATTTTGAATGATTTGACTGTTTAAGACTTTACTTAAAAAAAAAAAAAAAAAAAAAAAAATATCTCTATGCTAAATATATGCATGCCAAATTGATTTTTACTTCAGAAATACATTTCCAAAAATGCATCACTGAAATTACCCAGATGTGTTTTATAAATAGAATAAAATATTCTATTCCAAAAAGCACCTTTTGGAAACTTCATTTCCCTAGTTAAAGAACTTAATTTACATGACTCAGATGTTTATAATAAAAGCTCGCCTTTGATTTGATAGTACAGCAATTCAAAATGTCTAATTAAGTTTTCTAGACCCCCCCCCCCCCTCCCCCATATGCTTTTAATATTTTCTTTGCATTTTTGCATTAATCCAGAGAACGTCCAAATATGTTTTTAAAAAGGTGGGATTGCTCCTTTAGGAGGAACTCTTTCATGCCTGTTTCATTTTTATATCATCTTCTGCACATTTTATCATGTAATTCTTGTTAATATTGTGAATTCATGCTTTTTCATGAAAGAAGCATAAATTTATATCATGAAAAAAATCCAAGACAGTGTTGATATCAGAGGCAATCATGATCTTTTTTCCAAATCCCTTTATGTATTAATCAAGTTTTTTTGGTTATTAAGTCTGGCTAAGCATGAAATAAATCTTCATTATTTTATGATTTTAATGTAAATTATTAGTGTACTATTATGAGATGAGTTTCATTGAATAATTCAAGAAAAAGTATCTCATCATGCATATTAGTTACACATTATTAACTATTTACTTGACCTTTACTTTTAATTTTTTTCCCTCTTTATTTAATTTTCTTACATTACTTAATTATTTTAATATTTTATTACTTTGTATAAGCATTCATTATAAATTCACATACATTATTACACCCAAATTACTGTTTAAAAAATACAAACAAAGCAGTGACCAGAAATCCACAAAATTCTAAAATCTACACAATCTCTGGTCTTAAGTTATGTGGATTTGAGAAAGTCTACTGTATTAGATATTTTAATATGTTTCTTAAGGCCCACAGTTTTTAAATTTCATAATAATTTCAAATAAATTTGACTGATGAAACAAGAACAAATTGATTGAATTAAATAATATACAATAAATTAATGGTGGAGAAAAATGTTTTGAGCTGTTGAACAAAAAAAAAACAAAAATAAAAATTGTAAAATGTACGAAATTTATATTTATTAAAGCATTCTTTAAATGCATCGAGTGAGCACACATATGATTCGTTATTTTATTTATACATTATTTAATTATACAGAATCTATGAATTTCTTTTCATTACAAAGGCACTGAATGTTTAATTAAAAGAATTTTTTTCAAACATTGTTTTCGATTTTGTAATTCTCTTTTATGTATAACGTTCCATATAATATTTACTAAAATAACTAATATATATTTGTTCATATTTATCTATACTCAGTCAACTTAAGTTATCTATTCCATAAAAATAACCTTATATAAACAACAAATACATAATCTTTCAAAATTTTATTGTACTATTTATCTCATAAAAATAAGTAGCTTAATAGAAAGATAATCTTTCAAATGTTATGCATTTTTTATAAAAATTCTACCCTACAACTTTCGAAAATTATTTATTGATTCACAATAAATATCATAAACGAAGCTAAATTTAACAAGATATTTAAATTTATTGAATTTATCACGTAAGACTAATATGTTTAAAATACATTTTGTAAAAGAAAACATGTACTATAATCAAAAGTAAATGGAAAGTCATTTTCATCATTGTACAGAAAATATCTTTTGCAGCCATTAGTATGTGTAATGCATGACAGAAACTTTTTACGACAGATTCAAATCAGGTATTTGACCCCATGTAGTAAAAAGGTGTGACCTCAAGGCACAACCTAAAATATGTGCACAGTAGCACCAACTTAAAAAATATATTGGGTGGCCTCAAAAAGTTTTGCGTAAGATAACACATATAATTTTTCCCCCTTAGTGCGTATGTGTGAGGAGAGAGAGGGGGAAGGAGCAAATGACGAAAGATGATAATTCAAAATTAATTTCTGTTTTTTCAATCGAATTTTTAAATTATTATAATTTAATCATAATTCTATAAATAATTTCATAAAATTATATTCTTATAAGTTCTTCCTTATAAAAACAATAAAATTTATTTTTAATATCATTGGAATTGCAAATGCAAAAAAACTAAATGTCAAGAAAAATTATTGTTATTATTATTATTATTAAGTTTTTTTATTTAGTTTTGTCATCATTTTCAAAATTTATGTTAAAAAATAGTTTTGCTAGAGCTAATTTCACAAAGAAATAGTTAATTTCAACAACTGCTATTCATCGAACTTTTACATAATAATGAATGCTTTAAAATAATTTAATTATACATTGAATTTATAAATAATTAAAATTAAGCACCATAAAATTGATAAAATTTGATTGTCAGAGTCTCACTAACATATTAAAAATGCATTGTGCATGGAATTAAAATATGTGTGGCTTATACAAAAACTACTTCATGGCATTCAAATAAAAGCTTTTAAAAAAAAATTCAATTGATATATTGAAATTTGCCTTTTTAGCTTCATATGATGAACAGAAAAATATTTATTTAAAAACAAAATAAACAATTAGTATTCTGAAACTATATGATATAATTAAATTTTAAAAATATGTAAAATAGCACCTTTATCTTAGATACATTTACTAAAAATATTTTTAATAGTTTAATTTGAACTGTTAAGTTCGGTAATTTGATTTATATATCCTATATTTTATGAAATAAATAAAAAGGAAAATACTATTGGCTGCAAAATAGAAATAGACTCAATATTTTTGTTTAGTATAGACTGTTTTTTTTTTTTCACTTGCAAGTCAAAGAAAAATTAATACATAGATTTTGTTCAAAGACTTTTTTGAAAATACTGATTCATTACAAAATCTTTTCAAGAAATAAAATGAGTTTGGGTGAATACAAGGAATGTGAAAATTATTTAGGAATGTTAGTTACAAAGAAATTACTGGAAGTTATAACATTTACTCTTAATTATTTTTCATCCAGCTATATGATATGATTTTACCAACTGAATACAATTTTTTTTTTTTAATAAAAACTTGAATTTCAATGTAAATATCTTTACTGAAACTTTTCATATTTAAATGGTATGCTCTGAAATGAAAAAAAAAAAAAAATAAGGGTAAAATATTAAGATGAAAAATAAACATGAAATATAATCAATAAAGAGTTAGCTAAAAAAGAATATTTTAACAGTAGTGTTCCAATATACTTTAAACAACACACAGTTAAACTTTTTTTTTCTTAATCTTAAAAAATTATTATACTTATTATTAATATTTTAAAAATATATTTTGAGTATTTTATACCCTATAATTTTCAATAAACCACATTAAAAGAATTACAGCAAAATTTGATAATTTATAATTTTGCAAAATCAATCGTAACATCACATTGCTAAAATTGTTATTTAGATTTTTATACATTAATATATAAAAGCTCTTAAATATAATTAAAATATTATAATAAATATGAATTAATTTTAAATCAATATGTTTAAATTTTTTCTTTGAATTTACTATACTGAAACAATTTTTATATCATTAGATGTGTAAGATCTAACTATATCTCACATTATAACAAAACAGAAACAAGTACAATTAATTGGTCATTAAAAAAAAAAAAAATTATAATAATAATAATAATATTTTTTCCAAAAATGTATATAATTTTTTTAAATTAATTTAAAAAAAAAAAAAATTGTAACATAGAAATTTTTTAACAGAAATCGATTTCTAGAAGCTTCCAATGTGTGACTTTAAATTTCAGCTCGTTCCGTCAAGTAGTTTTTGAGTTGGGTTTAAAAAAACTATATTCATTGAATCTATTCTGAAACTATTAAAAATGAATTTAACATTAGGAGTTGACCTTCATAATATCTAAACATCTTGACCTAATAACTTCTTGTTTGACATCCTAAAGCAAAATTTACCAAAAAAGCCAAATATAATGTCAAAATTTAAATTAAGTTATTGAAATTTTTTTAATTTGGTACGATTTCACACTTCAGTATAAAACTAT